>VZTH01010916.1:0-86092 GCA_013397815.1 Aleadryas rufinucha
ATCCCTGCAGGATACAACAATACAAGGTATTTCTTCTCCCAAAAACTCTTCTAAATAGCTTCTGCAGTGGACATATATCAATGAATTTAGCTGAGTGTTAGGGAGACAGTAATTTCTGGGGTAAATTCTGGTGTCTGTTTTTATTTATCTGTTTTGCCAGATAGTAGCCCACAAATAAGATACAGTTTAGTTGACCTGAAATTTTCTAATAGAAGTACTTTACAGAAAAAAAGCAAAGGATCGAAAACCAAATTAATAAAAAATTACCTTTTTCCAAGTGAATCTCTTTTCTTGGCAAAGACCAGAGCAACCTCAAATTTCACCTATCCCACATGTATGTGCATGTTTTAAGATACACAGGTTGGGATCTAGTAGATTTTTTTCCTAGAAGTAAATTATTTGGCTTTTGCTGTTAATAAGAGTAGTAGTCTCACCCAGCTATAGGACAGAAAGATCTGTTTTTCATAATGTTATTTTGAAGTTTAAATTTAAAATCATAATTAGGTCAACAGCATTTTCATTTTTTTACCAGGTGTTTGCATTGAGCATATTTTACAGGAAATACTGTTTTCTTTTAAAGCAAAAAAACATTTAAAAAGAGAAAAACGGCTTATAGTCTCAGTCAAACCTACACTGCTAAAGAATTTTCTTAAGGAAAATCACTTTGCATGTATAGTGCATTGATAGCTCTTCTTAATTTGCCAGCATTTCTGCACTTTTCCTATATTTTTTTTTTTAGTAACTTTTATTTAACTTTAAGGGACCCAGTAATATATATGAAGAAAGTTTAACAGCAAACAGCAAGTATCACATGTCCCTGTTCAACACATGCTGCAAGTAGTACTGGCAGTTCATAAGCAAAAACAAGCACAGGCAGTCCGAATAGTTCCTGATGAAAGTGATATAGTTACTCTATAAAAAAATGTTTTGAAAGATGATCTGCTGCAATGGAGAAGGTGCTCAGGGGAGGATGTTCATCTGGAAAACCCATCACTTCTATTGGCAGCTGGCTGATGAGGAAAGTTTTCCTTTTCTCTTGCTCTCTCTCCCTTAGGCACTCTCTCCCTCTGCCTACAGCTCTATCTTTTGTTTTCAAAATGCTGAAAAGTAACTTTTGGTGCTGGAATGGATATATGACATCAGTTTTCAAACACTCTAATCTGTCTTTTGTGAACTATTTTAGCATGATTTGTGAAATGTTTCTTTTTCATGTCGATAGAATTATAACATATGCTGTCCTGAAAGGGGCCCACAACGATTACTGAGGACAACTTCTGCCTCCAAAAATCCCGCCATGTGCCTGAGACAATTGTCTGAACACTTCTCAAACTTTGTCAGGCTGGTGCTGTGACCACTTCCCTGAGGAACCTGTTCCAGTGTGCAACCATCCTCTGGGTGAAAAACTTTTTCCTAATATCCAACCTAAACCTCCCCTGACCCAGCTCCACACTGTTCCCCTGGGTTCTGTCACTGGTCACCAGGGAGAAGAGATCAGTGCCTGCCCCTCCTCTTCCCCTCATGAGGAAGTTGTAGACCACAATGAGGTCCTCACTGCCTCCTCTTCCCCAGGCTGAACAAACCAGGTGACCTCAGCCGCTCCTCATACGGCTTCCCCTCAAGGCCCTTCACCATCCTTGCTGCCCTCCTCTGGATGCTCTTGAACAGCTTAATATCTTCTTTACACCATAGCACAGGAACAAGACCAAGCCATTTCACTTACCTGATGGTCCAGGCTGATATGACAGGATTATGACAGGTCTGACACAGAAGAATGTCACAGAAGAATCCAGTCGCAAATATTCAACGTCCATGACCACTATCAGAGCCAGAATCTCATTTATTCCTACAGTAATGAGCTAAGGTTTACTTGACTGGAACATTCTGTACACATCTTCATATCACAGTGTCTCTTCATAAGTGAAGAAAGTTGGTCCTTTACAATACTCACCAACACCATGCGGACTTGCTACAGCCTTCATATTTTGTCTATGAGGACCACTATTTTGGTTGAAGGAGTGGTAGGAAAAAAGGGGCAGGTCTCTGCATCACTCCAGGACATGAAAGAGTCAGAGAAATTGAGGGTTAGTAGTCTCATGCAGAAACTCCTGCCCTTACATCTATCATAAGTCATCACAATATTTGCAAAAATTAAGCTAAAACCAACCCTAATTTACTCTCCCAGGAAATTAAGAAGAGATTTTTATTAGCAATTCTTATCTAAAGTAGTTCTTTAAAAGGCCAGCTACCAGGAAGGAATGATATCAGTCTAAAAGTGAGAATAATTATTTCCTATTTATGACCAAATATTATGATATTTTCTTGCATTTCTCTGTCTTTATATAACTAAGAAATTAGAAGGTTCCTGCACACAGTTTATTGAGACCAGCTGCACTTGACTATAAAGAAGATAACAAGCAGAGTGCTCTCTCCGTATCTCCATGTGAAGTGCTTAATTAGGCTTACATAAAAGCCAAAAGGAAAAAAAAGTTGGGAATTTTCACATCATAATCGGAAAAACTGATGTACAGTAAGCTTGGTACAATCGAAGCTGTCATGCAGCAATTACTGATGTCAAAAAAGATTTAACATTCTTGAGTTCCACTTAGAAACAAAATATATAATATTAAATAAAACGAAGAATGTCCTTGAATCTAAAGAAAAAAAAAAATTCAACTACTTTCAGTCAGATGTTTTTTACTAGCAAGCATGAGAAATACAGTATTGAAAATTATCACACTTGGCCTGCCTTATTAAAAATAATAATGGAAATTCAAGTGTGAGAATTCAAAGTTTCTTAGCACTTCAAAATAAATTTGACAGATTGAAAATAGGAATTCTAATGTCTTGTTCCATGCAAAAGAAAAAAGTGTGTTAGATAGAAGGGAATATTCACTGTCATAGATTATACATACCTCCAGCTGAGGGGAAAACAAAGACTGCCTCCTTTTACAGAGCCATTCAATAAAAATAAATTATATAGAGAAGTCAATTCCTGGCTCTAAATATAATGTTATTGAAAGAAAATTCTGTCATTAATAGAGTATGTGCATTAGTCTGATAATGGAAAAGAGGAAATGGCACAATTTTGCTACAAAAAAATTTCTCAATAATTTTGTAAATGTAGGACATTTATGCAAATTTTAAACAATGATTCTTTGCAGATTCACAGTACCATTTATAAAACATTGAACAAGATAATTCTGTTTCCTTAGCTACAGCATGTCAGTTGTGGTTAGAGTACAATTAATACACTATTTCAAACTTGATGCATGTCATTTAATTTGCTTTCATTAGCAAGAAAACCAAACGACCCCCAAAACAAACTCAAGCCAAACCCAAAACAATACAGCACAAACAAACAAAAACCCCTCCCCCCAAACCCAGGCTTCTTTCCAGGAAGCTGTGACAGACCAGAATTATCATTAAACATACTATTAGTAACCTGGGGAAAAAACACAACAAATCTAGCAATCAAACAAACAAGCAAAACAGCTTAATTTGTTTTCCTTTTAAGGGAAAATGAGCAAGAGAGGACAATGTCAAGCACAAAAATTGTCTGTACATTGTAGTCCTATGCTTAATTAAATCTTTTGTCACTGTGCACAAATGTTAGTCCACCAAAGATATATTTGTTATTTCTCCAAGTGGATATATGTTTATTTCACTCTTTCCCTGTCAGTACTACCAGCTATATAGCTGCTATACATTGTTATAAAATCTTACAAAGAGGTTCTAAAATAAGTGGATTAAACTTTAACAGGTAGTTTCCTGTAAATATACCTTGTCATCTTTAGTGAGATTTCCTTGGGTTTTTTTGCTGTTATCAGGATGCCTCTGACCTGTATTTTGGATACAGAGCCATATGACCATAGGATAATTCAACTGGGAAAGGATCTCATGAGGTCTCTAGTCTGTCTTGCTGCAAGGGATGTGCTGAAGTCAGAGCTGGTTGGTCCAATCTGCTCAGCTCTGTTCATGCTATATCCAGTCAGGTCTTAAAAATCACCATTGCTTTAGAATCTTTCACAGCAAATTGCTTCATCACTTTGCTATCCTGTTGGGAATTTTCTCTTCATTGTACCCAACCTGAATGTTTCCTTTTCCAACATATGTCCATTGTCTTTTATTCTCTTACCACACACAGTGGTGAAGAGCCTGGGTCCACCTCCTTGCAGGCACTGGGGATCTGATGTTTGGTTCTCCCCTACAGCCATCTCTTCTCCAGGCGGAACAATCTGATCCCTCACACTCTTCTGACAAGGCAAGTGATTCAGCCCAATATAAACCCTGTGATAGCACCTAATAATCAGTGCCCATGAAGCCCAACCACCAAGCTACCTGTTTAGTGCTCTAATTCTCCACTCATCCAGAACATGATGAATGTCTTCATTTGAATAATGTTCTAATGTGGGTAAAAACTTCAGACTCGCCTGAAATACCAGAGGAATTTAATTAAAATTTTTTCAGACCTTTTTTTTCTTTTTTTTTTTTTTTTTTTNTTTTTTTTTTTTTTTTTTTTTTTTTTACTAGATGTTCTATATTAATAATTCCATCAGAGATTTTATAATGCTACTCTTGAGAACTGAGAGTGTGAAGTCACATAGTCACACTATGATTGTGAAGGAACTAACAGGGTAAAAATGAAATGCAAATGCGTAGGTCTACATAGGGCAAAGGACAACTTATTGAATGGCTTACGTCTTTATGCATTAAAAGGTGACACTGATGAGAAATAGATCACTAAACCATGCAATTATTTTCCCCCCTTTCCTCCTTCTCAGCAAAAAAAGAAAATGGAAAAAAGGTATGATAACATCAAACAAATCTCAAATTTACACACAAGTCTAAATTTTGGCTTGTCCTTGAGAATAAATGGCATTTACCTATATGCTATAATCTTGTTTAGATTTTAAAAAGTGTTATCTAACCAAAGTTCTCCTTTATGAAGTTAATTTTTGTTAAGTTCCCCAACTACTAAACCCAAAATTACCCTCAAATTCAGTGACCTATTAATTAAAAATGTAGTAGAGGAAATACACATGGAGGAAACAAATCAAATTACCTGGTGTCCCAGTTAACAGTGATGATACTGTAGTTCTAGCTATTCTCTTTCATTGCTATATCAGAAGCCAAAATTTTAAACATTTTATGATGAAGGAAGGAATTTATCTCTCTTTAGAAGATTCTCTCTTTGAAGAACTAAAGGAGGATAGAAAACTTCAATTTTTTAAAATTAATATTTCTGTTCACATTTACGATTTTTGTGTCTGAGATGTCTATTTATTTACCTAAACATCAAATGTAAGAAATGTAAGAAATGTAAGAATGTAAGAAAATACATCTATTCTAAAATGCTAAGTTATCACAACAAAAAAAGGTCTGATTCTGTATAAATCCTGCATTTACTCTTAAACTTTTAATGTGCTATTTCTCTTAAGAGCTTATTTTTCACTCTACTAAATTGTTGAAATTAGCTTTGTATAATTCTTTCCCTATTTTTTTTCTCTGCAAAGGAAATGTACTTTATATAAGAGTAAATATTTGCCCTTGGCAATATTTATTCATAATGGATTTGTAATATGTGATGTTAATGGCAATTCACTTATGCAAAGCATTAGAAAATCAAAATAATAAAGTTAACAAACTGCAAGTATTTTTCTAAGGTGTATTTGAATACACTCTTGGCAATACCTCTATTATTTCATTTATATTTTCTTTTAGTAAAATTTGATATTAGGAAAAGAAGAAAAAGCACAGTAAAAACACTGTGAATAAATGAAGAAAATATTTTTAATAAAATTAATCTAATAACTTTCTGGACCCTGTTTAATACTGGAATTACTGGAAAATATTAGATGAATTTAAAGGACCATTATTTTTATCAATTGTAACAAATAAAAAAAAAAAATTAAAAAGAGGAATGATACTTTAAATTATAACAATGAGCACACATGCAACACTTACTTGTTGGATATGATTTTTCCAATCAAATGGAATCAAATCTGTACCATTTTACATATATGCGGGGATATCCTCACAACTTATTTCTGACTTCTGAAAAATTAAACAGAAGCTATAAACAAAAAAAATATTAGACATGTTAAACCTTTCAAGAGAAAGTATTTTATAGTATTATTGATTAAATTTAATAATCACTTTATCATATCTCATGACTACTGATAATACAGCATATAGGAGAGATTTAAATGTTATTAACGTAATAACAACTTAAATACTGAAGGAATTTTATCTTTTACAGTGCCCCAAAGATAGTGAAAACAAAATGGACACTGAATGATATGAACAAAAGTATTAAGGGAACAAAAGTATTAAGGAAACAAAAATTAACAAATGGACAAAAATTTCCTTAAAATACAGTGTAATAGAATATAGTGTTCTTTTGGCCTCCTACATAATCTCAATTATCATGTAAATAATTTTACAGTAGGATTCAAAAGATTTGTTTTTCATCATACCCCAATCTGAACATCATTTGCAAAGGCTATGAAAAACTGTAGTACACAAAATCACTATTCACTATGAACGATCAATTTTTAAAATAAAGTGAACTGTAAAATTATACACTGTCAATTACATGCATGCAATAACTATCATAATTTACTTATTAATGAAAGCTGTTGTCTCATCATAAACATGACCTCAAACTTCTATTTTGCCAAAGTGTGTTGAAATCTGCTGAGGACCCAAAGAGGAATAGATAATCTTGCCTGGACCAAAAAGATTGAAATATGTTGAAGGAAGTCCACCCTTTCGGTTTTGGCTTTATTAAAAAAAACCCCAAGCAACTGAATTAAGATTAGAAGACATTAATTGGATGCATGAGAAGTGATGGATTTTTGAAAATATGAAAGGTACTTTTGATTTTCAAGTTTTTGATGTACCTTACAGTTTTTTGCAACCCCCCCAACTTTTTTCTGTGTGCATTACAATACAAAGAAATTGCTTCCCTGACATAAAATAGTAATTTCTGTATAGTGCAATGATGCTTTTTAAATGTACATAACACCAAACAAGTGATGGAGAACCAAATGTTTAATCTACCGAGTTAGAAAGTTTGTTTAAAAGAGGGAATGAAATACGGAAATAGCTGAGGTTAACTTTTCTATCATGAAAAATCACTGAATCTTTAAAGATTTTGATTACTCTGGAAGTTGTTCTTTACTCTGCATTGAAACGAGACCTCATAGTTTGCAGTTCTCCCTCTCTCTCTTCCCTAATGGAGCGGCATTTTTATAATAAGAAATTAGATCACCAAAGCTAATGTTTGCATATTTAGGGATTTTCTTCAAAAGTGCCTCATTCTGGCAACACTTACCCTGTTAAATCTAACAAATGCACAGACAAATGCTCTGACTCCAGTCATAGTATTGCTGTTGAAAATAATGCAGTTTTATGCAAAGTGTTAAACAATAAATCCTGTCAAGCCTTTTCCCTAAAATAAAAGGTAATGCTTTCTATCTGTGCTGCAATCACAGAATAAACAGCAACTAATCCTGATGTCTAATTCTGAACAAAATGATCCTTATTCCAGTTAATCCTCCATCTGATGAGTCACTTCTTTGATTTCTGATTGTTGGATAGAAAAATCTCCTACAAGAAAGAAACGTTTCTCACACCAAGGTGAAAAATATTGACATTTCAAGCCTACTTAGGATGCATATTGTCAGTTATCATGAATCAACTTCTGTTCTCAGTACATCCAGGTTCCCTCTTAAGGACTGTTCTTGCTACCGAAAGCAGGGGTATGGCTTTGCCATTATTTAGAGTTGGAGTATATCACAAAATTAGGCTAATTAGGTTTCACCTGCTGTGGCACTATCAACTAACAAAACACCACTAATTTCATGATACCAAGGCTTAATGTCAATGTTAGCTATTATGGCCTCTCTAGCTTTTTAATCCAAGGAGACATAATATTTTATAAACAAAAAAAAAGTGAAATTAACATTAATTAGTGCAATACATTATATTGAAAATTAATTCTAACTTCATGATTCAATAGGGCAACTACTGATTGCAATTGTCAAGAAACTGTAGTTTAGCTTGGAAGGAAAGAACTGAACAGAGCTACTTTAACTGAATATCATCTTTATCTTCAAATCCCCTAAAATGTTCATAGATCCAACATAGCACCAGTAAGGTCAATAAGCAAGAGCCTGAGCAATAACCTAACTAAAGGGAACCAGAGATGTGAATCCAAATGATACCCAGAAATGTCAGCTAAATCCTTAACTTTGCACAGAATAGGCAGTCTGTGTGCCCTAGCCCAGATTCACAGTATCTAAAGTCAGGTGTATAACACAATATTTAAAGTACCAATTGCCTATTCACACACTGAGTACTCAGGTAAATTTCTGAAGGATAAAGAAAGAAAGCTGGGTTTCCTCTCTGGTATGTGTTTTGTTTCTCTGCTGTCATCTTCCTCTTCTTTCTTTTTAATTTGGGTTTAATAACCATCCAGCTCAGCTAATACGTGTATTCTCTGACACACTGCTGAGAACTGCTGAGGAGAGAAGCAGCTAAAAGCAATGTTTTACACAGCTTGATGCTTCTACCAGTTTGCTTGGTCTTTGCTAGGCTCATAGGAGAGAGATTGTGTGTGTGTCTGTGGGCATCTCTGTGTACCTACTTCTCTAACAAAAAAAATGCCAGTTAAATGTCATGACCAGCAAGAGGTACTACAGTTTAAGGTTTGTGTTTCTTTTCTTTTTATCATTTCTTTTTTTCTCATTTGAAAAACTGGACTGCAATTTACACTAGCAACAATGGCTCCAAGCTATCTTGCCTGACTTTTTTTTTCCTTCAAAAATAGTATTTTTTTGCATTTTTTATACGTTTTAAAATAAAACCAGGCAATGGATTACGCTTTGTATCAAAAGATTATTAGTGTACACAACTGAAGGAAAAAAACATACTGTTAATATTTAAACCATATTTAACATTTGGTGTTGTTACCTCATGCCTGCCTTCTGCTTTTTTATAGTTCTGATAGCAGTTTTTGAAGTAGTTGCTGATGAGAACAGGCGAAGCAGAAGCACAAATCTTTATCAAAAACATGAATATATACCTTTTTTTTTTCAGTATGGTAACAGGACATAAGTACATGTTGAAGTTCTGTGATGGTTTTTGAGATGCTTCATTAATCTCGATATAAAGCTGTACTGAGACTTAGTAGGCTTCATCTTACAAATTAGACATCTTAGCACAGGCGCAGACAAGGTGTTTCCTTGAATATCTAGATAAATTTATTTTTTCTTTTGGCATTTTTCCAGGTTTAACAAAATATCTGTGGCATAAAATAATCACATGAAAGAAAGGATGAGGTTTGCTGGGTTTGGGGTTTTGTTTTGGTTTTTTAATGTAGATAATGATCATATGACAGGTGAACTTTAGGCGTTTGTAGATAGAAAGCTTCTTCGAAGTTTCTCAGCTCACCATCTGCAAAAGAAGATAGTGCTGGTTTTTACCTCACATAAAAGTAGTTACATTGTTATCTGGTGTTCTTAGATCCAAAAGTATAGAAAGATATCTATAAGAAAATACGGTTTATTAAATATATTTTATTGCAAAAAGAAAAGTGTCATATATAGGTATAGGTTTACTCTTGGTCAGTAAATCCTGTCACCCGTTTCTTATGAATTATGCTTGTAAGGATCAGCTTTTACAAAACTCCATGTATTTTTAAATCACTCTCAGTAAGCTTGCAAAGGAAATAAGCAAAATGCCCCTGCTGCAAAGAGTTGCTGACATCAAAAAGTGCTGGATAATATAACCACTTTAACCTCTATAGGTTTTCAGAAGTATCATTTCTTACAAAATTTGACTGTGTTTTAGGCTTTACAGTTCTTCAGAACATCTTTTCTTACAAAAAATTGTCTGCAAACTAATGTCTCATTCTACTCATATGTGGTAGATAAATTTAAAACTTAAGATCTCTTCAGTAATTGATCCTGAGAATATGAAGGATTATTGGGTTTTTTGTTTTCTTTTCATTTGTTTTTGGAAAAATTAATCCTATTAATTTTTTTTGTAGTAATAATATTATAGCAATGCTCTAGCACAATCAGTAATCTCACACTTTTGTACCTTAAAGCTAAATATTTTAACCATTTGAATCAGTTTTTTTGTTTTCTTTCTTTCTTTCTTTCTTTCTTTCTTTCTTTCTTTCTTTCTCTTTCTTTCTTTCTTTTTCTTCCTCTCTCTCTCTCTTCCTTTCTCCCTTTAATTGATCTTTGATTGAGGAAATACTACTCCTTGAATTTCATGTCTCACATCACGAAAAGACTCCACTCTCTGCATGCTTTTTTTCATCTACTAACTCAAAGTAAATACCTTGTTGTGCTAAGAGACTGCAGGAAAAAATAAACATCCCAACATATTGTTTGCTATTTTCCAATTCTTTTTAAACTGCTAAATTAAAAAAAAGATCCTACCCCCATCATAATATTAAAAATTTGGATGACACTCACAAAGGTAATAACAATGAAAAAATCCATGTCCTAGAAATTTTAAAATGTTTCTGCTTTGTTTTTGTTTGTTTTTTTTTCCCCCCTGAAAGATTCCATAAAGGCAGAACCAGTGAAACTGGAAATAGAAAGAGAAGATAGCTCTGATGATCATGTTTCCTCACCCTCCTCTTCATTTTTCACCATTTGGATATCAATTTAGGGATGTAACAAACCCAGCTATGTACTTCAGGTCCTTTTGATCTTGTTTTGTACAGAATAGTAGAGGTTCTGGACATGTTTAAATATATAAGCTCCCTATCTCCATACTTTAAACATGCATGGGTTGTTTCACTTGATCTGAAAAATCTATAAACTATAATACTGCTGGGATGTTCAGTTAATAAACAGTACTTTATGTCTGAGCCCATCTCAGAAAGTTTAATTTGCTCTTTCAAGGATCTCATAGAAACATGATCCTACAATTTCTGAATAACAGGTAAATATTAAGTGCCAAGTCATTTATGGCTGTTATTGCATTGTCTGACACAGCACTGCACAGATAAAACTCTTTTAGCTTTGACATGCAGTTAAGTCCCGGATCAGAAAGGCAGGTCTATTGCTAAAGCAGTGGAGGTCGGGGAGAGCCACCTGGTGCTGAGGACTGAGAATGACCTTCCCTCACATTGCCTTGACTACACACAATGTAGAGTTAGTCCTAAGTCCACACTGAGTCAAGATCAGGAGGAAGCAATCCTAGGGATATTGTGAAAGAATTAAATTAGGGTCAGTTCCAGACTACTTGCCTAAGAAGCATATTCAGCTTAGAGAAGAGGAGGCTGAGGAGTTGTGTCAATTCTTTCTCCTGAAATGTGTGGGAGAGAGAAGTGCTGTTCTCTTCTCTCTGGTTTCTGGTAATAGAATGTGAGGGAATGGCTTAAAGCTGCCAGGGGAAGTTCAGATTGCATACTAGGAAAAAGTTCTGCACTGAGAGGGTGGCCAAGCACTGGAACAAGCTCCCTGAGAAAGCTGTCATGGCCCAGGTCTGTTGGCATTCATGAAGCATTTGAATAAGGCTCTTACATAGACAGCTTTATTTTTAAGTTGCCCTGTGTGGAGTCAGGAATTAAAGAACCTCATGGATTCCTTCCAACTCAGGATATTAAATGATTCCGTGAGGAGGGGTTATGTACAATGCTCTCTAGAATTCATTGTTGTAATTGTCCTGGTCACAGAGCCTTATCTGACTCTAGAAGTGCCTAGATAGCACTAGTGATACTGGTGCATATGCTAAAAGGACCTTCTGATCATAATGCTGTTCTTGACCTGCTGCACCTAAACTGGTGGTGAATGAAAACATGTACCTCAGTCTGAGCTTCAGAAACCATGAGACAGCTGGGCCAAGGATCTTAAGGAAGTCTTGGGAAGGACGTAGGGATTTAGAATTCTGGACTTCACAACAGAAGAATCTGGCTTATTTAGGGAATTTCTTGTTCTAATTAGGATTACTCTCTGACAAGTAACCATAAAGAACAAGGCTGCCTAGGAAAGCTGATGATGTTTTATTGATTTTTTTTTTTTAAATAAAACAATATGTTTAATAAAAGAACTCATCCATAAATCATCCCAGTGTGGACAAAGACTAAGACTGTAAGCAGAAAAACTACTTGAATAAGCACGGCCTTGTTTATGACTAAGACAAACACGAAGCATAACAGAGGTGGAAACTAGGGTAGGTAAGAAAGGACTACACTAAATTTTTTGCTTAATGTAATCACGAATTTTGTTCTCAGACCTCCTTCTGTACCCTTTCAGTAAGGAGAAACACAAGCTTGATGCAGTCTAAGGGACTGGTGGCTGACTAGGACCTGAGGGTTACAGTGGACACCAAGCTGAGTATAAGCCAACAATTCACTCACTGCAGATGCGATGAACTTCTTACTACACTAAGTGCAAGTACATCCCATGGTGCTTCCATAGGAATGTGGCTGGCAAACAGATGGAAGGCTCTTCTGCTCAGAAGGCCTGGAAGAGGAGGCCTGGAAAACTGGAGAGACTCCAGTGGAAAGCTGTCAGAATGATCAGGCCTAAACCATATGGCTCAAGAGGAAAAACTGAGGGCACTGGACTTTTTTTTCTGGGGAAGAGGAGGCTAAGGGATGCCCCAGCAGCAGAGTCAACTGCTTGAAAGTTAATTCCAAAGATGGTAGGACCAAGATATTTCCAGTACTGGCAGACTAGCATAGCAGTGGAAAATGGCCAGAAATCTTATTTTGGGAGGAACTGGTATTAGAAAAATTTGGGTTTAGGAGGATAGTCTAAGGCTCATAAGGAAAAACCAAAATATAAAAAATAATAATTTTTTGAGTATCAGTGTCTTTGACATAAACACCTATGTTTTACCCATAAAAACCTGAGGGATTTAATGAATTTGCCATCTTAATCTGACTTGCATAAGGGAGCTTCCAAGAACCCTTTCTTCTCCAAGAGAAGGTCCGATTCTCCAGGCCTGTCATTTGCGCCTTTCAAAGTTGATGGATTTCTATAATAGCAAAAGCATTCTTTTTACATGTAGTCCAGGTGGACAGATATAAATGACACAATTGGTCAAGGCAGTTGTGGCTCAGTGCTTTAAAAAGAGCTCATTACCCAATGTACCATGCAAGAGAGAGTCAGTCACCCATGGATACAGCATATAAGGTATCTCTGGTTCAGGTTACATTCAAAGTGTGTATTTATAAACCAGCACTTGTTTTCATTGTAACTACCATCATATTCCCACCTACTTAGTCAAAACAAATATAAAAAACTGCAAAGGACTGGGATTCATATAGTCAAAGAGATTGCAGTGAAGAAGAGGTGATATGTGGTGCCTATATGTCCCATTTACTCTGCATTAAAAATGCAGTATTTAGTGAACTAAATAGCAATAAAATCTGTGATTTCAGTATGGCTAATATTTCTGTATGCAGTTTTAACTGCTAGCCTCTGTAAACTTCTGTATTTTTAAGAAATATCTGTACAAATTACTATATTTGTATAGATCATGGGTTTATGTCTTCCTTTGCTAAAGACTCTCTGAGGCATGATTTTACTAGCAGGTGTTGTATTTGAACAAGGACTTTGAATGTCACATTTGAACACATGATAAGGTCAAACTTAAATTATACTGCTTTAGTACTTTCTCTCTCTCTCTGTAGATCATGTATATGATGGCTGGAAGTACCACAGCCTCTCTTACAACTCATTAAAATGGGAGTATTTTTAGAGTTTTGTTTTGTTTTTTTTTTCCTGGTTAGAAAGAGCATACAGCTTCTTCGTTAAGGGAAGGTTTTTATCCAGAATTACTAAAGAGAGAAAATAATTTCTTGCAAGAAAACCTGAAAGAGTCAACAGGAACACAAGCCATCACACTTCAGGGATGAAAAAACTGCCAGTCATCTGATATTGGTATCTTAAATGCATGAAATACTTCTTGTAGCAAAACCTGGTGTCTGTAAGTAGCAAAAGTTGTGTCTAAACTGATTTTGTCAATCACAGGGTATGAGTCTTTTAACTTTTCAAATAAATATTATTTATTTTATTTATGCAGAGTAAATAAATGTATTATGCTGTAATAGAACTTCATTCCAAGACACTATAAAGAAGAAATGAGGGAGTATTGATAAGTGCTTGGGTGTTAATTTTAATAAGAGAATAAGCCAAGAGGCCTGAGATCCTGAGAGTCCTCCAGGGTTCTCAGGTCTCTTCAGCCACCTTTGACACCAGAATTTACTGGGAGGTGCAATCCACAACTTTCTGCAAGGAGCTATGATTGATAAGATCCTCTAACACTGATTTCATAGCTCAATGGCAGCCCAAAATCCCTACCTTCCAGTGTGAGAAGATTTCCCTTGTTCAAATGATGTTACTTTAGGGAGACTTACACATTTGAAAAGCTGTCATAAATCCTTCCTCTTTTACTACTTCTCATAAGGATTCTTGTCTCACATAAAGCAGATTATTATCTGCAGGAAAGCAGCTGTCACTTACTCCCAGATGATGCTGAGCTCTCTAGAAGCTGATCTCCTCTTGAGCTTGGACCTTACACTTTTCGCCCCAACTTTGCACACTGAAGATGCCCAGATATGCTGTGTTTGCCCAGCTTACTCCAGCTACTCTACTTTTACTTACCTGATAAGCATTCAGGTCTGTGAAGAACGGGAAAAAATATGTCTTATGGAAAAAAATATTGTAATAGAATATATTTATTATTTTAACTTTTACTTTTTTAGCTGAATTATTTCATATTCTTTTTGCAGGATATGACCAGAGAATAAAAATGTCACATTGTAGCAGGGTCTTCTGCTGCATAAGAATACTACAAATAATAAACATTGCAGTGAGCTTGCAGATTAATTCAGTCTTTACATTCTGGAGAGTCAAGTACGAAAGTGTCAGGGAATTGCTATGGGAAATGGTATTTGCTCAAAAAGTAGAACTTTCACAAGCTATACATAAAATGCAGTATTTGATCTGAAAGACTGTAAGGCTTCACAAGTGTTGTTTAGGAATAAGAAGATAAGTAAGTTGTTGTTTAAGGTGTACCTAAGTAATTCTCTCTTAATAAGACAGTGCTTATTTTGGGTCAAGCTCCAAATGAACTGTTAAATTAATGTTTCTTTTTTTATTTTGTTTTGCCACTGTAATACAGTTCACATTTGCTAAACCAGACCAATATTTGACCACTTCAAGGAAGGGGTAGACAGGAAAATGTCATCCTTTCACATTTCTATTACAGGCAACTATGGTGCATGATGAATGCATACTTCCCTTTATCAATCAATCCTTGCAAACCAATTTGCTTACATTCTGAAGTGAGCTGCATTTACAAGGGGGGATCAATTCTTAAGAGGATTATGTGTCAAAATAAGATGTAGTCTAGTAGCAGCTTTGGAGAACCAGCTCAGGATAACAAGTAGCTGAGCAGTCTATTGTGTAGCTCTTTTTTTTGTGTACTTTTCTCTCTGTGTTCTACTTAACATTTTAATAAAATTAATTATAATTGCCTCCACTTTATACAATATACAAAGTTGTTTGCTGAAGAGATTTTTTTTTCCACAACACAAGAGTTTACAGATTCTAAAGACTTTCACTTTTTTGTAGTAAATATGTTTGCATTTAGAATTATTTGGCGAGTTTTTCAAATACAATAAATAATTAAACCAATGCAAGCAGGCAATACAGTATTGTATAATAAGAAATTCTACTATTAAAATACAACTACTATATTTAAGAGAGAGTGTTCACTGATTATATTCACTTATTAAGCCTTCCCTCATCTCCATCTTGCAGTCACTGGAAATTTTGCTGATGATTGCTGAAGAAATTGGATCAGTCCTGTAATAAACAAAGAACAGAGATATCTGAGAAAATATGATTACATGCTTTCTAATATATCTAATAGTTCCATTTCTTTTTCAAAAGACATTGCAATACCAGCAAACAGACAAAACCCCCCCGAACAACTATGGTTTAGCCAACAGTCTATATACACAGAACCAAAACCGTGGATTCATAAAAGGTTTTAATTTAAGTAAAGTTTGTATATGTAAGATTGCCTGCAACAAACATTACACAATCATGACCTAAATTCTGTTATTAAATTAATCATTTATTTTATTTTTATTATAGTAATTATAAAATATGGTAATTCTTCACGAAAGCATTTTATTTTCTTATTGTTTAGCCTACTCTACTTCTATATTGTTTCATTTGTAGATCTACTGATTAATGCATCTTTTCTGAATATTGACCTGAATTTCTGGAGTGGTAGTTTCATGTATTTTGTCAATGTTTCTGAAAAGTTTTGTTCATCCTTTTGATTAGAATTTTTATCTGCCTGTAGTTGATATTGCACTCCTTGGTTTTTTATTTGTGAAACTTAATAAAACACCTCTTAAGATAAAATTGAGACTAATCAATATCATTAAGTCAATTAAAACTACTTTTCAAAATTTAGCCAAGCTCTATATTAATACGACATGCCTTTAGTTCAAAACAATCATAAGTTTATAAACTAACAATATAGTAATATCTGTCCCTTCAATTTGCATTATAAAAATATCAGGAGACAGGGATTAAAGGTTAGATTCAGCTGATGAAATGTAAAGACTTTCACCTTGACTAGACAAAAGATTTTCCCCACAGTGTCAGTCAAAGAAGCAAGCATCTCAAGAACATTTCAGTACAAAGCAAAATGCCTCAAATTTCAGACAAAGAAGTGCTTAATTCTGTCCATTGTACTTATAATCTAATCATTTGCTAATACATAAACATTTGCATTTGCATGATCAATACCTAAAATCAAAACGAAATTAATAGCACACAATTTTCTGATTTTATATGTTACAGAGACAAAAAATGAAATGGCTGCTTATGAATGCAAAAAACCTTCAAATTTTATTTATTTTTCCATCATGATTCTGATACTGAGATCTTAGCTTTTTGACTCTGTTTCTTACTAACCATGCAACTTTAGATTGCTCCATACATGTCTGTCCAATAAGATGCATTTTTACAGGCTGAGAGCTCCAAAGACTACCCTGGAGGGCATTACACTTATTCTTGTCCAGCTATTTTGTTTCCCTGGCAAACTGATGAGTAGAAGGATGACGGTAGATGGTGATGTGTGCTAAGACCTTCCTCTACTCATGGGTTCGCTGCTCTGACTGTCCCCTTGACAAGTCTTTTTAAATGACTATCAATTTACTAAAAACAAGTAGGATTTTAGTTATTTAGAAAGTAATAAAGAAAAACATGATGCCACTCCTCTGAGAGCAATCAATTGATGTGTGCCCCCTGCCCCACCCTTTCTCATAGCAGCTTGTGCATAGCATCTTTCTCTGAGGACCAGGTTAGAAATGTCATAAAACTTGGGATTTACTTCTAGTTAAATTAAGAAAAGCACAACTGAAAGTAATTTTTTGTGTATCAGTGACTTATTTCACCATGTTTATAATTAAGATATCAACTCCTCAGGAAAATGTCCCTCTAAAGAGTTCATCTCAGTGATATTCCCTTCCAGAAAGAAACCAGCATTTAGACTGCCAGCAACAAGAAGAGAATTCATGTGAATCAGCATTAAGCTAAAATATTAGGCTTGACTTAAAGGAGAAATCCAGCAGCTCTGAGGTAGTAGTACATTATAGTATCACTGGAAATGGCAGCTTTGCAATACAACATCTCTGTCCTTAAATCATTATGGCCTACCTGCCAGAGGACACCTGTTATTACCATTAGAAATCAATAGATGTTTGTGCTGCATCTCAGTGGTTTTTGCAAGATAACGAAAAAATAAAAACAATGCCATTATTTATCAGAATGAACCTAGAAATCCCATGACTAAATTAAGTGTTTCTTCCAGATGAGGGATGCTGTTTCCATGGACACATTATAATACAGGAAAGTAGATAATGCAGGTTTATCTAGTGGGCTGAATTGTGGACAATTTCAAAATTCAAGGCATAAAGTTCAAGGTAACTTTCAGTACTCTGAAAGTAAAAGAAGCTATCTCAATCTTAATGAACTCAAAGTGCACACACTTGGGAAATGAATCCAGAAAATTTAGCAGCATATTAGCATCCTGGCTTATTAAGCATTTTTCATTTTGCTAGTCCATGAATGATTATGATTCAATGAATTCAGTCAGTGGCTGAATCATCAGTTTAGCTACTAAAAGTTGATGAAGATCTTGATCTTGATGAGAGAACTGATGTGTTGGTCCTTTGTTTCTCTGGAAACAGAAGCCATAAGAGTGACCTCCTTTAGCTATGAGGTAGTTGGCTGGGCTGTTGCTAAGCCAGTCACAGATATGACAGAATATCATATTGATGTAAAGGAGGAGAAATCACTCAGTCAAATACATCTGAGTTAAAATCCCTGTGCTGCATTAATGGTTAACAAAATAAATGAGATGGTGTATTTTCAGGACGTAATTAATCTTGCCTTAATGTAGAGATGTCTAAAATGTTTCAGATTAATTTTGTCTGATAAATGTCCATTTCTCCCTTCTTAATCTGAAATAAAATTAGGAAGACAAGCTTGTGAACAATGTTGGTGCCTAAGGATACATAACTGGTCTCTAATATTAATTATAAACCTTAGAATTTCATATTGTTTTGTTTCTGTCCTCTTATAAGAAAAATTTCTGTGATGATGTCTCAATAAAACAGACATAATTTACCTATCCTTGAGAAAAAAAACACTAATTTTTTCAACTTTGGATTAAGTTTTGAAATGACGAAAGATCTAATTTTTTTTTTAAATATTATTTTGTTTTTCCTGTTAGAGCTTTTAATATGCCAATAATACTTCAACTGATTGCCAGTTTTCCAAAACAACAGCTTTCAGTAATTTCTAAAAAATATGTGGCTTTCCACGTACAACTTTCAAATTTCAGATTCACGCCAGAGGAAGAAGAAACATACTTTACTTCCAAGTAAGATTTCAGTAGTACATGACATCAGTCTAAAATACATTTTTTTAGAACGAATGACAAAGTCTAAGCACATACCCAAATTGAAAGCTTAGAACTTCTCTTAAGAAAATTGTTTTAAAAACAATGCTGTAGGCACAACATTTCTAATTGCAACATCTTCTAGTGAGAGATAAGAAGATACAGATGATGCCAAATGGATCTCTGTCTTTTCACGAAGAAAAAGTGGGTTAACATAGCCCAAACATCAAAATCATGGAACCATTAAGGTTGGAAAAGAGCTCTAAGATTATCAATTCCAACCATTAACCCAGCACCATCACCTTCTCCACTCACCCATGTCCTCAAGTGCCACATCTACACAAACTCCAAACACTTCTAGGGATGGTGATTCCACCACTTCGCTGGTCAGCCTGCTCTAATGCCTGACCACCTTACCAGTGAAGAATTTTATCCTAATATCCAATCTAAACCTCCTCTGGCACAACTTGAAGCCATTAGTTCTTGTTCTATTACTTGTTACCTGGAGAAGAGACCAACCTCAACCTTGTTACAACCCTCTTTCAGTTACTTAAAGAGAGCAGCAAGATCCCCACTGAGCCTCCTTTTCTCCAGACTGAACAACCCCAGCTCCCTCAGCTACTCCTCAACAGACTTGTTCTCCAGACCCTTCACCAGCTCCCTTGCCCTTCTCTGGACACACTCCAGCCCCTCAGTGTCTTTCTTGCTGAGAGGAGACCAGAACTGAACTCAGAATTTGAGGTGCAGCCTTACCAGTGCCAAGTACAGGGGGACAATCATTGCCCTAGTCGTGCTGGCCGCACTACTCCTGATACAGGCCAGGATGCCATTGGCCTTCTTGGTCATCTTGGGCCCACTGCTGGCTCGCGTTCACTGCTGTCAACCAGCTCTCTCAGGTCCTTTTCTGCTAGCTTTCCAGCCACTCTTTCACCAGCCTGTCGCTCTTCATAGGGTCATTGCGATCCAAGGGTAGGACCCAGCACTTCACCTTGTTGCACATATATATTTTATTTTGTACAAAAAATCAATTTGATCTTCTATATTTTATTTATGGGAATCCTTACTTCGATAACAGGAATCCTACTGTTACTCTTCTAAATTTTTAAAATACTTATGCAATTGGTATAAGGATTCTCAAAGTTGAAAATACTTTACTAAGCAAATATAATTACCTATGATCTGAATAAAGATAGCAAAGGTCTGGTATCACACTAGTTTTAGACTCTATATGTTTCTAAAACTATGTTGGGTAATAGAATAAATTAAAAGGTTCTTATTTTCAGGCCAACTGCTGAATGAAGTCATTGTATGAAATTATATAAAACAAATGGCATAGTATTATATACACTATTACCATGCTGAGTTTGCCTTCAGAATGAGGTTTCCTTTCAAATTCAGCATTAAGACTAGATTTATATTTATTCTCTTCAGAGGAATATTGCCAGCAAACTTAACTGGGGAGTGACTTCTAAGATAATTTACGGGATTTTTAAGAAGTCTAGTTTCCCATATTTATAGAGAAATTGGGTTAAATTATTAAAGACATCAGAAGTAACTATCAAACATAAACACTGGCTTCAGTAGCATCAACTACTAAAACTTGACAGTGGTTTTTTTTTGAAGGTTTAGCAAAGCAATGTGCCTAAGATTGAATATTGAACGGATGTGTGCTTTTTTTTTTTTTTAATGAAATGCTGATCAAAACGATTCAATTAAAAAACAATACAAATTGGAATGATTCTGTAAGGCATCATTATATCTTGAGTAATGCTCACCTAAAAGGGAAATACTTATGACTTTTGATCCTGTATTCATTGGTAGTGGACATTAATCACACTCACGGTCTTTTTGTTTACTTGACTTGGAACATAATCATGTCACATTTGAGCACAATAATAAATTAAAAACAATTTTAAAGCTAGCTATCCTGCTACATGCTTAAAGTGTTAAAACCTATTTTCTGCCTTAAATACCTCAACAAAAATTGTAGTATTAATCAAAAATTCATTAATGGTCTCATAGAATAGTCTTATAAATACACATCTGATTTTATTAGACTTAACTCTATTTGCTGTAACAAATTAGAGTTTATTAACCTCCCACAGTATAATCAACTATATGTAATTACATATATACCTGTATTGTGAACTTATGCTACATGAAGTTCCAGTTTTAAAGCTGGATAAAATCAAAATGTCTCCAGCTGCAGCATTTAACTCTAGTTTTGCCCTAATCATTTATTTCCACATTCTCTATTGATAGATTTGAACACTGACAGATTTGCTTCATTTTAATATATTAATTTTAAATGGACTTGTTTAGCATTAAACTGCACTGGAAAACAGAATTTCTTGCAGAAGTTTGGTTTACATTCTTTGAATTAATATCAAATACCGTTAGACATTTGCATTCTCGATATTTCCCTCTAAGCTTAGTATATGGACTCCAAAACCAGCGGTAAGAAATAAATACGTCAGGACATAACACTCCATGCATTTTTAACTTCTACTTGAGATAATATAAATCATCTCTTAGACTGCTTCTCTCCATTGTCCGTAGAAGGAATATATGTAAATAGGTGTGACAGAGGTGTCTGCACTGCAGGCATTTGCATTCAGCCATGTTGACCACCACGATGCCTCTGTCCTTCTTTGTCTCTTTGGACTTCATGAGATTCTGTTTTGTATTTTTTCTTATGGCATGCTATATTTCTACAATCCTGAGCAGGCACTTAGGTTACTCAGAGGAAAAGGAGATCAAGGAATCATAGGACATGTAGCAACCATACCTTGTCACTGGAAATTTAGAAAGCTCCTTTCTTGATACTTTATTTACTACATCTCTCCAGTGAGTGGCAAATTCAAATGAAGGATGAAAAGGATAATACCAATGAAACAACTCTGAATAATCTCATAGGACTCAGTTGGATGGGGAGTTTTGCACTGACCTGTGTAAAAATTGCAAGGTTTTAATTGACAACATTAAAAATACTGTGGTAAAGCACTGTAATTCTCCTCCTGAGATGCAGCCTTTGGGAGAGTACAGCTTTAAACTTTACTGCTCCAGAAAGTCTGATCAGTCAGTTGTCACTCTGTCTGTTCTTTGAAAACAGTTGAAATTCTTTCTCCCAAGGCTTATATACTGCTTCTTATCTCCCAGAACTGATCTCAAACATTGAATAAATTAAAAACATACTGTAAATTAAATACTAAAGATCACAGTTTTAATGCATTGTTTTTATGTAGGTTCTCTGGAGATACTCTACACACTATTAAGAAATTATTTAGAGAATCTTTTGCTTCCATCCTTTATAGCCCTGTGCCTACTTTTTTTTGTACATGGTGAAATTTATTTAAATATTTTTATTGCACATAAACATAACCCATGTTATATAGCAGAAACAATTTTTTAAAACTCAGATGAATGAATAACAAACGTCTCCCTCATGGTATTTCTACACCTCCCAGAAAATCATGGGGGGGTACAGTTCAAGGGTGACTGCCAGTACATTTAATTCTTACCATGCACATGAGGACTCTGATGCTACAATACCTGTGTAATCATTACAAACACTCTTAGGTCTAAAAGTTCCAAACATCAACTTTAATTCATCAGTTTAAAGCAGGCAAATTGATGAATAAATAAATAAATAAATACTGGGGTATATCTTTTTGTTTCAAGTACATAATTTATCAGAACATAATGGTTCATGCTGGTTTTAGACATAAAACTGTCATGTTCAAATGTACATTAGTAAGAAATTAAATCATTCCCCTCTCAAGGAGTCAAACTGAGGCCTGTGCCACTGTGAAAGCTTTAAACTAGAAAATTGTAATATTAATTTTTCATAGGATTTTTTTAAAAAAAATCCCAATAATTTGCAGTAATGTAATTAGTGTATTTTGAAAATTTGCTAAATGAGTTTCCATATCCTCATTATGTATAGTTCTGATGCAGCAAGGTAACTCAAGGATGTCTGAGTTAGAAGGAGCGTAGCTTTCCACCTCCAAAACTGTTTGCAAAGTGCATTGTTCTAGAGAGAGCAACGGGGACCCAAACTGCACAATCCAACAGGAGGATGAGGCATTCTGTCGCTCTCGGACATGAAATAAGCACGCGAGACACAGGAGATAGAAAGCTGCCAGGGCAGAGGAGAGGCCAGGAAGGGGGCTGACCTCTGCCCTCAGTCTTTATTTATATGTTCTTAGAAACTACTGTGGATTGGAGTATGAAATGCTCCTCCTCTCAATCTCACTGGTCAAAAAATATGTCTGTCACATAACTAAAGGAATGCAAACATCAGAGACGATAACCAAAACATGAGAAGCAGTTAGCAAAACATGAGAGGACAGATAGCAGAGCATGGCCATGTTTACAGAAAGTGCATGAGAAACTATTTACAGAACTGAAAACACTGCGGAACTACAAACTGCAGGACGACAGCATTCTTTGAAGAAATGGTTGTGAAACTGAGGTGTCCTTTCAGATAAGCTGCTGAGCAGGGCTTTAAGGGTTTCACCAAAACGGATTAGTTTTGTAAAGCATTTTGCTTTGAGTAAATTG
Organism: Aleadryas rufinucha; assembly: GCA_013397815.1. Taxonomy (NCBI): domain Eukaryota; kingdom Metazoa; phylum Chordata; class Aves; order Passeriformes; genus Aleadryas; species Aleadryas rufinucha. Next base: position 23,527 of record VZTH01010916.1, read on the forward strand.
TTTGGGTTTTGAGGGGGGTTTTTGCTGGGATTTTTTTGTTTGTTTGTTTGGGTTTCTGTTGTTGCGGTTTTGGTTTTGTTTTTTTGTTGGGTTTTTTTGTTTTTGTTTGTGGTTTTTTTTCTGGTGCTTTAAACGTCATAATGAAATTTTTTAATGATCCTGAGAAGATTAGATGGTATTTATAAGACTGTCTGGGCACTCTGGTTATAGGAAGCTCTGGTCTGACTGATTTATCAGTCCAGTTCCCATTCCCCATTAGGCATGAAAAAGCATCTCTAGTTAATTATGCTTCTCCTTCATACCCATATTGTGTGCATAACAGGGGACCTATATTGTGCTGAGATGCAAGTAAGAACTCCTGATTAGGTGAATAAGCTACCAAACAGTTACTGTTAAACTCCTATGCCTGATACTCTTGAACAAATAAATCTACAGCATGGGGGTAGAGATGGAAGTAACACAGTAACCTTGGTTTGGGTAAAAGAATAATAACTTGGGCATGCAATAGAGATAGTTCACCTCATTCAGAAAACTTTCAAGGAAAGTGTATTTTTGGTCCGTATTTTGTAAAGTATCATCTGGACATGGATTTATTTTTTTTCTTTGGGTAACCCTGAATATTGAAAAGGAGGGTGCTGTAACTGAGATATTACATAGGACCTTCAGTGAGAGTGTAACCTGGCCTCTTTTTTTTTTTTTTTTGGCTAAAACCAAACACTTTTATTCAATTTTATATTAGAATATACTTGATGATGTTTTCTTCATTTTTTGGTTGTTTTGTTTTTGTTCTACTTCTAAAGTTTTCCTGCTTACAAATACTTGTACCATAAGCATTTTTATTTGTCAGCATACTTAAGATGTACTCTGATATGACTGACTTCCATTTTGCTTTGGACCTCTTATATTTCAACTCAAGTCTAATATTAAAATCAAAGTGGTCCTTGGAAATAGTACACAAAGAGGCAACATCTTCTTCTGTGTAGAAAACAAATAGAATATTATTATCATTCACTATAAAATGTTTCATGTATTTGATACATATTCCTTGGCACATGTGTTTATTTTTTAAAAAGTACAATTCATCACCTTGAAGAAAAGTTTTACTGTGGCTGCTGTATCAAGCAATTATTTAATATATAACAGTCATCTTACAGGATTTTGTTCTCTGATGACAGTATCTTGCAAAGCATATTCAGCATGCATGTAATAACTTAATGTGGTTTTGGGGCGTTTTGTTGTTTGTTATTTTTTTCTCGCTCTTTCTTTTCAGGCATATGTAACTTCATTATTTTCTGTAGCATTTACTACTTGAAGGTAAATTTCTAATTTCTCTCTGGAGATCAAGACATTTCACAGTAGTTAGATGAAATAGCAATACAACCAAACTAATTTTACAGGCCTTTGGATTAATTTGATTTGATGTTTTATTATTTCTTGAGGGGCGTACATTTGACCCAACAGTTTGTGACACACATAAAAAGGCACCAAGCCTTGAAGACCTTCTGAGGGGTGAAAAAATTGCTGGTACTTCTGTGGGTGCAATGTTGTGTTGAGTCATGTGCATCCATCAGTGCACCATAGTGTTTGCAATTCCGTAACACAACGCATTGTACGCTTTGGATTTGCTTGCTTGTTCATGGAGTTACATGTTGCAGCCTTTGGTTTTGTGTGTATTATTTTGCATATTTTCTTTTCTTTTCCATTTTTCATCCCTCTTCTCTTATTTGAAATCCTGACCTATTTCTATTTTTTAATTCCTCCACAGAGTACTATTAAATACTTTCCTACATCATAAAGTAACATGAACAGTTCTCTGTAATTTTCTTGAATATTACCATTTCGAACACACTCAAAAAGGCTCTATTGATCCCTATTTTTTATGAAACTAAAATTAAGTGACATTTTAGTACTCTCTTTCTCCATCCCCAAATTGGATGTGCTCCAGGTTTCGCTTTTAAGTCTGACACTCTATTTGAGTGACTACACTGTTTACTGTCTGTCTTTGTGCCCCATGTTTTCTTCTTGCAGTATGAGAATAATGATGCAGATTTTATCCAGAAATTGCTCATTGCCCTTCAGTGGTCACACAGTCATAGACATGTGAGCATTATAAATAGACTTCAAGCCTGCACAGTTATTTCCTTGTTTTCTTTGCCAAACAGTACCACATATTAATGTGATTACCTTCATTCTGACTACCTTAATAACTGTTATTGCTCAGCAATGTTAAATGTCATGGCCATTTACATCTTCCTTGAAATTAAAAAATGAATATCTGTTCTGTCGTGCTTTGTTGTGTTTGAGCTTTTAACCATGTTACTTTTCTATTTTCTCAAGCTTTTACCACTAACATAGAGCTGTAACCAAGGACAATTCTAGAATCCAAATGGTTACAGATTTTATATTTACTATAAATGTCATCCTCTGCACATTACTATTTGCTAATGGTTGGATAACAGCTCCATCCATTCATGCTGAAATGTCAGAGAGAATTGCATTATTCAGAATTTTGTTTCCTTTGTTCTGTCGGGGGGAGGGAGAAAATCCCATTTTCTATTTAATTAGAGAGAAGTTCTACTGCCACTGACAAGGAGACTGACAGTTTTGTTGCATCCTTTAGAAGTTATGATACTGAAATAGACATGACCTTGGGGCTTTTGTTTGTTTTCATGATGTATGTTAAGGAAACAAGAGAGATCTCAAAAGAAGGAGGAATGGTAAAACAAGATACATGACAACGGCCATTAGGGTAAACTGGTAAGAAAAGATACAAAGCTACACAGAGCATACCTGTTTCTGTAGGAAAAATGCTCTTTGTCTTTTCAAGATAGATAAAATAGATATCTTCTTGGTGAAAATCTTTAAATTAAGACAATTTCCAGGTAGTCAAGTGCTCAAAATCAAAGCAGGATGTGCCTGGTAAGTGCTCTGTAACTAGCATAGTAAACACAGTGGTATTACTATGTTACAAAAAAAATTGGTTGGAAATGTTTTTTTTTTTTGGTTTTTTTTTTTTTTTTAAGAAGTGAAGTAAATGAAGGAAATTCCTTATAGAACAACTAAACAACTACTTTACCTATCTCTGATTCAACATAGGGGATAAAAGATATGAAGGGTCTGAGCCAGTATCAACTGGTTTTGAGTTTCCTTTGTCCAATTCTATTGGTGCTACAGAATTTTGGTGGGGTTTTTATATCAATGGAGAAAGACTGTAGCAAGACTGTACCATGAACTTTCTTACTCTTGACATATGTCTTTTCACAGTGAAAACATAAAGCTACAGTGCCTGGGAATGATAGATATATGTCAGAAGAGAATTTGCTGAAGACAGGAAATCCTTTGCCAGAAATTTTCAGCTGGGTTATGGTTCATTTGTAGTGGCTGAGTGGCACAATGGGATCATAGCTGTATTTGAGAATCTGGCACAATATTTCCCTGAGGTGCTTCCCTTTCTGAAGTAGCTGAACTGCTATGCATTTTATGTATTTCATGATCCATTATAGCCCTAGAAACAAAACAAAAATATACAGAATGATGTTTTGTCTATTTATAAATCTCTACTGACATCATTTATAATTACTCTACATATAAATTGTTTATACAAAATTTGCTCATACTTCCTCACTGCATTTTTATGTAAACTATTCTTTCTATAAATGTTTTTTTTAAATTCACATCATCCAGCTATAAATGTTCAAGTTTTTGAAGCCACAGTCCTAATCTACAGATAAGAGGCAAATCTCTGGCATTATATCAATCATATTTCTGGAAAGATTAGATTCACACTCCACCCCCTGCCTTAAGGACTGATGTATATTTATGCTAGTGGTTAACAAGATTGTAATGTTGCTCTTTCCTATTTTGAATATGGATTTAGAGTGCTGGTTTGCCACCTCAGCACACCAGCATGTGTTGCAGAAATTCTCTACTGTGCACATTTTACTTGGATTATTAACACTGATTCTCACAAAGTAACAGAGAGGAGAAGAAAAAAGAAAAACAAACAATTTACAAAGAGCAGAAAACCTACATGGAAAAACCTTTCATTTTTATTTCTTTCTCAGGCTGGTTCATGGAGTGCTGTAATGTATATCTCAGAAAAGTACATATAGCTACCTAATTTACAGATTCTCAAGCTTGAAAAAAGGTCTAATTCTATTTAATCTAGAGAAAAAAAGCAAAAACGTATTTTTTCCATTTCTTAGAGAGGTGTGATAATGATTAATACTTTGTAAGACTATCTCGATATCGTATATTCGTACTTGTAATACTATATGAATGTATTCATATTCCTTCAGGTGCACATGAAACAGCTGCAGAGATGTGAAAAGCTTATTTTACAGCAAAGTAAAGCATCTTAGGAAATATTTTGGCTATTAAAAAGTGAAGCAATCATGGTAATGCTTTTATTTATTTCTATTCAGAACTTTCTGTTTGCATTTCTAACAGCTATCTTCCCTAAAGTAGAGATTTGGGTTTAGTTTATGGCAGCAAAGGGGGAAAAGCTGCCAGAAGTGATTTTAATCCATTAAAAGCTTTATAAAATGATGGAAATACAAATTACAGTTGTCTTTTGCCAAATAAAACTTTCTTCTTATAATTAAATCCTAACACACAGTTGTCCTTCTGTTATTTACTAAAAAGTCTAACTTTCATTTGTTTACTTTGCAGAATAGTTTTGCTCATTACTATTTAAATCTGTTAGCAGATATCAAATTAAGGCAATAAGTATCTTAATAATAACATGCCATTCTAAGAAAGAAACAAGAAAGAGAGGAACCTTTTTGAAACAGTTCTTAACTTCTGTAGGTTGCTGAGCTCTTCCTGAGAGTTGCCAAGCAGCCTCAGCTGCCCCTGAAGTCATCGAGAGCTGTAAGTGCTCTTGGCCTCTTTAGCATCCTAGCCCTGAGCACCTGGCACTTTTTTATGCATCGTATTTGTCTAGGGCTTAAAATTCAGCCCCAAGCATCTGTACACATTGCATGCTGTGCTGCGGTGTAGAAGAGTACGTGTTGTCCATAAAAGAGACAGATCAAGCACTGGAAGCTGTTTACAAGAAATTTAAGGGAATTTAAATTCCTAAGGTTCCTTTTGGTGTGAATCCTGCTTGCCACCAGCTGCTTCTGTGTTGCTTCTATCCAAGACAAAGGGAAAGTGATGCCACGTTCAGAGGCAAATGACTGCACTGGAGGGATTTTTCCCACGAGGCAGGTAAGACATTACAGGAAATGTCACAGCTGTGAGAGAGGCCTTGCCTTACTGCTCGAGGGCCACCCAAAGCAGTTCACTGAGGGTGACTCTTGCTTGTCCTTTCACCCAGGTGTTCCCTGAAAGATGACTGTCAGAAAGGTTCACTTCTAAGTGTAGTGACAACCACCAGGAGGAGGCTCTCCTGTCATATGGAAAACATATACTTAGTGACTTATGAGAGGAAAGGTGTAAAATTAGACAAAGCCTAGAGGCTGACTGCTTATAATAAAATGATTCATGCGGTTTTCAGCTTGCTTTCTTTCACTTTTCTAAAGAGGAAGAAGATAATCAACCCAGAGCACCCTACACTGATTATCAACAGAAATTTATTTCAAGCTATTCCCCTACAAGAAGGCAAAAAAAAAAGAAGTGTTTCTGTGCACAGATGTACCTGTTAATCTGAGGGAAATACAGTAATCCTACTGCCTTCAGGAAGACCCTAGATGAAACTAAGCTAAGTAGCAAATTCTGACGCACAAAATTCTGGAGCTGTCATATATGGCATCTGCCTACCAGTGTTGAAAACCACTGTCTGACCTATCTGTTCTTTAATCGAAGTCATTCTCCAGTTTTTTGGCCTTTGTTCTAAGATTTACCTGCATTCAACCGTGCAGGTGATACAGGTATTTAACAACAAAAGAATAGAAAACAAGTCCAATCATTAAGAGAGAAAATAAAAAAGAATAAACTAATCATGAAGAACATTCATTTTGATTTTTGTGTTTTCAAAATTGTCTTAAAAAGTGATACCAGGTTATTTTATTAAAGCTGATCAGGAAAGTACTTTTTTTAACACAAAATAGTGAGAATTTTTCCAGGCACTTTTCTTAAGAGCTAAACGTGCTTTCACTGTTTCTTTTATTGTTGAAGGAGACAAAACAGAAAGCTTTTATCTTACAGAAGTAGGTGATTTCAGTCCAAAAGGTCTGATTCATGTTTTGAAGGACTAAAACCCAATAAAAAATTCTTCTCCTGGGTCTCTGTCTTATGGACATGATCTGGGAAAACGAGAAATGAAATTATATTGCATCTGAGATACCTTACTGGAAAGAAACTCATTCTTTCATCTGGAAAAATTGCACTGTCACTGAGACAAATCAGTTCCCCATTTTTGTTTATCATTAGGCTTAATGAAAACAAAAGCCCAGGTAAGAATTATGGCATTCATGACAGTAAAATATGCATGTGCCTCACGAGGAAAAAAAGAGCTACATTTTTTTTTTTTCTCTGTTATCTTTCTATAAACAGATAGTTTTATATGATGTTACACAATATTTCCTTGTGATTACTGAGAAAGAATCCCTCCCCTAAATATTGGATAGATGCAATTTTTTATGTTATATTTGTAATTTTTTGGAAAATCACAAGTTTATTTTACTTCTTTATTCAATTCTCTTATACATCTATCAAGTTTCACAATTTTAACTAGATTTTGTAATATCCTCAGTTTCAGAAAGTACAAAGGCATGATGAAATTTAAGTTGCTCTAATTTTTCTTTTGAATAACTTAAATTAGTGCTTGAGATAAGGAGAAGTTCTGAAATTTTATGATTCTTCACTGAGCCTTGTTGTTCTCTACAGATACTTTGATGAGTTTTACTGTGGTTTTCACTCATATGCATTGTGTTTTGTCCCTTTGAATTTGTTGTCAGACTGCAAAATGATAGTCATCCAATTGGTGACATCAGTGATATAATGTTGTAGTCATGTTAAGATGTGAACATTACTAATTATTATTCTTGTTATAGATTTATTTTTTTTTATCATGCCTAGGGAAGAAATCAAAGGTGTGCAATAAAGGTAGATTACCATGAGATCACAAAGGTTGTCCCTCAAAGGAGTAAAAAGTCTGTGCTGACTCTATAATTTATAAACATGTATCACTAGAGCAGTTAATTAGGATGAGTTCCAAAATAGTAGGAGTATTTCCTCAAATAATAACAGTGCAACAGTGGATGCAACTTAGAAAACGTTAAACTGACAGGGACTAAATTTGTGACGATTTTAATGGACAAACAGATTAAAAGTCTGTAGCAACTAATAAAGCAATTATTGTCCTTTTTTATTATTATTATTATTTTCCCTTTCCTTCTAATTCCAATGGCTAAAACAGTTTTATCAAATATAATCTCCTTGCTCTGTGTTGGCACCTTCTAGTATTCCACTGAATGGATGCAAATATTGGGAAGAAAAAAGCTACTAACGATCATACTTGGCTCAAAATCCAGGCTAGAACCTTGAAAAAATTTCTAACAGTTGGGTTAGAAATTGGAGTTCAAAATAGCATTTCTTAAGGACCACAGGGGATAAAACAGTATTAAAGTTAACATGACTGCCCCCTAATTATTAAAACTGTAAGTTCAAAAGTAATTTTTAGCACTGTATGGGATTCCTAGAGCTCCAGCACATGTAATATTTCTGGATAAAATCATTAAACAAGCAATGATTTAAAATCAGGATGCACTGTCTTTCATAACATTAATTATATAATTCATAATGTATTAAATTTAACTTCCATATGGAAAAGTCTTCAAATGATAGCAGTAAAATCAGCCTCTCAGTCAGTCACAACGGAAAGCATTTGTTTATCATATTTCATTTTCTTCATATTTCTTTCTTTTGCTTTAACATTATATGAAGATCAATTTTTAAGGTCCCAGTTCACCAGAAATGTTTCTTAAATTTTAAAGCAGATCTTGAATTCTTAGTACTGTGCTCTGTAGAAGCTTCTAGGTACCTGAACTTATATACTTGAAAGAAATGAGAGTTAATCATAATGGTGTTCTACTTCTTGCCTTTAAGTAGCTCTTGGTTAATTTAGACAACTCTGGGACACTGGGGTATAATGAACAAAAAATGACATCCAAAAAGCACAGCACCATGCAAGCTCATCAAGCTTTCATAAATAACATAAGCAACTACTGCAGATTTACTCTTTTATTTAATTAATGGGCTATGCATGCCTGAAATGACTAGCCTTTCACATTTTCTTTCTGTTAGTTTTCTAATATGAAATGCGAGATGAAAATATATTACACATCTTATTATGAGTGTTTTGCCTTTAGGGAAAAAAAGTAATTGCATGCATTTTGATCAAATTTATCAAGTAGAAATGAAAGACACTTGTTTGTAACACAAGAAAACTCTATTCCAAAATTAAGCAACCATTAAAATTGCACATATTTCTTCTTTTTCTTGTCTTTAAGAGCAACCAGTACTAATAAAATACATGTCCTTCATTCATTTTAAGTCAGCAAAAAGACTGAATATTCTAGTAGCTTAGTCTATAACTTGCTGAGGAGATAATCTTAGTTTAATTCTGTGCTGTGTTATGGATTCTCTCTGTTATCTGGTGTAAATTGTCTAGACATTTAAGAGCAAATGCTTAATAATGCAGATTTTAGCCTTTGATAACTGCTTTGGGAATAAGATGCATGACAATTATCCAATCTGTTCAGTGACACAGTTTCCCCAAATCTTTGACATAAAAGGGTGTTGCTCATCTCAGCCCCTTTCCCATCCTTTCTGTGTGGGAATGCACACTGCAAGGCCTTTATAATCCCCCACAGGCAATACAAGCCTGTTCTGCCTTCACTCTGAGATAACTAGAAGTGCTGCTATTTTCGTATGCATAGTGTTTAGACTCTGCCACAGAGAAAGATTTGCTAGCATCAGCTAAGTACTGCAGCAGTTACTCTTAAGTAGTTGGAGGAATCGGTGTGTTTGGCCGTCTTATGTCTGCCCTCTGAAAGCTTCCTGTCAAAGGTATGGATCACAGTACTGTACATTTTCACAGGCCAAAAACTTCTTTTAACAGTCTATACACATATATATGTATAAATATATATATATACACATATATATATATTAAAAAAATCTTTATATATATCTGTGTGTATGAATGTGTGACAAAATTCCAAAGATCAAAACCAACCTGAAAACTTTACTGAAAGTGCACTGTTCAAATAAATTCAAATGCCTTCTTTTTATGCTTAGAGTTTTTCACCGAAAGGCAGTACCATTGTTTTAAGTTCATTCATTTCAGCAGCAGCTTATAATTATTACCTGGCACATTCTCAGGCAAAATATTTCCAGATTTTCTCTCTGTTTTGCAAGCAAAGGAACTATCTTCTAATCTGAAATTTATGTTCATTGGAGAGGAAAGGAGACTGGGAAAAGGACTATTCTTTGTGACAGTGAAAGGGTTGGCAATCTCATTTGACATCAGTGTTATGCTGTGTACACAGCTGGTTGAGATCACTGATATATGGATAAAGTGCTCATGACTGTTCTGCAGTGTTGAAATGATTTGTGTCACCAGCTGGTTTATACCTGTCCTATTATGCTTTGCACTGTCACCCATTCTTTCAACTGTTTTGTTTGCTATTACAAGCAGCTACTTAATTTGTGACATTCAGGAGTTTAATAACTCTTTATGAATCAGAATACAACTCCATAGCCTTTTTCAAAAGGTTTGAAACTTCTCTGAGTCGGTGTTTGAGACCAGAACGTGTTTAATTAAATTCTTTATAGATGCATATATGAGAATAAGATTAATCTTTCTCAGGAAATACTTATTTATCTCTGAAGTAAAAGATGCTTAATCAACTTGTAAATGAGTAAAATATTACCCTTACACATCAACTTCAGCTCGTATGTCTAAACTGAAACTGAATCACAAATTTCTTGTACTCTTATTCCCCAGATTGAACTTTATTAAACATCAGTATGGTACAAGAGATATAGCAAACTTTCAAAAACAGATTTGATGTGTATCACCATCTACCTAGATGTAATATTTTCCTCTAAAAATATCTCAGTGAAGGGAATATTATCAGTTAGAATAAGTAAATAAGAAACAATTTTTTTTCTCTTTTCTTTGTAATACTTGGAGGTTCCCTTGCTTTGGCTGCTCAACAATTGTATGAGATACCAAATATATGGACTAATTCTTAATCTTCATGCTCATGCTCATATTTAGTATTTGTTTTTTAAGATTTTAAATCTCTGAAAGGATTTTTCGTTGTTCCCTCTACATCCCTCCTTCCTATCAGATGCAATTTTCTCCTACAGCCCAGCAAAAAGCATTTTGGAAATTACTGAATATAGATGTATTTTGGTAGTAGCTTTAATATATGTTTATATAATTTAACTTTTTTCATGAAAAATACAAATTAGATACTGAAAACGGATATATGTAATTAAGCTATTAGATTTGTAATCCTTTCTGTAAGCACCTTTGATAGAAAAATTGCATCAAGACAGATTTAGAGCTGCTTTACATTAGTATAATTTTCTTGACATTGTTTGGTCTTGAATGCTAGAAATATTATTTACATTTCTAAAAAGTAAGAATATTGAATTTCAAAGCTAGTATGTCTTATGATAATTGGAATTAATAAACACAGGTTCACTTTCGTAAAGCTGTGGTAAACTTAAATTATCTGGTGACATATCCCTCGTTCCTGTAGTGTTGCAATTCTGGATTCTTGTGGAGGAAGTGAAGGCTGGTCTATGGTAGACATTATTGAGTTTAAAGTACTCTCTATTACCTCCTATAGAACAAATTAAATACTGGTATAATTTTGTTAACAGGAGGCTAATTCTAGAAACACTTTATTTGAGGTTTTTCAGGGTATCTTGGAACCACTTGTCCCAGATGGTCTTCAAAGTTGGTAGGTCAAGAGGATTATCCCAACCAAAGTTTGAACCTACATCAAGATGTACAAGATCTTGTCTCTCTCTTTTGGTTTCTGTGAAGACAAACCCCAGGCATGTAGAGCTTATAATATTCTTTACTCAAATAAGGCCTTAAATATGATTACAAGGAATTCAGTAACTTGAGTCGATGTTCAAAAAAAAAAAACCACAAAACTTCCCTCAACCCCTAGTAGCTTCATAAAGTATTTTGGCTTTTGTTTTGGTTTTGTTTTCAAAATCTGTGGTTTTATGCTAGTCCCTTATATATCCAATTTTGTATGAATCTAGGGGTAGTGAGGTTATTTATGGATATATGGACTGTCTGAAGCTTTCACTGCTAGGATATGAAAAGACAATATGTTTTATTCTATAATAATTCAGGTTCTTTTAACTTGTTACATAAATAATTAACTACTTGAATGTATCTAAGAGACCAAGCATCATCTCTATGTATGCAAATGTAGATATATTTTTTTATATGTACTCTCTCTTCTCTAGCTAGCTAATACTGATGCATGCAAAGAGAAGCAAAACCGCACAGACTGTGCAATTGTAAGGTTCTTTTTTTTGTTTAACTAAATTATGAGCTAAGAAATCATAATTAGTAAAGAAGTTTGTACTTGCAGGACTGACCAGCAAACAAACGTGGATAGAGGAGAAAAATTGTATTCCTTTCCTAAAGAAAAGAAGGGAAAACCACATTTTATGCTACTCAGTGTCTATCATAATTAGCGCATCAAAAATCAGATAAAGGTTTTTACTCCTATGTACTAAAATGAACATGAAAGTTTACACTAATGTTGTTTTGTGGTTTTGAACCAGGAGTAAAACGTCTGAATTCTAATCCTAAATTGAATTTATTAGCCTACCTTCCTAAAATCCTATTTAATACATTAAACTTTGATTAATTCTTCATTCTACTTTTCCTCAATAGAAACTCTTTTCAACTGTAGACAAAATAAGAAATCATATAAAATAGTGACAATAAAACAATGCAAAACCATGTAGTAAAATTGCAATCTTTTGGTTATCTCCTATCTTTACAGAACTTGTGTACAGAGATGAAAATTAATGCAGGAAATATACTGCTTTGTTACAATAAACAAACACTCTTTTCTTTGCGTTTCTACTATGCTCTTTCCACCTCCCTTGTCTTGATGCTATTTTTCATTTATTTGTGGTTTGTTGTTTTGGATTTTTTTTCTCTATATCCAGATTTTAATTCAACTTGCTAAAATGCAAAACCTTTCAGGAATTTACAAGGAAGGAATAATGATGAAATAGAAGACTGAATATCTTGGGGTTTTTTTAAGTCTTCCGTTTTTCTAAGTACTGTGAATTCTTCCAATAAACACATAAACTTCGAAACAACATATAAAAAGGTGACCAATTTTTAACTTTGATCTGTAGTGATTTAACTAAAGTCAAATCTCTTTTCAGATTTTATTTTTAGAAAGGTTCACTCAAGATAGTCTGAGTCACTTTTAACAACACTATTCTTATTATTCAGGTTTACTTTCAGAGTAGTTGTTAAAATAAGGCATATGTTTCTGGTCTTTCATTATATTTATGCTTTTTAGAGTAAAACTGAAATGGTGAGGATCCATATCCTCTAAATTTTGCTAGCATTTTATTTTCATTTCTTTTTTGTTTGTGTCGGTGTGTCGGTGGGCTTTTTTTTTAAATTAAAAATACATATTAAGCCTAGACTCTTGTAACTATATTGTATCTATTTTAAAGGGATTTAGGTTCTTTAAAGATAAAATTAGAACCTTTTTAAAAAATGTAAAGAATTATTGGTGTGTTAGCAACCATCTATAAAATTAAAAGGTATTTAAACAATGATATAAAAATATGAAAGTTATAAAGTTAATCCTCCGGGAAAATCTGGTGAATGGAAACAATGGATTCTTACAATTCTTTACATAAATTAAGTATTTCTATGTCACCCCATGAATCAAAAGTTGTATGTCAAGTAAGGTAGATGGTCAAAAATTAAAGGTCTAAGGGAGAAAAATCTATGACACTCATGCTTTCCTGGAAATTAGTTGTAGATATATTTTTGATATTGTTTATTCATTTTCACTCTGTTAACTAATTCTGCTCAAAATTTTCATTTATACTTTCTGACAAACAAACCAACAAATATTAATCTGACCTTTATATTTCTGAAGATACTTTATTTTCCGATATATATTTCCAATAACACATAAAAATATACTTGTTTTCCTAATGGTACAGGATCTAAGGTTTCTCTTTGGTAGAGATTTAGGCAAAAAACTAAAATTAAACATATTATTGTGGGTTATTTTACTTCACTCTTTTTTGTTTGTTTTTCGGTTTTTTAAAAAAGCACTGGATATTAATATCTGCTTGCTTAGAAAGAGAAATACATTTGCAAATTATTTCTTAAGCAGTCTTTCCAATTCCTATTAAGTTTAATAGCCAGATGTCCATGTATTTTAATGATGAGGTCACATCTCATAACGGTTTTGACAGGTATATGCCCAAGGAACCTAGTTAGTTAAAACTGATTTACTGTCTTTTAATATTTCAACTTTTTGAAAAATCCCAAAAAAATGATTTCTTGTCCTTCAAAATGCTTCTTTGTCAGTTTGAAATGCTAGACAGCTTGACACGCTTTATTTTTAAGACTGAATTAATCCAGGAGAAGAATGTACTTGAGTAACATATAAGAAATTTGCTTAAGTTTAAAACCAAGAAGAGTACATACCTGAGCAGGAAAAAAAAAATATTCTGTAATATATTGTGAAAATAACCTCTTCATGGAGTACCTAAAAGGGACCTACAGGAAGGATAGAGAGGGACTTTTTACAAGGGCATTGTGAGAGATTGGAAGGAGAGTGTGGGAGGCAGCTGGACTCCAACCAATGCAGGAGAAAAAGCTGATGCCCCATCAGCCTTCTACTCTGTTATTGTTATTTATTGCAAAATTTAAGCTCGAGACTGAGAAAACAAACTCTTGGCATGGCTCCCAAAAAGTGAGCTGGGGGAGGGTGGCAAATCCAAACATCCTGAACGGCTCCCTAGAAATAAAGTGGGAAGTAAACGGAGATTCATTTCCCATGTAGTCTCAATGCTTTGCAAAATGCTCCTACACTGCCACCTGCTGGCGGTGGCGAGTGTAGAGGCTTGTCTGCCACTAGAGGCGAGGAACGGAATTGCGAAAGTCATTCCGAGCTGAAGGCCACAGATGCCAACGGAACAAAACACAAAAATACCACCAGATGGAAAGTTCTTTCTTTTTAAGACCAGTCCAAGTGGGACTGAGTTTTCTTTATCTCTCTTTTTACAGGTATTCCAAAAGAAGTGTTCCGTTGGCAGATCTCCATCTCCATGCCTTCATGGCGACAGGCATGAAGAGCTGCTGTTCTTTGCTTCATCAATTGTTTACATGTTTTTATCTTGATAAGTTTTAAGATATTTTTGCTTGTATACATTTCACATAAGTTTGTTACACGCAATGTTTTAAAATGTTTGGTTTTTCTCTCTGGTTGCTACAGTGGGTGGAAAAGATTCTATGTCACTGGTTAAAAAAACAACTGAGGTGATGGGGGTGTATGTGAAAAGGGACAAGTGAAGGGAATAGAAGATAAGACAGAAGAACCTCCATAAGCAGAGAATTTATAGTAAGAAACCTGAATCCTGAGCCTAATTTCCTCTGCTGGGGAAGAATCTCAAAACACAGGCTATATTCAATGTCATTCTGAAGGACAGCACCTCATAACCATCCTAGAAATTAAGTTTCAAAATGTGATCAAACTGTATTTTCGTTGTCAACTCCAACTCATTCAAATGACTATTCACTTTTCAGGTCAGATTGCTATTTACATAATTGGCTGAAGCTAATATATACTAGTCAGAAATATTTTGATACACTGCATTTTCTTCCTTTATGACTCATGCTTCATGCCTTGATATTTATCACAGATTGAGCTGCACACTATAACTGTTGAGCTTGTGCCTATTTTACTGATTAAACTGAATATTTTAGTAACAGAATTTACATATACACTGATTGCCCTGTGCTCTTGCATTTTTTTATGAGAGGAAAAAATATAAGGAGTGTTACTTTCATGTCTTTCTATAATCTATGCTCTGTCTCCCTGATGTGCATGTGGTTAAAACTTGTT
Organism: Aleadryas rufinucha; assembly: GCA_013397815.1. Classification (NCBI taxonomy): domain Eukaryota; kingdom Metazoa; phylum Chordata; class Aves; order Passeriformes; genus Aleadryas; species Aleadryas rufinucha. The sequence continues at coordinate 38,631 of VZTH01010916.1, forward strand.
CAAATTATTTACGGGCTTTCTCATTTGCCGGGACTTAGACACAGTGTATATAATTCCAGAATTTAAATCCTCTAGGAAGGTGCAGAAATTAAAATAGTTATCTTAGAAGTAAGCCATTAAATTCCCTACTATGATGAAAGACGAGTCATGTTTGAAAACCTGTCCAAGCAAACACAAGATCTACCATTCTAGGAATCATATTTTCTGTAATTTGAGAAGACTAAAGACAATACTGTGGATGTAATAGAAGTGTTTGTTGCTATGTAAAGCAAGCATCACTTTCCTCTGTTATAAATTTATACTTTGATGTTTGTTACTGATGTCACAGTGAAGACTATGAAAGCAGGTCACTGTTTGGAATGCAAAACTGGTTTTTTTATAACTTTGAATTAATTTCTGTTTTCACTTTCACCCTTTATGTTCTCCTGTGTGTCTGTGAACAAGCACATTCTTTTCATCCTATTTATGCCTTCATAGGAAGTAATTTATTGAGCACAAATACTCAAACTAGGATTTATTTCTACTCTTTTGTATTTATACCAAATGGCAATGCAAATGAGCTAGGAAAGATAGTCCTACATCATTGTCTGCATATGCAGTGTGTTGAGTAGTCCTAGGGCACAAGGCAGTGTAACTTTTGGGGATGTAAGAGTCAAAATCCCTTACAGCAGAGGATTCTCCAGAGCTACAACCTTTTGGTTGGGATAAGACATGTTATCACTCCCACAGGAAGTCCCTGGTCCTGTTTTTTTTTCACAAAAGGACATAACCTCAGTGGACTCTTAGAAGAAATTGACAAACCTAAAACAAAAATGGTCTCAAGTGTGAGTGGTTCCATGTTACATTTCGCCAAGATGGTAGCATTACTGAGTGTTTGTTTAACATGATTCAGTAATTTAGTAAAAGTACATTTGATCTATAATAAAACTACTAACTGTGTTTTATCTATCTTAATTTAAAATAAAGAAACCAAATGGAAGATATGGGAGTAATCTTTCTCAACCATTCACGGTCTTTGGGGGCAAGTTTCCATACCAGCTTTTTCCTGCTCAGATCAGAGCATTAACTTGAATGTCAGCATTCTGAAGCTATGAAAACACTTGGAATATATGGACTGTATGTGTGACCACATGTCCTAGGTTACAGTGTAAGACGTGCTCAAAGGCATTTATTCTTTTACCATCTCCATAAAATATTGAATCCAGGTGGGGCAGTGTTTTCCTTGCCTCCTCCCTCTGGGAGCTATCTTTGTTTAATGGGCAATCAAGGACCCTGCCCATGGCTCATAGATAACTGCCTCTGGACAATCTTCTGTTAATGGGCCCATTAATGCCTTATCATCCCATTGTGAGAAGCTCCACACAGAGGGAGAAACCAAGCATTCCATCCTAAATATAAACTAGGATTCCAAACACCACAGACAGCCTTTTCCCACTGGATTTCCAGAGGACAAGAGCTACCACTGGACTTTCAGACGGAGACCAGACTCTTTTTCTACAGGATCACTGCTTTAACAGGACCACTTCATCTGAACTGCTACCAGCACCCTGACTGCCAGGGTGCCAGGTTGTATTCTGACTTTGTCAGTGGTTCGCTTTTGTACTATTGCATTTATTTTACCTTTTCCTTATTAAATTGTATTTCTGACTTGGAGTCACTGGTTTGCTTTCAAACCTGTACACCACAGAACTGCCTTATGACTTCTGCATCTATATGGATTCCAGGTATCAGGTGTAGACCAAAATATTATTATTAATACACTGAGAGGAAGTTGATTATTTTCTTAGCAGGTATGGAGAAGTAAGCTTTCAAACCTTTCTCTTTTGTATGAATGTGAGTTATTAGAAGGCAATACATTAGAATTAATAAATCAAAAATCAAGCAAACAGGGCATGCATCAGGACTACAGCATTAGCTTGACTCAGGAAGTCACGAGCCAGGAATGCCTATAAGCAAGCTAATATTAGCAGTGATGTATTTAAAACCTCAGCAGCTACCCTTTGCTGGAATGTCAAAGTGCGCAGTGCACAAACAGTGAGATGTGTGAGCTGGATTGAAAACTGTCTGAATGGTTTGGAAGGGGCCAGCAGCAGCACCAAATGTAGTTGGAGGACAGTGACTAGTGGTGAACCCCAGAGGCTAACACTGAATCCCGTCCTCTTTAACCTTTTCATGAAAGATCTGGATGATGGGGCAGAACTGAGTTTTGCAGGCTGAGCTGAGAGGAGTGGCTGAGACACCAAAGGGTTATGCTTCCATCCATCCACAGGGACCTGAGCAGGCTGGAGAAGTGGGCTGATAGAAATCTCGTGAAATTCGACAAGCAGGAGTGCAAAGTCCTGCATGTGGGGAGGCCTTCTAGCTGGAAAGAAGTTTGGCAGAAAAGGACCTGGAAGTCCCAGTGGAGAACATGGAGAACATAAATGAGCAATGTGCCCATTACAAAATGGGCTACATTAAGCAAACTATTGAAAGGCAGGTTGAAAGGGGTGATCCTTCCTCTGTACTTAGTGTTGCTCAGGCTACACCTGGATTGCTGCAACCAGTTCTGGGCTCCTCTGAGATACATGGATATATTGGATAGAGTCCAATAAAGGGCCACAAATAGGTGGAAGGGAATGGATCATCTCTCCTATGAGGAAAGGCTGAGAGAGGTGATTGTTCAGCATGGGTGAGAGAAGGTCTTATCAGTGTGCATAAATACTTGAAGTGAGGGTGCAAAGAAGATGTAGCCAGGTTCCTTCAGTGGTTCCCAGTGACAGAACCAGAGGCAATGGGAACAAAATGAAACACAGGAGGTACCAGGAAACACCTTTTTTTTTTTACTGTGAAGGTGATAAAGCACTACAATATGTTTTCCAGGGCAGTTGTGGAGTCTTCATAGTAGGAGATAGGAAAAAAAAATCTAAACACTATCCTGGACAACTTGCTCTTAGTGGCCAAGGGGGCTGGACCAGATGACCTGCTGAGTTTCCTTGCCAACTTCAATCACTCTGCGACACTGTAAATGTCATTCACAATAAAAATCTTGCTCTAATTTCACTTTTGACATTATAAATGACTAAACTGACAGCAAGCTCGATTGACAGAAAGAAATCCATAGATAATTTGGATAGATATTCATGATAACTCACTACTTTGTAATTGTCTAACTTCACCATATTTAGGTGAAGTGTACTTGCAATATTACATAAATACTGAAGGTTAAATTCTTAAGAAATATAAATAATCTTTTTCTTTACAAAGAGGAGGGATTAAACAGTAAAAGAGGAAGAAGAGTTTAGCTTGGGTATCCTTGTGAATCCATTATAATTATATATTTTATGGGTTTTAAAACACTACAGTTGCTGTACTACAGAATGGTCCCCAAAAGACTCTAAAGGAAATAAGTTGTACTGAAGTAATTTCTTCAGTGTTTCATCATACCTACTTCTGACTCATACAGCAGCTCATCTCAAGACTCTAGCCGCCTTATCTTTTCTTGTTGAAGGTCCTAAATGAGACATTAGGTTTTCTATTAGTAGGAAAAATCGCAGGAGAAGGCAGCTTAGGGAAGCCAATGAAGATAGACAGAGAAAGAAGGAGGTTTTGGGAGTTCCCAATCCACCTGGAATTTGGAGGTATTGAAGCACAAGCCAAGATCTGAAGGCCTCAAAAATCTTGCAAAGTCCTGCTTTCCCCATACAGTGACAGATATCTAATCAACAGCGCTTTCAGATGTTGTTTGAGCATGCTGTGCACATAATGCCATGACAAACCAGTGAGATATAGGTAGTGTGCAGGGTATTAAGAGGCTCTGCATTATTTTCATTAAGAGCTAAGTAGACCTCATTTTTCTACATCTACTTTTTAAAATTCTAATTTATTATTATTTTTAATGGCTGTGAAGATAATTCTGTGCCTAAAAAAAGGAAACAAGAGACCAGAATTATGCAAATGAACATGTCTGTATTGGCACAAAAGAACTACAAAAATCGGAAAGGTGGATTGAAGTTGCTTTAACAGTACAATGAAAGATGAATGACTATACGTCAAATTTTAATGAATACCTGACTGAGGAAGCATATGAAAACAGCATGAGCAGAATTTAGAACAAAGAATTTTCTCAATGGGATATTAGTGATAAAAACTCTGCTGCTCAAAAATGAGACAGAGATGAAGCTTCATATTCAGCAGAATACAATACCGCCAATATGGACATCAAACCTTTTGTTTTTCAATTCCAATCCATAAAATTTTACATTCCAGTTGAGTAATAAAACCAGACTTGTTTTGAAAAGCTGTCCTTTGCCTTATCATAAATCTGTTGCTTGTATAGGTCCCAAAGTAACAAAGTTTGTAGTAAAAGTTTTAAGTACTTTTGGAATTGCTATTACAACCGTAGTGAGAAGCACTGACATACAGAAGAAATCCCACTCTCTGAAAAATGAGGATGGGTTTATTTTGATTGCTCAGATCTAGATCTAAGTTTTTGTTAACTTGAGGCAGAATTTTAGTCAGAACATTGGCTACATCTATGCTTTCATAAAAATTATTTAGTTGTGTGCTTGATCCAGCTAATGTGAAAATACCTATGCCCTAGATTTTAAATTACTCAAGCCTGCCCAGTTAGGGTTGATATTTGCAATTTTCCAACTGGAAATATGTGATGAGTTATGCCAAGTCTTTGGCCGAGATTGGTATTTGTTTTGGAAAGTATCAAATGAGACATGAACTTTTTACATGAGAAACTATTTTAATATTTTAACCACATAAATGAGCAGTTCCAATGACAGTCTTGATGTGAACATTCCCTACAACTTTAAAATAATTAGTACAGAGGCAGACCACCCTGAACAAGTACATACAGAAAGAATCAGAGACCTGGAAGTGTATGTAAATAGCAGAGATCAGGCAGAATGAGCTGTATCAATCTACTCTGCACTGGTGCAGCATCATCTTGAATATTGTATGCAGCTGGGGATACCACAAAATAAAAAGGACATTAAGCTCTTGGAGAGCATCCAAAGGAAGGCCATGAGGATGGTGAAGGGTCTGGAGGGAAAGCTATATGAGGAGCTGCTGAGGTCACTTGGTTTGTTGAGCCCGGAGAAGAGGAGACTGAGAAGAGACCTCACTGCAGTCTAAAACTTCCTTGTGAGGGATAGACAAGGGGCACTTACACAATGCCTGTGGTGTAGGCTTCAGCACAGTATCTTTGCACCAGATACTGATGAGATTACTTCAGTACTATTCCAATGCTTGTAATATATTTTTTGCTAGTAGAGAAGACATTAAATATCAACATACAACTATATTCTGTAGTGATTATAAGCAAACGGAAAATGCTCATCTGCACTGAGACTGTGCTGTTCAACAAGAGGCTTACGGATGATATGCTATGGTTATGCTAAAGATATTGAGACATCATTTCTGAATGAAGGCTAGAGGGGAATCTGTGTGCTAAATATCATGCCTATAAAATTTTTGAATGAAAAAAAGCCCACAGTAACAAGAAAGAGAAGAACTCTCTTTGAGAAATCACAGGGCTTTCTCTCTCCACATCTTTTGACATTGTCCACGATATCCAAGATGTTATTTATGTTTTCTGTATTGTGCTTAATTTCATAGGAAACAGTGAAATGGACTTAACTTAAAAATTTTCTTGAAGATCCATAAAGATAAAACAAAAAATTGGTTTATCCTTCAGCAAGGACTCAAGCTAAAATGCACAGTTAGATACAATGCTATAGTTTCACGTAATATTGTTTCAGCATCTTTCTTTCCTCCAATGTTCCTTGCACCTGTTTCTCCTGTGTATCCATAAATCTGCTGCTCCAGCATAGTATTTTTTATCCTTTAAAAATCTGTTGAGATTGCTGGTTTAGCAAGCTGAGGAAATTACAATAGGTCTTTAAAAAAATATTTTGATTCATTACATACTGTACCTCATGTTGATTTTTTATGCAATTGCAGAGTACGATAGAAGTGCACAGATCCTGTTTTTACCTCATAATCCTCATTCATGGACTATTTGCAGTTAAAACTGTCTTCGTCCTCAAAATTACCCATTAGTGTCTCCTGAGGAATGTTCAGTCCCCAAGGACCAAAGGACTCTTGGGTCTTAAAGGACCTTTGTCCTGAAATTCCCATAGGGTCAAGAAACCCTGTAGGGAAAAAGCTTCCCAGAGATCTGAAGAGAGGGCAGGGTGATTCTATAAATCTGACCAGTGCAGTAATAACACAGTGCTTAATCAGCCTTTCACACTGGGACAAGCTGCAGGAGCAGGTGCTTCAGGGTCTCAGATCTGCAAAAGCCAGATTTGTTAAAACTTCATTTGCTGAACCTGCCTTTTCTATCATAAGATTAATTGCTTCAACTAAACACAGTGAAACAGAGCACCATGCACCATGAACCATTTTACAGCTTGTTTGAAAGTTAATATGTACAGATTTTGAACTAAACAGAATAGTTATGCTGATAACTCATTTATATATTTCCAATGTCTGTAAAATGAAGAAACAGAAATGGTCTTTTTTTACACTGAAAATTAGAATGAAAGAATTTTGTTCCTTCTTTGCACAAGCTATAGAACAACACGAACCTGTCTAAAGTGCATATAAACCCCATCGTCCCATGAGACTTTATCAGACCCTCTACCCTCAGCTCTCTATCCTCTCTGATATAATGAGCATGCTATATTTTTATCCAGTTATTTCTCTCCTTTTATCAAAAGCAGCATATCCCCTGCCACCCCTCCCCCTACCAGCCCCTTCTCTTTTGCTGACTACAGAGCAGTTAAACACTGCTAGTGAAACGTAGGTAGGGATTCCATTTCAGATTGAGCTGTCTAAATGTCAGTGGCTACATATTTGTCACATGGACCCTGGAATATTGGCCACACTGTAGTCAAAACACAATACAGAAAAGAAGCCTACAAAATGATTTTGGTGACAAGCACCAGGTGTATGACTCAGCAACTTAGAGATAGTGCAGTGGGTTAGGACATCCAAGACATCTGTACTGTGCTGACAGGCATGACACAAGATGCAGTGAGGATTTGCATGCTTTTGGAGTGTCATCTGGATGCCAGGAAGAATCAGAGGACAACTTTGGGCATTTAGGTTTGATTCTCATTCTTTATATTGTGAGGATTTTTTGTTTGCTCGTTTTGACTGATTTGACTGTTTTGTTCTGTTTTGCTTTCCCACTAGGCTTGTATTCTGTCTCACAGGCATATGCACTAGCAGGTTGTAGGGAGCTGGGTGGATGTAGGGCAGGGGCACCACTATCTCTCCCAGAAAAGGTGCAAATAAGTGCGGGAACTCACACTCACAGGAAAGGAGGATGTTCATCTCCATGCCCTGTGAAGTGTGAAACTGTGGATATATGTGGGAATTAGAATGCTTTGGTATTAGTTATAAAAATATGCGTAGAAATGTATAGGGCATTTTTACTGGCATTTTTTGAATGTCTGGTGTCTAGTATATGGCTGACATCAATCTTGAACATATTGTTCACTCTTTGAATGTCATTAATAAATGAATAAGCTACTTTAATGCCTGATTTGATTTAAAAGAGTTTGCCCCTGTGACACACTCCAGCGAGCTCTCTATGGATCACCAAAACTCTTGGCCAAGTCAATAGAATGCCACAATTTGGCAGATACTACTAAGAACAGGCTGCAGTTTTGTAAGTCTAACTCTTTTTATGTCCTTAAAACACTGTAACGCAACAGTTCACATAATCATAGAAAAATGTAGGTTGAAAGATCTCTGAAGTTCACCTAGTCCAGTGTTCCACTGTTGTAGGTCTGCTCTCAAAATTGATGTCAAACTGTTCAGGACTTTATCCAAGGAATTGCTTAGGATAGAGATTCCATATCCTCTTTGGATAACTTTTAAAATGTTTCAGCATTTAGCCACTCTTATTTGTTAAGAATTGCTTCATTATTGCCTCTGCGATTTTCCATGTTGCAGCTTGTGACTGTGTGGTATCTTCTGTAAGCCTGTAATAAGAGTAGAAAAATATGTCTGTCTTCTGAATAATCTCTCTTTAGATAGTGGAAGATTCTAAATACTCCAATGCTCCTTTCCTTTCCTTTCCTTTCCTTTCCTTTCCTTTCCTTTCCTTTCCTTTCCTTTCCTTTCCTTTCCTTTCCTTTCCTTTCCTTTCCTTTCCGCACCTTCCCTTCCCGCACCTTCCCGCACCTTCCCTTCCCGCACCTTCCCGCACCTTCCCGCACCTTCATTATTGGGAGGGATTCCCTTCATTCCCCACCTGAAAAAACAGACCTTAGCCTCTTCTGCCCTGATTCATTTGTCTCTTTCCTATATGGAGGAAGACAAAACTGCAACAAGAGTGACAGAATGGATGAATTTTTCTTTGTTTTCTTAGTTTTCAGTGCTATATTCTTTATTTCAAGAAAGCTATTAATATAAATTCTTGCATAAAACTCCCTCTCTCTTTTCTCCAAAATACTGTCAAGCAGTTTAGCAATCTGGCTTTGACTCAGGTACAAAAAGGGATTTGACCCCTACAAAGGCTAAGAAGTGTAAGGGATGCATTACTTGACTTTTGAGTGACAGTATTAAGGAATATATTACAGTATGTTGAAAAAAAGAATCCAAAGGCTAAAAAGTTTGCTTCAAAAACAATTACTTCTTTACTGTTTTAAAGTCAAGGTTTATGTGATCTCAGTGTATTAAAGTGGTTTCTTTTTAGTGAATATAATAATTTATTAAATAATTTTAAAACAAGAAGATGAAAATTATTTTTTTTATAAGTCACAGAATTTCACTAAAGAGTACAAACCTCAGAAAATGTATTAAAAGAAAAGCTATTACATTGAAAATGGTAGCTCCTCCCACCTCTTTCAACACTTGAACACTATGTACCCTTTTAGATATGTCTGTCAAAATACTGTGGGTGCCATTTATCATAATATGATATGTTTTCCAGATAAGAATGACCCTCTGCAGAAAAAGCTCACATTATGCACTGATGCCACATTAGGAGGCTCTGTCTCCGAGCTGTCAGGAAAACTAATAAAACAGCAAATACAGTACACTTTCAGAATTATTGGCTTTGAGTGCAAATGTTGAGGACACTTCAGCAAAGTAAGTAAAGGAATTATCCTTTTTAAAAATTATTTTATTTTTCTAAAATAGGAAATTGAAGGAAATAATCTAATCAGTGTAGATTAGACTAGAAGAATAAGCCAGAGTAAACTACAACAGACTTCATTGCATTCAAAGGTAAATTCAAAAATTATACTGGGTAAAAATGTTATAACTTTTAACAGATATTTTAAACTGAGTTGACAACTTTAATAACATTGCAGAACAACAAAAGTCCCATAATTTTAAGGCACTGAGTAACTTCATTTCTCACTGAAGTCAGCAGGAGGTAATGACACTAAAAACATTTACAAATTCCCTTTCTAATACAAAGGTAGAAACATGAACCCCTAAAAAAAGGGTTGTTTTTACACCTATAACCACAGAAGTTTCATGCAAGTTTCACATAATTCTGTCTTACAGTTTGAATGAATTCATGTAGATCTTAATTTAAATTTGCTTGTTTGGATCTGATTCTGGTTAAAAAAAAACCAAATCTTCCTTTAAGTCTAGGCTAAAGCTTAACTCTGCAATAATCATGCTAAACCAGCAAATAACATTAATTCTTGGATCAGATTCACAGATACTCCACAGCAAATTTGTAATAGTTCAGTGCAAAGAAGTCATAAAACTGATTCATTAAGTTCCTGAGGATTCCCTATAGAGCTACTGTAATTATGTATATTTTGGGCTTATGCCCAGAGAAGGTTCCCTCATAAAATGGGGTTAGTCAAAGATCTCTTGCTGCCAGAATAAGCCTATAGGCTGTGAGCAAAAGTACAAAAATAACCTTAACGTGGGTGACATTATATTCATGACTGGACTGAACTACAGCCAAATCTCTTCTGAGAAAATGAGACAGGCATCCAGTTACCCCTCAGGCTCAGCAAAACAAGGTTAGCAGATCCTGTCATGTAAGTAGATGTGATCATTTTATGTATTCTTTTAAATTATGTGGGAACTTAAAAGAATTGAAATGGCAAAACACACTTGTCATGATGAATCTAAGGTCTAATTCATAAAATTTTAATAAGGCATCCAAATTCTTGTAACTCTTAATACTGCAATAGCTGCTGCTCATACTTTATCCTCAAAATGAAAAGATCAGTAAATTCATTCATTAATTTGTTATTATTTTCTTTGAAATATAAGTAAAAAAGGTATCATCACTTCTTCTAGCTTCATTGATTTACATTTTCACTTCATAGATTTCAAAGAGCTTTTTACCTGCTTTCATTTCCTTCTATGTCCTTCAGTATTTCCATTATCAGATCTGAGAACATTAGTCTGATGGGTTTGTTTTTTTTCCCCAGTGCTTTAATTTTTGTAATGCTACTTTTTTTTGTTTGGGTTTTTGTCCCCTGTTCCAGTTTAGACTGTCCAAAGTTTATTGAACTTTGACTATATTTTTAGCTTTTTTTTCCAGTTTATGAATCATTCCTGCTCCTAACATTTTATACATATACACAAAAATTTACACACAAATGTAAACATAGAAATAAATTTATAATAATTTCTATAGATTTGAATTAGATTCTACTTGTCATATATGTGAGATGACAGACTCACTTTGACTATCTTCATTTCTGTGATATATCTAAGCTAAAACTTTAAATTCCATCTGTAATAATGGAGAAAGATAAATACTTCCACAAAATTACTGTGTAATTTAAGTTAAATTGTCAAGGAATAACACTCAATACAAGCAAAAATCAGGTTTTAAAAGTTTTGTTAATTTCCCTTCCTTGCAAAATTAGCCTTGTGATTAATTTTCCCAATTTACAAGGAGTCTATTTATATTTGAAAAGAATTTTCCCTTCTGAACTGGAACACATTCACTTGTTTCCTTAATAGAGCAGCTCATGCAAGCTCCTTGCTTTCAGCTGAGAGACTGGAAATTTCTTGTGAGTAAACGAACATTTTATTGCTTTGAAGTGTTATTTGCAATTGGTAACTGATGCTTCTTTTTATGAGTTTTTGGTTGTTTTTTTTTTCTTTTTTCCAGATGTTAAACTGGGTTTTGATTCAGCTCTCACTGGCCTATACTTTGAATGAAAGTTGCAATTACTGTGAATTTTAAAAAACCCTTATAGAGTATCAGTTTCAAAACCATGAAGCACAGAAAAAGTGTTATCATCTTGCTTGTTTCTTGTTCTTGTTCTTTTCTCTCTCAAAAGGGAAATTGTTTAGAAGAGGGAAAACTAGAGTATTCAAAGTAGCTTCAGATGGTGGCATAGTCGATATCAACAACCAAGTGCATGGAAGAGATGTATTGCCAAATCAGATGTTTTGTTCTTAGAATACTGACAAAATCTGCTGAAAATGTTGCAATAGTATTGATAGTACTTTGGGGAACTGGAAGGTTCCACTAACCATGTAAACTTCTGTAGACATCAGAGATGGTGCTACTAAATCAAACCATTGAATCAATAGCCCAACAGTAACAGGTGGTAGCAAATATGAAGTGGACTAAAATCAAGTGACCAGACACGTAAATTTAAAAAATAAATTTATTTGTTAACACCGGATAGTTTACAGTTGTAACTTGTCCACATCAACACAACCAGGCTTGCTATTTCATTTGTTTAACAAGAGATGAAGGTTGTATGCTTGAGACAGAGATGCCCAGCCTCAGAGCAGGAAGGGGCTCTGGGCTCAGCCTCTTGCTTTCCTGTTGAACGACAGTGAATAGGCAATTTTTAAGAATCGGAGCACCAAATAGAGAACAAGGAAACAATTTTCCTCTTGGATTAAATAACGATATATGTATTCCTCCGGGATAAATAATGATATATATTTTCCCCTGAAAAGATGTACAATGTTGAAATATCCAGGATAAACTAATATTCTCAAAAACCAAACCTATCTGTCCTTTTTACTTTTACTGTTTAGAAATGTGGAACAAGCTTGGAACTGCAGTGGTATGATTTTTCGCAGTACTGTGGCTACTTTGTTCTGTATCTTGTCAGTACCACGTGCTTCATTAAGTTGCATTAGTCCCTGTGTCTGAGCCAGTCTGTTGGGCTCTACTAAACAATTTCTCAAATTCTCCCTACAAAAACTGAACTTAAAATACGCACTTTCATTGCCTTGGAAAGAAATTTGATGTTGAATTAGAAATAACTGATCTTGAATTTGGTACGGCTCGTTCACTGAACAAAGAACAAACCCCCCCTTATGTCCAAAAGTAAAATGGTCTCTACCTGGCAGTGATGAAGACACTGCCTTTCCCTCTTTACCCTCTCACAGTAGTGATATACTATTATTAACTGTTAGCTAAAAGTGGTTTTACTCTGAAACAGATGGGACTCAGAGGTCCCTTCTGCTTTTGGTAATGTTGTTTCATAATAATACAATGCAGGTTTTTTGCAACTGTTGAGGAATACATTCAGCGCTGATAGTTTGGGGGGCAGCTGCAGTTTGAGCTGCAGGTTGAGCTCCGGGTTTTGGAGCCCCAGGCAAGAGGCCGTGAACTGCTGGCCCTCTGGAGAACAAAGGGCTCAGGGACCTGTGACCCAGCCAGGTGACCGGACAGTCAGAGAGATGGGAGCTGAGGACTCAGCTGGTCTGGAAGACCCCAGACTTTACTGAGCACAGATTGTGAGTGTATGAAACCCAGGGAGTCCTTTGTTCAGGGTCTCTCCTCGGAGGCACCAGCTTGGCCTGTTATTCTGTGATTGCACCATGATTAAATTATTTTAAGGATCCAGATGTCTGAGATTCTGCTATGGAAATCCTAAGGTTGAGCCAGTATGGAAACCTGGTCTGATTGTGTGAGAGTGGGGTGTGTAGGAAGTCAAGATGGACACTTGTCATCTCCCTGAAGCTGCCCACTGTGAATGGTCTTTGGCCCCAGCAGAGGAAGTCTCTGGTGGTGGGAGTGTGACAGCCAGAGTGGCTCCTGGATCAGACGGGGAAGTTTCCTTGACATAGTGTCATCTAAAATTACAATGAGCTTTTATGACCCACATCATTTATGATCTACATGCTTTCTTTGTTGGGAAGCTTGTCAGGCAGAAATAGGATCTCCAACCCAACACAATGAATCTGCTGGTAGAGTTGGTCTGTTCCCATTCTATATGGGTGCTGTCAGACTGTCCTATTTATTACTAAATATGTGAGCTGGTCTAGGATCCTTCTTATTTTCACTTAATTTATAAACCTTAAGCCAATCTGCAGATGCCCTGCTCTTTGGGGTAAAATGCTTCCTGCTAGTCCTTTTGGTGGTCTTCATAAACATAGTAGTGGATTTGTTATCATATTTTCCAGCGAACATTTATAGAATAATGGGCACCCTCTCAACAGTTGGAATGAGTTTAAGGGAAATTAAACTTTGAGTTGATCTTATCTTTATAGTGACATTTAAACTTTCTTTGTTTTAAGCTGTCTTCAAAGAAAGGAGGCAATTAAGTCAGGTCACTGTTTTTAACTCACAAATAGCACTTACCTCCTGTAGTTCAAGAAAAAGCAGCAGGTGTTTTGAAGACAGTGTGCCTTTGACGAAAGGAGCAATTGAAATTTTGCTGATTGTGCCTCACTGGTAAGTTCATCATTTGGAAGCCAGAGCAGTCTTGCAAATGTGAAACTAGGTAACGTTTGTCATGGTATGTCTCATTCTAGTTTAATTTGTTGCATTTCAGTGTTATACATCACCGTAGATAATTTTGAGCGATAAAGTAATGCATAATGATTCAAAATTATTTGGGAAGGGATTTTACAGTAAAAACATGTTTCCTTTTGTCATACAGTGTAACACAATATGAAAATGTGAAGTACATCAATGATGAAAAACCATCACTGTATTTTCTGCCGCTCAGGCATACACTGGTTTTCCAGGTAGAGCAGAGCCTTAGGCCGCCTTCAAGGAGTATTTGCCTCCGGCATTTCTCATGTTATTGTCTTCTCTCTGACAGTGAGCATACAAAGCCTGAATGTCACAAAAATTATAAATATTGTAACTATTTACAATTTTTATATCCTTTCTTTTGCACTTGAAAGGCATTACTGAATTTGTTATAAGTTGTGAACTGAAAAGCAATGACTAAAGCAGATACTATCAAAACCAAAATATAAAGCCCAGTCTTCTACCTAAACTGTTTCTGGAACTAAACACTCAGCCAATCTTGAATGAAAGCATTAACAGTTTGTCTGCTTTAAAAATCATAAGAAGATAAAATTAATGGTAAAACTGTTCCTTAACAGTGCTCAGACAGGCAAGAAAATTTACTGTCATATTTTCATCCTAAAAACTATTTATTGGAAAACATATTTTTATATACACAAAGCAACAACAAAACAAACTAGACTTAATTTTATATGATCAGGATTTTTGAAATAGACTTGAAAGTTCATTGCTGATTATTTCTCTGAGAGAAAAGTAAAATCCATATTGCATATGGTTCAGATAAAGTGTGATAGACTATTTTGATCTGTTATTTTAAAAAGGAAGGTAAAAGACTTCAAGTTTGAGAAAGGAAGAACATCCTTTACATTTTCAGTCAACCTGAATGTAAATGGCCTGCTTTGCTGGATGCTATGATATGATAAAGCTCTCTAGTTTTATACAGCTTTTTTTTATTAAGCATAATTTCAAATACTGTATACCATTTTGAATACAATTACAAATTTGGGGAGTGTAAGTTTGAAAAAATATAATAATCTTAAAACGTAAGAGGATTGATTTGTGTATTGTGCTGTCAAAGGAACTCAAAAACTAAATGGCTGTAAAGAAAACATAAATGTAGATGTATTTAACTAAAAGATTCATCTGTTGGGGTAGTTCAGGAATATCTGCTTTTTTAGGATTATTTAGCATATTGGATTTTAGGAAAATAAATCAGGAAAACAAAGAGGGGTTTTTTGTTTATTTGTTTTTCTCTAAATTGAGAGATAGTGAAAATTTTAGCTAAGACAGAAAAATAATGCCAACCCACAAATTAGAAAGGATTACTTATTACACTAGGGAGAAAAAGTACTGAATGATATTGTGCCTTTATTTGAAGCACTAGTATTCAATTTAAAGAGAAAATTTGATGAATACAAAGACTAAAAGAGAATAAGAGACAATAGTTTGCTGGAAATTTGACTATGAATCTGCCGTCAGGC
Organism: Aleadryas rufinucha; assembly: GCA_013397815.1. Lineage (NCBI taxonomy): Eukaryota > Metazoa > Chordata > Aves > Passeriformes > Aleadryas > Aleadryas rufinucha. Next base: position 53,835 of record VZTH01010916.1, read on the forward strand.
CCATGCCACATAACCAGTAATGTTCCTCATAAAACTAGCAATAAAATTTTTTTTGCATACAGCATTTTGTTGCCATATAGCTAAAATCCACAGCTAAAAATACTGCTGTGGATCCTATGACTGTTGCAAACAGAATAATAGTGATAAATGAAAAGGAACAAAGAAATAAATTGCAAAATGGTCATGAATTTGTGCAGAGATATAATTGAGCATAGGCGGGAAGGAGATATGAATAGCCCAATATTTATAATTAATTAAGGTTACTGATTAATACTTCTTCTGTGATTCTATGAAAGTCTAATGCCAATTTTTGCTCTGTGAGGACATGATTATCATATCAAACAGCTTAATGGAGAACAGGTTAGTCATTGCATGGACACTGGATAGATGGTGGAAGAACAGAAAGTTCCAGAAATGAAAGACATTTACTTAGTGTCTTAATGACAAGACACATTTCTGGAAATAATGATACTGCATTAAAAAAAAAAAAAAAGAAAAAAGATGATGAAGAAATCTTTTATGACTGGTTGGTGTCTTTGAAGTAGTAAAGACTCCAAAAGAAAACCGCAGCATGTATTTGGAGAATCTCTATACAGACTGCTCAAAATTCCAATAACAGGAGGTAAGAAAGAGAAATGGAATATTATTAGGAAGATGAAATAAGTGAATGATTAGATTATTATCATACAAATGGCTAGGTATTTCTATAATACTTGTAGGTGCTTTTAAAAATCCAATACCTCATATCCAATCAGTATTTCAAACATTAATCAGAGGAAGGACCTATAACTGATTCCCTTTCACTCAAGAAGGCTCATTACAGAGCTTGATTGTAATATTAGAACTGCCACTGAGATGTACCAGACTAAAATCTGAAGTGTCTTCTCTGCTAGAGCAAGAAATCAAAGCTTGTGATTTCATTAATTCAAGTTATTAATTTTGTGTTCTAATTGCAAGTGGTTTTGTACTAGAAATACAAACAGAGGGAGGAATATTTTAATGTTAGAGGTAGATTTCATAAAAATATACTCCCTCTCACACATGATTTAAATGTTTTAAAGAATTTTAACAAGTATTTAAAGTAATTAACTCTTTGCTATGAGGTCAACTTATTCTTTTAGAGACTTGGTAAAAGAGACTAAGGATTGTTGTCTCAAAACATTTTGGGGGTAAGAGGTGGGGGAAAGGGCAGGTCAGGCCTTGCTCTGGTGAGGTGATGCCCTGCTCTGCACACCCCACTCCCCCTGGGCCTGTATCCCAGCCTTGCAGGGGCCACCAGTCCCTGGCATACCAGAGGCAATGCTCCACAGCTGCCCCTGGAGCCTCTATCCCAGCTCCTGAGTGGCCAAATGACCAGAAGTCCCCCCTGGGGGCAGGGCCCAGGAAAGCCAAGAGGTACTTAAAACCAAAGCCTGAAGTGAGCATGTCTTGACCCCACCTCGTCTTGGAATTTCTATCAGCTGAACACTGCTGGAACCAAGAGTGGTAGCTACACTTGTTCTTTTCTATCTTTTCCCTCCTTCTTCTTCTAATTCCCTCTTCTCAGAATTTTGAGTAACATAAAATCGGACAGGGTTGAAGTTTGCTAAGTTAAATGGACCAAATTAATGCTTTGTGAAATTCTTTATGTTGACTGAATGCTGCTCTAAACTTTTGCTAAGGTTCTCTGATTTTCTGAAGTTATCAGTAAATTTTTTTGTTGTTTTGACCTTTTGAGAATATCTATTTGGTATTTCTCCTGTGCATCTAACTCAGAGTACATAAAAAACCATATGCCTTTTTAAGAGGATTGTCAAACGAGATTTTGGGGCTTTACAGCCATTCTTGGCACAAGGATTCTACCCGTTGGAAAGAACCCATGCTGGCGTGGTTCATGAAGAACTGCATCCTGTGGGAAGGATTTACGTTGGCAAAGTTTGTGGACAACTGTCTCCCATGGGTGGGATGCCATGCTGGAGCAGGGAAAAGGTGTGAAGAGAAAGAAGCAGCAAAAAAAATGTATGATGAACTGATCATAGCCCCCATTCCCAGTCCCCCCTCACAGTGCTCAGAGAAGAGGGAGGAGGTAGATGAGTCAGAAGTGAAGATGATACTGGGAAGAAGGGGGTGGAGGGAATTTGGGTTTTGTTTTGTTCTTATTTTTCACTGTCTAAAATAAAATCATTCTAATTCTATCTTATCTACTTTACCCCATAGGTTCTTATATATATATACACATGTATATATATATATGTACTTAGATGAGTTATCATTAAACAAAGGATGACTGTGCATATGCAAATACTGACAGCACACATTGCAAAGAAGAGTAAAGGTGTAAGAACACATGAAAAATATACCTCACGGTTTGTGATTTCATGTGCCGAGCCAGATCTTCACCTGCTTTAAATCAGTGCATAAAAGACTATGTGGAAATCTTTGGACTTCTCTGACTCACTGCTCAGATACACCTGCCTTAATCACACCAATGGTTGATGACCAACTGAAAGGCCAAACTGCCTGACAACTCAATCTACTTTTCACACTTATTTTAACATGCTATCAAGTATATTATTCTAACTGCAGTAGATGGATGAGAATTAACAAAAATGTCTTTAGCTTTCTACAGAAAAGGTAACAAGAATACATTTATGTTATAATAATGCATTCAAGCTTTTTTTTTTAAGAAGTAGACTAGACAACTACTGTACAGTAAGAGTAAAAATTATGCGAAGGAATTAGGAACAAATAGGTGCTAAAAATAGGTATCACAGCTTATATGTCAGTGAGAGACAGAAGAGGAGTTCAGGCTGCAACTGAGGAAACTGTAACTGTGCGGTACAGGATGCAACTGATGGAGTCCAGGGTGGGGTTTGAATTCAATGCCATGACAGAGGCTTACAGCAAGCCCATAGTGTTCAGCTCAGGAGAGCCATAGGGGCCATTATTCCCACAGAAATAATTCCTAGGTCATAACTATTGTGCAGAAACAATATCTGAATATTCAGTTTGAAGTTCTATTGTAGCAATTCTGTTGAAAGACTATGTATATGAGCCTGATGGCATACATTTTATGTAGCATCACTTTGAATGCCATGGCTGAATTTTGGGTTCGCATGGACAGGTTTTGGCAGGGGAGGGCCTCAGATTCTGTGAGAAGCTGACAGAATCTTCCTCCATGTCTGGCAGAGCCAATGCCAGAAGGCTCCAGAATGGACATGCCACTGGCCAAGGCTGGGCCAATAAGAAATGGTGGTAACATGTCTGTAATAATGTATTTAAGAAGAAAAATAAAAGTTATTGTGCAGTTGTAATTGTGTCCAGAAAAGAGTGGAGTCAGAGTATGTGAGAGCAACAGCCCTGCAGACACCAAGGTCAGTGGAGAAGGAGGGGGAAGAGGTGCTCCATGTGCCAAAGCAGACCATGGTGAAGCAGCTCTGCCCCTTCAGCCCATGGAAGTCCATGGGGATGCAGAGATCCACCTGTAGCCCTTGGTGGAGAAAACCCATGCCAGAGCAGGTGAATGCCTGAGAGAGGGCTGTGAACCTGTGGGAGGCCTGCACTGGAGAAGATTCCTCACAGGGCCCTGCAGACCTAAGGAGAGAGAAGCCCACACTGCAGCAGGTNATGGATCTTAGCACATGAACCCTTTGTTACATTTTTTCTCCCGTGTCCAGTTGCAAAGAGGAGTGATAGAGTGACTTCAATGGGTACCTGGCATTCAGCCAGGGGCAACCCACTACACTTCTAAAACATTTGGAACTGGATATGAAATTGAAAGTTCTTATGTGTTTGAGAACACAACAATTCTGGCAGATGTAGAGTTGTTCTCTATTTATCACAGCACTGAGTGAATGTCACACAGAATTAGCAGCTCCTATAATTTATGTTATCTGTAATGCAGTATTGCACTTCATTGTAAATTCTTCTTTGTAGCCTGTGATTTTGTTGCAGTGGATAATATTGCCTTTTGCTTTTTGTTCAATCATTGGGGTAAGGCTCTATCTCTAAAAGAACACTGTAGTCTTGAAATAGATGCAGAAAAATCCCAAAAAACAAATGAATAAACAAAACTCAAAAAGGATACCTTGTCTTTTTCCCTGATTGACTTAAGTTTCAATGGACTCATCACATCTTAGAGTGGACAAGCACTACAACAGCTGGAGCAAAGTGGAATGCTACAAACATATCAGAAGAGGTGGCATAGATTTACAAAGGTAAGGATTTAACTCACTTTTCTATCACTGCAAGATTAGAACAGCTATTAACTCAATGGAAGCTCCTGTGTTCTCTAGAAATGCTTGGATGTGCCTTATTATGGACTGCTACTATTCAGCATTTTGTCAATCTATGGTATTTTTCAGTATATCGGTCCTGGTACGCCTAGCTGTTCTGCTTCAGTGCGCACTGTCACCAGAAAGATTATTTGAGAATGAAGAATCTCTGACAACATGTATTCCATCACCATCAAAAATGAAATTTAGTATTTTTGTTTCCAAATATGAACCTGAGAGTTCTCATATCTCCATCCTTGTTTCTCTTACCTACTTATTACCACTGAGGTGGACAAAGACAGCTACAGAGAGTATAGGAGGGAAAAGACAGGAAAGAAGGAGCCACAAATGCAGTTAATATTTGAAAAACTTAGTTATCTTAAAAGATGGGCAACCTGAATTAAAAACATACATATATCTTTCATCATTAAAACTTTACTTTTAGAATTAAAATTAGAACTCACATTTTCCTGGTCTCTGATGGTTATAGCTTCTGAATCATAGAATCACAGACTTGATTGCCCGCATGAGTGCCTTTCAGCTCAGCATATTCTAACTCCTGGCCCTGTGCAGGTAACCCCAAGTGTCACACGATGTGTCTAAAAGTGTTGTCCAAACATGTCTTGAACTCAGACAGCCTGGTGCTGTGACCACTTCCCTGGGGAGCTTGTTCCAGTGCTTAACCACCTTCTGGGTGGAAAACCTTTTCCTGCTATCCAAACGCAACCTCCCCTGACTCAGCTTCATGCCATTTTTGAGTCCTGTCACTCATCACCAGGGAGAAGAGATTGGTAACTGTCCCTCCTCTTCCCCTCATGAGGAAGTTGTAGATTGTGGTGAGGTCTCCCCTCAGTCTCCTCCCAGTTGAACAGACCAAGTGACCTCAGCTGCTCCTCATAAGTGTTCCTCTCCAGATCCTTCACCTTCCTTGTGGCCCTCCTTTGGATGCTCTCTAATAGCCTAATGTCTTTCTAATATTGTTGTGCCTAAAACTGCACATAATACTCAAATTGAGGTTGCATCAGAACAGAGCAGAGTGGGATAATCACCTCCTTTGCCCAGCAGGTGATGCTGTGCTTAATGCACCTCAGTCTCTAGGCTTTTCAAAACAGAAGGGAAAATAAAGCAGGACAAAATGCAACTGATGTAAAAGATCATTGTCTTTTCCCCCTTCTTTCTCTGCATACCATTTCAGAAGTAAAAAGGAGTCAGGGAGCAGATATATTTCAATTTTACCTATGAAGACAGATGTTTCAGTTCTTAGTACTCTAGCATCTTGAAATAATTCACATAAGGCAAGAGAAGAAACAAAGAAAAGAGAGGGATATCTAAACAAGAATTTTCATGAAAATACATCATGAATAAGACTATAATTGTTATCTCTGTTTCTGTGACAATGAATATTTCAAACTTACTGTGGCATTTTCTCCCTCTTGCCCTGCACTTCTGGCATCTACAGGCTGCCATTAGCACCAGGGTATTAACAGAAACGCTGCTAAAAGTCTTGGTGAAAGGAAAAATGTGAGTTGTTGAGTCAGACAAAGGAAGCAGTGACAATGCAAAGTGAAACAGGAGATTTTAGTGTTTGCAGCTAAAACAACCCTCTGTCACCACTGGCTGCTCCAAGCTGCAGCTTCCTTCTGACTCAAGATGCAGCTGCCTTAAGGAACTAGAGGAATTTGTGATGATTGCATTTATGAAGTTATAGTGTGAGGTGAAAATATGGTGAAGCTGGAACAGTAACTGGGAAAGGAAAGAAAGAATACAAAGGGAACAAGTTCTAAGCCTCAAAACAACATGCTTTGTCATTACTTAGAGTATGGCCCTGTATTCAAGTGGGAAAGAAGAAAGGAAAACTAGAGAAACCAAGTGTAACAAAGTGTAACAACAATAAGTTTCTAGAAGGACTATGACCAAGTTGCTGTCTTTACAGCAATAATTTTAAATCCTTGTTATTATTCCATAATTTCTTTTATAGAATACTTTCCTTTCAAAAGGAAAAGAGATCCTTTCTACTTCCTGCCCTCCCCCATCCCCCCCTTCCCATCCCGCCAATAAAAGGTACTTTAATATAAAACTAAGAATTTACATATTCAAAACATGTATACTTGAAAAAGAGTTATTGCAGTAATCAGTGAAGGTACTGGTTACTCAAGGTAGTAGTTATCCCATTGTGTCTCCTGCATGGCTGAAAGCAGTCTTCACCTGCAGCAGCAGGCCCATGAGTTTCAGAGTTAACAATGAACTTAGGAGGGAGGGAGAGTGGTTGATGTGGGAATATGGACAGTCAAACCATAATTCTGCCCTATCATGAATCCCAGCAATGCTATACTGTCATGAATAATAAATACTCCATCTGAGTCCAGATTAAATGCAGAGGTTCGTCCGTGTCAGGAAAGACAAACATACTGAGACAAAACACAGTCTAGGAAAACAGAAAATCTTTATCTAGGTGGACAAACTGTGTGTCCAGCATTCTCATATTAAAGGTAAGTTTTACATTTAAAATAAGTAGTCTGTGACTAAAATGAAAGCCTAGGAAGATTACAAAGGGGTTTGAAAACAGTGACTTGTGCCAAATGTGTCTTCGGATAAATGACTATTTTGATAATTCCTTTAAGTGGAGCATTTCAATGTCAGTGTGTTCCCTTTTGAAATGGAATGGAACATTTTGATTGCTCAATTTGAAATTATTTTCTTCTGTGGAATGTCCTTCACATTATACAAAAGAGCAGAATTAAGTGTAATTGATCATCTTCTAGCTAAATGCATTCTTTTTTATTAGCAATAATTATTTTACATACATCTGTGAAAGCCCAATAAAATTTTGGGGGCTTTTGATATTTCACAGAAAAAAAAAAAGTGAGCTACAGAGTTTTACAAAAACAGGAAAGCTGTGTTCTGTTTGTTTCAAATGTATAAAAAAATAGTGTCATAATAACCCAGAGCAAATATTTACAGCCCTTATATTTTCCAGTGTTCAAGGAACACCATGGAGTCCAGTCAGTTCTCCAAGCTTTTGGTCTGAGAGCAAGTAACACCAGTTTCCAAGAGCTACCCAGAAAAATAAAAATGCTAAAATAAAAACACATCCTCAGGGAGCAAGAGTGCTGGCACAAAGTCTATCCTGGGGCAATCAACTGCATAAATGTAGCTAAATATGTGCCATCTGTGAAGGAGTTTGTCCAGCAAAATCAGCATCATTTCTCTTACAAAACACGCAATTGCTTCAGGATGTGATTCTATGCAGGTAAATTCAGGGTATCTAAAGCTGTTGCCAGCCTGTTATCTTGAAATATCTGAAATGGTGACTGCATTTTGTGTGGCAGGGTTTACCGCAGAAGCTGTAACACAGAGAAGCTTCTCGATGCTTATTCCAGCATTCAAGTGACTTGTTTACCCCTGAACAGATGGTCATTCAACCACAGCATACATCAGCTGACACCTTTATTGCCCTAATAAGGAGCAGGAAGAATCACCAACAGGTTTCTATCTTGTTAACACAGTGGGATGCGCAGGCTACAGCATAACGCTACTAAGTGCCAGAGGTATCAAACGAGATGGATCCACCAGGAGTGCGGCAAACTGATCTGCCTTGGTGTGTTGTCAGAGCCCTGGTCTTTTTTGCATTGGTACTGGATAAAAAAGGCTTGTGTTTCTCTCCTAACAGGTTTACTGATCTGCAGCATTTCCTGATTTTTCTTTGCTTTTACAGGGTTATATAATATATATGGCTCTACCAGGGGCCACAAAACTTGTGGGAAAGGGTACACACTGCTTGAATGGGATTTGTTCTTTGGATTACACTGAAAGCAAGGATGTCGAGACTTGTGGAATAGGGATACGTGTCATTCTGGTGGGAGCTGCCAGGCCCTTGGGAGTGGGGAAAAACAGTACTTTGTGTCACAATGTGGGAGTGCACCATGGGGTTCCAGGTGGAAGTCAGCTGTGGGGGAGGGGGAAAACGCAACCCCAGAGCCACGAGCAGGACCTCAGGCTGAGGGGTCTGTACCTGCTGTGGGCACTCTACTCCTCCTGGTGCACATGGCACCAGAAGGAAGGTCAGTGTTTGTAGCAGAGCCCTTCACACTCTGCTGTTTGTAGATTCATCTACATGGTGTGTTCCTTGTAGCCAGAGCAGTATTTGGGGCATCATGTTCACCTTTTCAGAATGCATCAAATGTTGTAGTGCTTAAAACTAGCCTACAGCTGGCCCAAAGAAACAAAAATGCTGAAATACCTGTGTCAGGATGCTTGGACACCATTTTCACTTGTTTTGCTTAAATGAATAACTTCTGTTGGTTTGCATTACCTGTTTGTAGGTAATGCAAAAGTAGCCCTTTTCTGATAGCAATGGCTGAATCAAAACAGACTTCCAAAACTAATAAAATGTATTTGGCTTAATATATTTAAAGGTCTTGTCCTCTTAAATACATAAAGGCAAAAGGTTTTAAAAGAATATGCAAGCAAATTTCTCCATCTAGTCTCTACAAAAAACCTGACCAAAGCTACATACACATTGTTTTCATCATGCTTACCTGCTGTCCAAAGGTGTCCAGCAATTCCCATGACCATTTTCACATACTGCATTTCTAGCATCCATGCTTGTAGAAATGAGGCAGCAAATATAAAGCAATATGTAAGTTCTGGCAATGCATATGTCTGAAACTCTCAAAATACGTATTTGTATGATTACTCACTGTAATTGTTTAAGTCCACTCAAAAGTAATTGAGTCAGATAAATGCTCTATGCTGTAGTTTTCTGCTCAGCTAAAACGCAGGTACAGCACAGCCTGTGGTGCTGTTGGCTTTCTTCTGTCACCTTGACAATATCTCAGCTCTGAAGGTGCACCACTGAAGATACCTCTTCTCTGACACATCTGTCAAAATACAATTTTATTATTATTTTTCTTTTTTACTCTTATTAAAGCAGCAATATAAGGAAAACAAATTATGGCAACTGCAAAAGTAGGATTTCCCTCACAGGTAAAATCTACCCCAGAGGAATTCCAAGTACTGAAACCATGTTAAGATTACTGTTATGCATCAAAGGTAGTATTTAGTGTTTTTAAGAATAAAACTGTATTCCAGAAATAGATAAATATCTTATAAATGAGGAACCCAGCATTGTCACCAGCAGTGACAATACCGTAGATTCTCCTAAAAAAAAGTTCTCCTAAAAAGTATTTATCAAATCCATATAACTTGAACTGCAAACAAAAGTACTGTTGTGATGCGCAACACAGTCACAACCCCTCAGTAGGAGGCATGATGTTTGTTAGAAACTCTTGTCAGGTTTAACAAGGACACCAGACACGTGTCAGGGAACTGTTCTGCTGTTATTGTGAAGTCACCTTAACTTCGGCAATGAGCCCATTTAGACTCCAAAAGTCTCCACTCCAAAAGCGGTGGCTAACAAGCCCTTAAATTTTAGTGGCACTTCTCAAACATGGTGGTTAACAAGCCCTTAATTTTTACAATACACTTCAATAAGCTCTCAACTCCCACAGCAAACTACTCAAAGGTTCTGGCTAAGAAGCCACAACACACTTCCACAAGCTTCCCACTCCCACAACAAACTTCAGCACAGAGTACGAGGTGAAATATAACAGACACGCTTTGCATAAGCAAAGCAAGGGGAGAGAGAAATAAAGGCAGAAAGAGAGAAAGAAAACAAAGAATATCTCCAGTCCTTAGATACCACATTGGTGCTGCCACAGGCATGGTATGGAGCTGGGGTAGTAAGGCACAGGCAGCAGCATACTTCAATTTGTGCACCAGTTTAGGGGATGCTAATCTGATGCTGACATCTCCTTGAATTTAGATGGCACTCTTTGAGTGAGGTGACCCACTGAAGTTTTTTGCACATGTAAGATATTGAAAATGCAGAGCATTCTAAAATTTAATAACAACAGTGATATTTTATAATTCTTATTGCTGAAAAAAATCAGAAATGGAATTAACAGATTTCAGTTCCAATGTATTGTACTACATCTTCATAACTGCTTCTTCTTAAAAAGAACAATTTTGTACTTCCATCCATTTATTTGATTTTACTGAAGTACATCCCACATTTACAAGCTGCAAACAGCTATGCTTTTATTCCTGCAACTGCTAGTAAAATCACACTTCTGGGGCTTACTGTCATCAGTACTTGATTTTCCATAAAAACACACAGGGTCTTTATTTTTGCAGTATTACTCAAATGAGAGAATTTCTTATACAAGCCCTGTTAACCCCTATGTGCATTAATATTCTTCTGCATGTATATGGGCATGCCCATTTTAGACGCATTCCTTACTTTTCATTGATATAATTTATTGGAAGAATGTCTATTTTACACAAAGAGGATCCCCTGATAAAAATATATTTTTGGAGTTATTCTCATCAAAGCAACATGCCCACTGTTATGAAATATACTGTCTTTGCAGAATACTTGCATGGGGCTGACATACTGGACACAGTTTCTATAGGAGATCCATGTCTTTACGAACAATGAATTTTCGGGCATCTCAGATGAGCTGAGAAACTATGTTTAGATGACTGAATCAGGTCCCTAGGTGGTTTGTAAGTGACATGAGAGTCACTGGTCATATTATTTGGATTTCCGGGTCACAAATTATTTTCTAAACACCAGCAAGCAATTAACAGTTGACAGAAATATTTTCAAGTGTCCAGTAATAATCAAGCCTCCAAAAATCTTCACAAGATTGGGGATACTGCATGGGCCTTATGGGAGGTCTGAGCAAGAGAGAGGACAAAGATAATAAAACCAGTCTCTTCTTTCTACTGGTTGCCAATTTGATAAACATCTCTTGGAGCTGGTGTTAGGTGTCAGGTGAAGCATTTGAAGTGGGTGAAAAGTAATACATCATATAAATAAAAATTAAACTCTCAGCATCTGACAAAAAATGCCTGCAGTGCAATACTTTCCAGTCAAAACTGATTCTCTTAGTAGAGAAAGGAAACACACTGAAAGACTTTTTTAGCCCTTCACCTTGCCACAGAAAATAAAAATGGCTTCATTCATGATAGAAAAACACTGGCATATGAAATATAAATTCTCTCAAAAAAGTAAAATTTTTAATGCAAAAGAAAGGCAGAAAACAGCTGTAGGATTGTTTAGCATTCCAAACTGACTTGCCCACTTCAGAATGTCTGTTCTAAGTGAATATTTAGTAGTGCAGCTGGCATTGTTACTGATTGAAGAACTCCACTTATCACATTGAGTATCTTACTTTCCTGGAAAAATCTCTCACAGCTTCCTACTCAATTTATCCGTCATCCGAGCTCAAATTTCTTATTTGTTTACTTTTTTTTTTGGCTTTTTTCTTTTGTTTTCCTTCCTTCCCTTGTTCCCTCACAATCCTGTTGCCTTCCTCCTTCTAATTTCCTTCTCCCTCTACTTCTCTCTCCCTGACCTTCTCTCCCTTCCCTTTACTCTTCCTTCCCTTTAATTTTTAACAGGTCTGAATATTTACTTTCCAAATAACAAAAGAAGAATTAAAAAAACAAGAATGGAAAACAGACTTTATTAATTTATAACCATTAATTGATAGAAAACTTTCTAATAAGAGAAGCCATGTGCAATGGTTTAGGGACTCAGACATAATTATTTTTATGCAAACAACCTCATAGTTAGAACATACTCTGAAGTAGTAGCTACTGTAATATGAACTTCAACAAAATGTAGTAATTTTTATGCATTTGGAAATAAGGTATTTTGCTTAGCACTAAGGTAATAATGATGATGGAAGCAGGAAGACAGGCTACATAAATTTTGAAGAGGCAGAAAAGTCTAGATTTTCAGAATATGACATAACTTTCTCCAAAAGGTTACCTTCCAAAGGGCATGAGAGAAAAATATTTGTTGAATCTGTATCAGAATGGTTTTTTTCATGCTTAATTAGTGGTGCATCGTACTCGTTCTGCTGTGTTTACATGCCTAAGAGTTCCAGAATGCTGCACTCTTTTTAGCCCAAATCACATTGGAAATATCATTTGTATTTACACTGAGTCATAAAAATAAGCAACTAAATGAAACTATTAGGAACAGCGCTATCAGCAGATACATGTCCTGTAGAGGTAAAATAGGCATGCAGTACATCATCCTGCACTTTAATCCTTTAATTTCAGATACAGGTTATCTCAATTTAAATAGTTTTTGTACATCAATATTCCTGTCTCTTCACCAGATTCAGTAACAAGTCTTATATTATTAGAAATGTCATGTATTGATTCCTTAGTGAAGCAGAGACCCAAATTTAACAATGGTCTCCACAGTAAACACATGTGACAGCCTCTAGGAACAGAAAAAAAAGAAAGTCATGCTGATTCCTTTTCCCTTTATTTTTTTCCTTTTCTTTTTTTTTAAACAGGGTATGCTTAGTCAGCTGTACGCTCACCCCTCTTGCTTTATTTTGGAAGTCTCCATATCATGCTATGCCTTAAGCCTTTTTTCTTTTAATTTAAGTGTAAAAATAATAAAAGGACCAAAACTGCAGTGTGTTGCTAAGCTCTTATTGTTGCTGAAGATAATCCAGAGGCAACCTAAAGACAAGTATTTGGCAGCTCAGAAAAAATACCTCCTTTTTTGCACGATAATATATAATTTTAGTACAGTGCATTTTACTTCAATATTATTGTTTCGTACATTGTAGGAATATATTAAACAGGTAAATATAGAAAAAAATGCAACTTTAATATTGGATGTGTCCAAACCTCATTTATAAACATTAGCTAGGATGCTGTATTTGAATGTCAAACAAGCAAACATTACTTTTACAAATGAGGGGTAGCAAAAGCATTCTCTTCCCAAGACGAATCAGCAAAAACATTTGTGTCATCACCTACGCTTGAGATGCAATTGCTAAAAACCCAGATTTTTACCACGGACTTGAGGTACTTGCTGTGTCCAGCTTCTGTATTGCATTTTGTTTCATATAATTGTGCAGTAACAGGCACAACAGAGCTTTGATTCTAGGAGTGTTTCTGGGAGTTACCTTTCAAATGCTCTTAATTATTATTAAAACCTTCTCAATCTTAATGTAGAAAAGATGTATTTCATTAACAGTCTACCCATCTTCTCAGAAAATAGTCTTCTTTTGTAAAGTGGAATCGTGGAAAGTAAAAAGCAAGATCAATTGCTATTTTGGTATGAATTATTTTAAGTAGATCCTACTTTTCCTAATCCTGCTGGCAGTACTTTTCATTCCTACAGGAACAATTTCATTTTAGTGGTTGGTGTCTATTTAGTGCAAATTCCAAATTTAAAGGATGGTTGGAATCTACCAAATAATCACAATGGAAATACAAAGAAAAATAAATGTGTGCAGCCTTCAGGGATACCTTTTCTGTTTACTTACTTTTTTTGGTGCTTAATTTTGAAGGTGAGGAGGTGTGTCATTTTTGGATGCCTCACTTTATGAATCATCTTCATTGGAGAATTAATTTTTGTACTGTGGTGTGAAAAATAGGACTTCCATTCAGACAAAAGTTGAATATTGGTTACAACTTGTCTCTAAATAACACAGCTATGTGGTTTCGAATACAGAATTCTAGTCTAAAATCCATTCATTTTGTGAGTAGATCTGTGCTTTAATTGCTATAAAAATAACAAATTCTGCACTTGCTTAAAGGCAGAATATTCTGCAGACAAAAGTGTATTTTGTTTCAGGGGGAGACTGGTATGCAAACAATTTAAACTCCTTATTTTCTTGTATTACTGTTTTCTATTCTTAGTTTTGTTTTTCATTTTGACCAGATTTGTCTGTGTACTTTCTGTAGTCATCTTAAAAAAACAACAGTGTAACAAAAGAAATAATTTTTTGTACACATGTAGGAGAAATGTCCATTGCATTTTGTGAAGTTATTTCATATAGTAGTTTGAAACTAGAGAGTAGAATAATAAAACACAGTAATCAAAGTTTGCTTTTCAGCAGCTAATGAACTCAATAAATCAGAACCTTTCCCCATAATCTCAGAACCCAGGCAGTACTGCTGCCACTGACAGCCCACTTGGGGAGAAAATATTGCTGGTTGTTCTCCTTGGTACTCTGCATCACAGGCTGTGACCTCCCCAGGTAACAGCAGTAGCCTGATATGGACAGTCCAGTTATGATCCTGGCTCAGGATGCTCAGCAATCCTGAGGATGCTCAGTGAACAGAAATGGCTGCAGAGCAGGTAGGTGCTGGATTGGAAGGATGGCTCCAGAGGATGCAGTGGCACTGGAAAGGCTACCTCTGCCCAGGAAAACCACTACCTTGTCCATGTGCTCAGGCAGGGCAGCAACAGGGAGATACTGAGTGCTTCTGGAGCATGCTTTGGTCTGCATGGTAGATGACAAAGCTTCCCTGGGGAAACAAATCCAGGCTAGCTTGGAGCAGGCTGCAGCACAGCTGTCCAACAGCAGCAGTGTGCACCGGGGGAAGGACAGAATACAGCTCTCAACCCACCAGTACACACCAGGGACACTGAAATACCTGCTGCTCCAGCAACTGGAAATCTTGACCATTCAACCCCTTCGTGGGATCAGAAGTGACCTCTCAGCAGCATTTCCTTCTCTCAGAAAATTTCTTTCCCTCCAGAGCAATAAAAGCAGGAGTAAGACATCCAGAAGGGGCTGTGGATTGGAAGGAGTGGTATAAATTCAGCCCACATTCTTCCAGAGGCCAGGCCGTAATTCTGACTGGCTCATCCATCTTCTTTTGTTTGTTGGGTTTTTTTCTCCAGCATCTCTGAGGTGACAGTTCAATTCCACCAGAAAGATCAAGGGACGCTCAGTGTCACTGCACAGCAGCATGACTCACAGGAGCCTGACCATATTTTGGCTTGCTGCCTGTCCTCACCTGGTCCTTGGAAAATCTCTCAGTCATATCTCACTGGCATAGCTTTCTCCTGCTACGTCATCAGTCTCAGCTCTGAACACGTAGAAGAACCCAAGGAGCATGGCTGGAACATGTGAGCCTGTACCACCCATGGGCAGCAGGGCCTGGAGGTACGCAGGTGTGAATGCATCCTCCTGTGTGTTGGCATGGATGAGCAGGGCCCTGTGAGGGCTGGGCTGAGGGCAGGGCAGCAGGGAGAGGTATGGGCAGAGTTAGAGCAGGGTGCAGGCTTTGCTGACAGGGCCCCTGTGGAGGGCTGCTGCAGTGTGGGGTTTGAAGCAAAGAGAGGAAAAAAAGGCCAAAAAAAGGGATATGACTCCCTGGAAAATGCCCAGACAAGTGCCTAGTACTCCATCCCTAGCACTGTTCAGGGTGAGGTTGGATGGAGCTTTGAGCTGCCTGGTCTGATGGAAAGTGTCCCTGCCCACGGCAGAGAGGTTGAAACTAGTGATCTTTAAGGTCCCTTCTAACACAAACCATGATTCTATGATTCTAAGTAGGAATAAAGGAGCCCGTACTGAAATTCTGCCTGCTGTGGGCAGATTGCTGTAGGTATTTATGATAACTGAAATAGATGTACATAAGTGTCTATTTGAAGTCGTGTACTACTGAAATGTAGTGATAAGCAACCTAGTTGTCTTCAGATCTGAATAGAACATGCTAAAATTGTGAACTAAAGCCCTTCAATACATAGCAAAATTCACTGTTACACTGTAACTTATTTTTCCAGATTTATTTCTTTCATAATAGGATTTATCTTTAGAAAAAAATCCATGAGCAAATAGCAGTTTTCCGATTAAATGACAGGTTAAAAATAACTTGTCCTCTGTCATGTTAGTTCAAGAGATTTTATAATTCTAAAATATGAGTGTATGTTTTAAAGACATAACTGCTATGTAACAAAAAAAAAAGTCAGTTTTACTCACTTAAAAAATTAGTAAAAATTTTTACAAATGAAGAAAGCAAAAAGTGTGTTGAAAACGGCAGTCTGTCCTAATTGCCAGGAAAAATCAGTTTCTAATAATTGCTAGAAACTGACAGGACTTTTTTAGGCCTAGTTCTGTAACAGACTACTGTCAGAGATAGCCAGCTAAGATAAGTGGACTCTAATTGGGGAAGATTGATAGGCACCTCCAAAAGGCAATTACAACATCCTAAAACTGACCTCTAAATTCGCTCAGATGACTCATTCTTAAAGGTGTTTCCTTTGACCATAAATAAAAGCATGGACAAATAACCTGGGTTTAGGGACATAACTATGAGACTTTCCAAATCAGAAAATTTAATCTTATCCTTAGACTGATATTGTACGTGAAGCTTAGACTCTTAAAAAAGAGAAAAATATGTATGATCTTAAGTGAAACGCTTAGCTAGTAAAATGCTTTTGTTTATATAGCACTTGGAGTAGGTTAATTTTGACCTAAGAAATTTTTATCTGCTTACTTTCTACTCAAAATTTAAATTATGTCATCTAATTCTCCTAGACAAAAAAATTACTTGGAGCAGAAAAAATTTTATAGACTTCACACATACACAGACATTCAGATGTATATCTTGAGTTCCAATGTTGCTTCTTCAATATCCAGGGGAGGAAAGGATTTTGTTTGCACAAGGAGTCAAGTCTTTAGATCTGCTGTGGTTGCTTTGTACAGATTAGCACTGTAAACAGCCAGTAGAGAATATTCCCAGTGCAAAATCCTAAACTGGCACACGGATATCATAATTCCTGCATTTCTTTCCAAATACTCTTAAACCTCAGAGAGAGTGGAATGAAACATCAAAAAGAAATTATTTTAAATCCCCATATTTTCAGATACTAGATCAACCACTTCAGTTGCACCAGCAGAGCAGGATTAACAAGATTGTTTTGTTTTAATTTAGATTAGGAATCTACAACACCTGGGATCTTGATCTGACATCTAGATTTCGAAACTGTAATAGGTACCTATCATTCATCTTTCTGTCCCAGCTTTACCATCCTGAAATTGTGAACTAAATAGAACTGATCAGAAAATTAGGAAAGAAAATTCACACTGGGCCAATATAAGTATGCTTTGTTTTATTCTGTTTATTGAAATACTGGCATCTGTCTCATAATACTCTTCTGAAATTTATAAATCAGTGCTTACCATTAAAACAAGCAAAACCTCTAAACTATCATGTCTTTGATTTCAAAGTGTTTTTATGTAAAGCTTCTCATTGTCCAGATATTCATTTGTTTTTGACCTTCCTGGCTTTTATTCAATTCCAAATCAAGATTATCCATTCCATTTAAACATTTACCTAAAAACTTATGCTGATTCCTTAATATTCTGTTTCCTTGAGTGTTTGTCCCTGGGGGAGGGGCATGTTGTTTTGGTTTGGTTTTATTTGCTTCTATTTAATTCTTTTTATTTCAGTGATCTTCTTTCAGGTGAAAAATAGCAAAAAAAAAAGAATTCAAGGATAATGCTTTTCAATAATGCCTGTAACCTCTTGTGCAAACACTCTAAAAAAGCAATTATTGAAAAAATTGAGGTTTCATTGTATTTTAACATGTATTTTTTCTGAAATTGTTATTATATTGTCATGAATGTTTCTTTTTGATTGTTTTTTCGATTTTTTTTCTTTTAAGAAAATTGTCTACTTAAAGTTATTATTAACCTTTCTACTCTTCAGGTTCAATTCTTAACCTAAAGCCAAGTTCTGTCATTGAAGCAATTAACTTGATTTGTTATTTACAGGAATGTATCCCTGCCCTGATTTCATCTGAGACAGAGTTAATTTTCTTATTAGTAGCTGGTACAGTGCTGTGTTTTGGATTTAGGATGAGAATGTTGATAACACACTGCTGTTATAGTTGTTGCTGAGCAGTAAAGAACTCATCAGCTTCTCACAGTGTCCTACCAGCAACAAGTCTGGAAGGCAAAAGAAGTTGGGAGGAGACACAGCTGGGACAGCTGACCCAAACCGGCCAAAGGGATATTCCATACCATATGGTATCATGCTCAATATAACAATTGTGGAGAAAGCTGGCTGGGCATTGGTCACTGGGTGATAAGCTGATGCAATGTGCATTGCTTGTTCTGTATATTCAAATTCTGTTATTACTGTTGTTGTTGTTATTATTAATAATAATAATATTGTTGCTATTGTTGATGTTTTTGTTATTCTATTATTATTATTTTCTCAAATTTTTCTGTGCAATTAAACTGCCTTTATGTCAAGCCATGGATTTTAGAGGTTTTTTTCCCTAATTCTTTCCCCCACTCAGCTGTGAGCAGGGAGTGAGGGAGCAGCTGTGTGTTTAGCTGCCTGCTGGGTTAAACCACAATAATCAGAGGAGGTTTAAGCAGTGGATAAAGGTAGATAGCAAATGAGTTGAAGCCTCACGGCTCTGTTGTGATATTTCAGGTGTTCTCTCAGGAGCTTGACAGAATTGAACGTGTCTCTGTACTTATTCTGTGTAGTGTATTTGAAGGAAGACTTACAGGACTATAAGGAAGAATTCTCATGAAGAAGCAAAATTAATATATAGAGTTTCAGATGGACAGACCTCATTTCAGAGGTTCTCTCTTTTCTCCTGAACAATTTATTAGACAACATTAATGACCCGATGACCAAACAGTGTTCTTTGTTGCTGGTTCCTTCTGTAGCATTATGGCACTAGAAGTATTTAACTCATTCCAGAAGCAGCTGCAGAGCCAAAAGGAAAAAAAGAAACAAAACAACAAAAACCAAAACCTCTCTATGTTAGATCTATCAGAAGAGTTAGCTAGGATTAAAATTCTTGCAGATGACCCCATTAGATCTATGCATACAGAAAGAGTTAAATGACTTACTGTATGTCTTCATCTCATTTCTAGCCCTGTAGACCTCAACCTCTGATCCTTTTCTTTTGAAATTGAAGGCATCATCTCTCCTTTAGCTGTAATTGATCCTCTCAGTGGGTAATTGGTTTTGCAAGCAATCACAAATACATTGGGATTACATTGAGGGGATACATTGAGGAGAAAGTCCTGCTTGAAAAACTTAATTTCCTTTATGACAAGGTTACTCACTTAGCTGATCAAGGGAATCCAGTTGATCTAAGTTATTTTGGATTTCAGTAAAGCTTTTGATAATGTCTCTCACAGTCTTTCTTCTGGACAAAGTGTCCAGCATACAGCTGAATACACATATCATGTGATGGGTGAGCAACTGTCTCACAGGTCAGGCACAAAGGAGTATAATAAATTAAGTTACATCAGGCTGGTGACCAGTCACTAGCAGGGTTCTGTAGGGCTCCATTTTAGGGCTATTTCTCTTCCACGTCTTCATAAATGACTTGGATAGCATACTAATACTAATACTTGAAGGCATGCTAATTAAGTTTGCTGATGACACTAAACTGGGAGGAGGTGTAGACTCCTTTGAAGGCAGAGCGGTCCTGCAGAGACATCTTCACAAATCAGAGGGCTGGGCAATCATGAGCAATACAAAGCTTAACAAGAACAAGTGCTGGGTTCCGGTTCTGTGGTCATGATTACGAACACTCTGTCCTCATCCATGCCAATGTGCCTGTATTGATAAAGGAGAGAACTTGTTATTCCAGAAAGAAATATCTTTTAACTTATATATACTGGGTCTCAGTTGGTCCACAAGTCCTATAAATACTTTAGTAGAGTACTTTTAAATGTTTAGTGCACCTGCTGGCAGACAAAATTCTAGTTTCCTTATTAATAAACATGTCAGGTAGTTGTCCTTCATCCTGGAAAATAAAATCAGAAAATAATGTGCTATCCAATAGCTGTCAGCTGTTTATCTGCATAGTTTTCTAGTGCATTTTGAGTCATAAACTAAGAAAGTACCTATCCAGAATTTCTATGTGGGAAAACAGGGACTCTATATGATATTTTTATATTAAGCTTATACCAGAAAGAATCTTTTTGCAACCAAGAGCAACAGAATGTAAAAATATTCTAATTAGAGATCTAAGTTTAGGATAGCTATCTTGACAGTACAGATGTGTGACTGAGTCATTTTAAACTATAAGTGTTCATTGCTGTTAAATCTATGCACTCATTCCTACTTTCATAACTAATCAAGTTGACATTTCATGTTTGAGACATGCAGATCTGAAGTCTATATCTGCTGACTCCTTTAAAAGTGTAATAGTTGTGTGATTAAACATTTCAGTGGGATAAAAGACGTTCATGCTCTATGCCATGTTATCCTAACTTAAATGAATAATCACTTAAAAACCACAGTAGGAATGTGGAGTTAAAATGCAGGTTTTTTTAACATCTGCATACAATATTAAAATAAATAATAAAAATTAAAAGCTTGAAATAAAGCTTTTTAGATAAGAAAGTAATTCAGATATAATAAAACACCATAATAGTTTTGTTTCATTCCCACTGAGCTAGCATACAATATCATAATGAAATAGAATAATACCTAGTTAAAGAGTTTGATAGACTTCATGTGTCAGATACAGTTTTGAATCTTGAAGTGTCTATATAATCCATTCATCCAGGGCATTGTAGAAGAATGGCTTGTCTCTCGACGGCATTCGGAATCCCTAGAGGGTCTGCAGGGTCTGCAGGGCCTGCACAACCAAGACTGATGCTCATGAACTAACAAAGAACAATACTGATATTCAGAACTAACAAAGGATAATATGGGTATTTAGAACTAACAAAGAATAATAGGTTTATAGAAAAGAATAATAGCCCCTTGAGCCATATATCCTTGGGGAAGTAGATACAAATATATTATTTGGGGAAGTAGATATAAAATATACTAACATATTGACAAAGCACTATAGTGCTATTGAAGAACAATAGTCCCTTGAGAGAAAAATTGTCTCTTGAGCTACATNGCATCACTATTTTTACTCTTTTTATGTTTTAACTGAGAAAACAGAGGGGATCCTGACTACTACTAGAATTGTTCTGTCTAAAAAATGCAGTAATAGGTATTTTTCAAGTCAGAATGATCTTGTTAAAAGTTCTATCTTGGATATGAGCAAAGAAATCTTAGCATGACTGACTTACCTAAAAATCTGATGAGAAATTTTCTTGATTCATAGATAAGATATAGCACATTGATGCTTTTTGTTATAGATTTTATTCTGAAACTGAATTAAAAGAACTAGTCCCTTAACTTGGTAATGGTTCACTGAGATGACTGTCCACCAAAATACAGATACAATATCTGAGTGCTGGTTCTGTTGCTATTAAAACAGAATTAAAATTCTAACTCCAAATGGATGATTCTGAGCTTAAGGCTATAAATTGCATGGTTTTTTTTCACAGGAGAATATGCAGGTACAGTACATAAGTGAATATAAATATTGTAAACCAAAATACTCTTCTTATTTTATGAACTGTAAACATGTTTGAATTTCAATAAATAAGTGTTAATATATAAAAGATAAATTATTTTATATTAGAAAACTAACAAACAAGACCCCTCAGAAACCCCTGCTTTGAATTTTGTTATATTACAACTTTTGATTATGTCATATTGCATCTATACCGTACTATATTGAATTTAGGTAAGACTTTCCTTCTACTTTCTTTCATTCACCTATTGTTCAAACCAGGAAGATGATGTGGCTGGTGTATTTTTTTCAAACATTCTGTGTATGCATCAAATAGGAAGTTTCAAATAACCTACTAAGAAATTCCTTTTGTTCAACCTGATTTATACCTAGGTTCTCCAGGTACAAAATTGTTTTTGGCAATAGATGGAACAGAAGATGGTGACATGGTAAAATATGTCTGAACAGCCTGTAGCAATGTAATACTGTGATGCCAGCTTCATTCAGACGTATAGATATCAGCTGCACCTTTAGTCTCATATAAGGCTGCTGCATGTCCCTGTACAAATATCTGAAGATGACCATAAAGCTTTCTTATACAGTTAATGCAAACATGCACTTGAAACCTTATGGAAAATAACATAAACCTCATTTTTGTATTTATTTGTAAAAGCATGTTAGAAAATATAACAATATCCCCAAGTGAACTCTTCAGTAAGGAAAAGGAAATCATCAATACCACATTACTCCTGGAGAAGAAACCCTGTCATTAAAATCACCCTTCTGGTTGAGAACTGACAATATAGGTAGCTGGGTGTGACTCCTCCCAAAACTAAAGCACTCAATCCTAGACTCGGAGGGGAAATACAAATATAAGCATAACAGCAAAGGAAGGGGAATTTACTAGGAAGTATATATGGAACAGCTTTAATTGCTTACTATTAGCATTTTCCACAATAGTATTACTTTATTTATTTTCGTTCTTTTTTTTTTCTGTAAAAATAAAGTCTGAATTAACAATAATTTCTTGATTTGACTGATATGATTTTCATCATTTGTAAATCGCTAGCTTGTCTTTTTGTTTATTTTTTTTTTTTTATCCATTAGAAATTTCCAGTTTTGCAAATAGACATCATATATTACATGGTCTAGGGCATGTTCTACCTACCTGGTTCATCATACCCTGTGTTGTATAGGTAAATTAAGTGAAACAAGCTACATAGTCACTGATGTCATACAGGAATGTACATGTGATACATACAGTCCTATATTCCATGCATTCTGCTCCTAAAATGTGACAAAAATCCCATTCCAAAATATCCCTGACCTTTGCCAGGAAGCAGTTCTGCAAACACAGTCTATCCAGGTGATTCATATTATGTACTGTCAGTTTTCAATTATACTCCTCTTACACACAAAGAACAGTTCCTCATTCCTCCCCACAACATTCTCTTTTGTGCATCACTCAATCCTTAGACTTGTATGGTCTAAAACTGAACACCAAATTATCAAAATAGTTAAGGAAATTAATTCCTACAGTGGATTTAGTCAATCTGTATTGTCTATAGTAATAATCTTTGTCTCACCTTCCCCTTTCACTAATGCCACCTAAGAACACTGTCATGCCATCCATTTCCACAAACAGCTGTTGGAGCCTCTGAAATACCCTGGCAGAAAACATGACAGATGGCAATCATAGAGGTAGCAGAACTGCCAAACAATGTACAAAGAAGAAATAATTTTGAACTCTTCTTCTCTGGGGAGTTCTGTTAAATATGGGAATTAAATATCAAAAGGATAACATAAAATGGTAATATCATTCTGGGTAAAAGTTGACTCTAGGACAAATTCTGAACAGTATATGTGTTAAACTGCACACCTCCACATGTACACACATACACCCACATCCCCACGCACTGACACTTATGAAAGTTACTGACATGTATTCCTGTATCCTAAGATGTACTCTTTTTCTTCCTATATGCTAATATGGGTAATATATAAAGGTGCACTTTTAAAAATTTTGAAGAGTCTTTAAAATCATCATGTTTAAAATCATCTGTTATTTTTATATATATTTAAATCATCTGATTATTTTTTTACTTTCGAAGTCTCTGTGTCATGGCTATGCTGCCTTTTAGGATGTCACTCACTCAAATTTTATTAATGACTTCTCATTTGAATTCTAATGAATTTTCAAAAAGGAACATACTAGTTTAATCTCAGATGTGGCTAGTATGTTCCTTATTACTTCTAGAGCATGGTGTCTCAACTTTGACAGAGAGACTCAGTACTGATTTTATCAAGATATAGTGATGAAAACAAAGAAGACCTCATAGGCCTATTCTTGGTGACGTTGATGCTAACTCATAAAATCAATTCCTTTCAAACTAAAAAATTGCTAGACCATAGTCATAACTTTTCTCTATCAAGGGCTTTGATTTATTTAGCTTTACGGCATGATTTTCATTACTGTTAAGTACAGTTAGCCCTTGTGGATAAATGAAGATGGAAAATGCAGAATACAAAACAGATTTGTCATAGTTTGAAGATGTGAAAGCAATAATCCCATCTAATTTAGAAAGATATTGGTCTGGACTGAAGCTTTCTTTCTACATTTGGAGGTCATTGAGCTTGGGGACATTTCTCTGTTTTTGCTAAATACTTTTATACATAATAATATGTTTAAAATAGTTGTGTGGCTACTCCTCTTTCAGGAGTGAACTAAATGATGGAACAAAGAGAATATCCTAGGGCCTGCCTTACCCAGAGAAACCCCTAGCAACTGACAGGTAGGTAGATTGGAATGGATGAAGTAAATTTTTATAACCTTCAAAGAGATGGCATATTGACTTCTCATAACCACCCCGTTATGGTGACTTTATTGATGAACATGGGTTAGGTTTTGCTGCTATTGAATGATTTATAGCAAGGAAGAACCTTTAGCACAGAAAGTCTTACAGATGACTTTTGTTTTCAGCAAGAGAATTTAGGTGAAGTTAAAGCTGACACAGGTGAATCTGACACTGAACTGAAAGAAAAAAAAAAGAAAAAAGTAAAGAAAAAAAGTTAAGAAACAAGTACAAAATATTCACCCTATTTTTGAAAGGCCTTTCAAAATAAACAGGTAATTCTTGGGCAGGTAGTCTTCCTCTGGACAATTTGAAGAGGTATCATGAAGTGCATAAGACATGGAGATGGAAATTAAAAACCTGCATGAAATTTAGAGGCCACTACGGTAGTTTCTTAGTTGTTCAAGATATTCTAATAGCCTCTCTAAAACCTGAATAAATCAGAATTAAATACTAGAGTATTATCATGCTTTAATATAAATTAACCGCATGCTCTTAACCATAATAAATCTTTGCAGAGACTATTATTATTTATTATATAAATAATATAAACAAATAATAATTTTGTTCAAACACAGTTTAACCAGCATTCTTTCATCCCTACTAAATTTACTTGTACTCTGGAGGGTTTTAAAAAATATCAGTGACTGCTATTTTTGAGTTTATATCTGGTCCTTCCAACCATCTCCATGTGTTTTCTCTAATTATTCTTCCATTAGATTCAACTGCAAAAAGAACTCTATACTTCTTAATTTGATGAAGACCCAAGTACACTATATCTTACTGTCTAGAAGTAGAAATCTTTTTGGTTATCTCCAAGAGGGGAGTAAGAAGCTTTCAATTACAAAATAGCAATCAATGATGAATAAATAATCTGAACATATACTTTGTTTATCACTGATGTTCTCCAGTGATACTTAAATGCCACTGAAGTATGGCTAAGAAACAACTTTCTATGAACATAATCATCCACAAATAGCTAAATAGATGACTCTTCATTGCTGTATAAATAAAACTCCCTTTTCTTGTCCAACTAATCATGTTTGAGTACTGAAAGATCATTAACACAAAATGCTATCCAAATTATTACAAATTTACCAGTCTCTCATTTAAGGTTTCACTCCATTCCTGGACTTTGCAAACTGGAGCTCAGAAGGTTTGTGGCACATCTGTACTGACACAGAAAACAGAACAAGGAACTGATCCTCATACTATTACTAGTTAAGTGTTTTTAGGTTCCCTTCCTCTATTTTGGACAAACACAAATAGATTTGTCCAAGTTGGGATGTAGGAACTGGTACGGGGGCTGGTCACTCTAAAGACTGGTTCCAAACAGTAAAATGTCCACAACTGTTCCAGTTTCAACTGTTTGTATCTTATCTATTACTTCGAGAGAATCCAGAATCCTTCAGCTAGACAAGTTGGACTCTCACACCTTAATCACTCCATATACCCACATCTCTCTCTCCTTCCATCTTGTAAAATGGAGTCTGAAGTTCATAATTTATAGACACTAAAGTATCTGGGCTCCAAGAGAAAACAAAACAAAAACAACACCAAGAAGAAAGTCTTCTCTTAGCCTCACAAAGACTTGTGTCTCTCCCTCTCTTTTGTTTACCAGCATATACACAGTCTCCATGTCTTCTTCTGTCTTCTTATTTTGGATGTATTCACATCTGAAATGAAAATTCTGCTGAACTTCAGCCAAATTTTTCATTTAAAAGTAAAGGGGAAAAAAAAGAACACCCTCCCACTCCAAAACCCCCAAACCAACACCAAACCCAAACAATCTTTAAAAACTACTAAATCAATATCCTTCAAATAGAATGGGTTTCTTTTTCCATTTCTCAAAGATATGCATTTAAAGTTAATGTCTTAGTATTGAAGGGAGAGAGAATTCAGTCCAATTTACTGCTTGAGTCAGGACCAACAAAGTAAGATCAATCTTCATTCAGCCAAAGTAGGAATAACTCCAAGGGTGGAGATTTCACAGCCTGGGTTTTGATGTGCTCCTGCAAGAAAACTTTGATTTTTTTCTTATAATCACATATCAGGTAGCTGAAGATAACAATTAAAACCCCCTTGGCTTTCTATTCCCTAGTCTCAACAAACCAAGAAAAAGTTCAGTAATGGCTATGGGATTTGTTCATTGTAGGAACTACCTCCAATTGAAGTAAAACAGGCAGAGGCTTTTAAATAAATGTGCAAGAATATTTGGCTGAAATTTGCAAGGAAAATTGTAAAAAGCATTCACACAAGCCTCAAGACCTCTTTTGCTCTACTGATAGTTCTCTATGCAATTTAAATGTAATTTGAATAGTTTACACTGTCAGTATGATTGAAATAAATCCCAGTGTGAATGATAACATTTCATATTTTCATCTTAACTTACCTCAGGTGATTGAAGAAGCTAGTAGGCATTCTAAAATGAGATCAATATTCATCACATTGTCAGAAGGCCATGCTGAATAATGAAGAACTACATCTTCTTAGTGAAATTTTTTTATTCTTTATGATGGCTAGCACTGTTCTATCAAAAAAGTAGTAACTCCACTTAGTCCAATTTGGAGTGAATAAAACCACAGAAATATTGCTTGGTGGATTTATGCATATTTTTGTGGTGTTTCCATCTTTCCAATATGTCATTTATTACCGTCTTTAAAAAGATTTTTTTTCTGCTAGGGGAATCCTACTGGTACAGATACGTAGAATGCTTGTAGCACTAGCAATGCCAGTATTAGAAGAAGAGGTTAGGGTTTCTTTTAATAACTAATCATTAATAAAATGCCACTGTAGAATACTATACTTTTAAACACTGGATTTCTTAAAAATCAAAAGTAGATATTGGCTTGCTTTTTGCACATGAGAGACAAGGAAATTTTCATACTGAGTTTAAGATATTTTGCTACATATCACTCCAATTTATAATGCTTAAATGAGCATGAGAGGGAAAAAAGACCAAGGACATACATGCACAATTGTATTTTAAGAGTTTCCCCTTCTGTCAGTAGCTTTGATTATGTGTTGGAGTCTTCACAGTGACCACCACATATTTCCTATGAATATAACTGATGAGGACTGATTGACACTGACTGCTACCAAATTAGCATTTCCATGGCAGCCAACATCAATTACCATCAATGATGGGATGCTCATCTAGGAGAATCTGAACGACATTGCAATATAAACCAAATCATTTAGGTTACAGCAAATGCAAAAGAAACATTAACATATAGAGGGGAAAAAGAAGGAAAAATAATGTAATGGCACTATCACTACAACCTGTATATTTTCAGCTATAAACAAGAACGAGTATCATTAGGAAGTAACAAAAGATGAGATTTTTGTTCTTTTTATTTTCATAAATATCTATTGTAAATGTAATTCTTTATGGTGTAAAAATGTCTTCCAGAAATTTTTATGTGAAGAGTTCTGTTTTTTTTCAAAGACAGCGTGTTCAGGTTCTTTTCTTGTTATCAGTTTCTTAAATTTTGAATTTCTGATAGGTGTAAGAGATTCAGGAAACTTGAGTAGACTCAATATCTTAATTTTCTTTGAAGCATATGCATCTGATGAGAATATTGTTAAGATGTTGGGGGTTTTCATCTGCTTCTCTAACTTATTACTATTCTAACTTGCTATCATTCCATAAGCTTTCAGTTAAGATTTGGACACAACATCTGAAATTAGGTAAAGACCTGAGCTACCATTTTCCTCTGAAAACAAAGGACTCCAGGGGCTCCAGGTTGAAGAAGTGCTGAAGGAAACTCTACCAGATTTCTATTCAGATATGAGTCTAGGATGCCAAAATGTGGACACAGTTAATTTTTGAGACAGCTAAAATGGGGAAGTTCAAACTCAAAACCAGTGTTAGGTAAAATGGTTTCATGTTCACATGAAAAAGTTGAGGAAGGAGAAAGTAGGCAAAAAGATTTATTTTCTTTTCAGTTATATTTTCAAAATTTTTTCCTTCACTTTTTGTAACCTTACTTTTGAGACACAGTTAAATGTACCATACCTGTTTAAAAGACGCCTGCCTACAGTATTCAAAGTCAGTGAGAAAGGATTATTAGTTACAGTTAGGTATAACTAAATTAGAGCAGAAGTTTGGACTGGACTACTGAGAATTTTAACAGAAAGGCAGAGTTTTCCTGGGCTCAAGAAAGCTCATGTGTCTGCAAACTCAGTGACCCCAAAACATTCATATTTTTGTTTGAACTCCAGCCAAGACAATGGTTTTGTGATCTAGCTATGACTTAATGTGTTGTGGTAATATTAGACAATATGGTTATTAGGATTGCGTGATTTTCAGTTGGCCAGAAATAAACCCAGTTTATCATTTTATTTCCCTAGATGTTGAGTTACCTGGATTATTTTTGATATGTCGGGCAGACATAGAAGTAAGACCTTATTCAGTTAATACTGAAATATGAGTCTTTATTTATTGCATTTTCCAGCATTAAAGGAAACCCATAAACTGTGGGCTCTCTCCCCTATTCAGTAGTTATAGCTTGAAAGACTGGTGTCAAGATATAAATATCTACAAAACTGTGCATAAATTTCCCTCAGCTATGATTGCAATTTGAAATATGCCAAAACATAACTGATGTTGATAATTTATATACTATAGGTTAATGTCAAATAGTTTAGTGAAGATACATCATTATTCTGTGTTGAATCTCAAAGTACACGGGATCTGAAGAGAATACATTCCTCTCAACTGTCTATAAACCCAGACAGGTTCATAAGCATGCACATGTACATATTCATTTAGTTGCTGGGGAGATTCAGAAGGGGAGATATTCTCCTTGACAGTATCTATAATACTAAATTAAAAAGTACCAGGAGCCTGTGCCTATCCCCAAGGCAGCCCATCAGTTTATACTCACAGAGTTTAGACTCAGTCTCATTATACTGGAAATTGTTATTGCTGAATATTGTTATCTTGGAAAAATCCACTTGAAAAAGTATACAGATAAGAACTAGGGAATGAACTAAAACTTAAATTCTATGTAATTCATATAAGTAGCACCTTTTTCAGGTTTATTTCTTATATGAATCCCATGACAATTTCTATAAAGAAGAGTTTGCATCTTCCTTGAACAACAGAACAGATATCCTGATAAATAGATACTGACTGAATTTTCAATTTGCCAAAACATGCCAATGGTTCTCAATGTAATTGTAGTTCAAAATCTAATAGATTCACAAACAAACAAAGCTCTTTATTGTGTTGCCATTTCTTATTGTCCCCCATGTTTTATCTTTATTGAAATAATACTATGATAAGGAAACAGAAGGATACTAAGTGTGGGAAAGTTGATGTGTCCCTACACACTTTTTATTCAAAGTAATTGTGAGCTTCTTACTGCTGAAAGATTGCCTTCCTGTAAATTAATATTGCTTCAGAATTGATTGTAGCATTACACAGATTACATTTGACACCTCTGGAAATCTTGTTTGTGCCCCAGGCATCTTTATATGTGCCTGCAATCTTGACAGTATGAGTTATGTAGGTAAATATTTACATACGTTCTGCAAAATGTGCTGAGGGGCAAATGGAAAGGCAGAGTTTTCTCTGCTGGAAGTGAAGGAGAATTTGCTACAGAGAAGCAGTTGCACTGATCAGGCACAGCTTGCTTAATGTTGAAGGAATTTCTCTGTCCATCCTGTGTACATTTTCTTGCAGCGACTCTGACCCTTTTTTAACATCTTAGTGTTTCTGCATTTTTATTATATAAAATATTATGCATATGTTGACAGCAATTCTTTACTTCCTTTTTTTTAATACTGTATATCAAGACCAAATTCCTGTAAGGTCTGCTGGTTTTATCCCTGAAGCTTCAAATTTTTTTCTATATACTTCTCCTTTCAGGAACACCTATTACAGCATATTCCTTCTTACTTGCAATGTGTGGGATTAAGGGTTTGGGTTTTTTCTTTGTGGTGGTGGCTGTTGTTTTTGTTGCTGTTGTTGGTTTGGATGGTTTTTTGGGTTTTTGGGGTTTTGTTTTTCAGTTTGGATTTTTTTTTGTTGATTGGTTTGTTGTTTTGTTTCAGATTTTAAATTGTGTCTTTCAGAACTCAATAAACACTTAAAATTTGATTTTCAGTTCTCCCTTTCCATCTTCCACTCATATCCTATATAAAAATAATGCAGTTGGAACATGTCTTCATGAATGTATTTGGTCTATCAGATGTTTCTTCCAACTTTCCTTTTTTTGCATTATAAAATATTTTTTTTACATATATTAACATAATTAGTCATAGTTCAATTAAATAATATAATAGTAGAATCCTTAATTTGAACATATAAAAATTTATGCTGTAGAAAAATGAAGGATACTAATTTACTCAATTGTGTTTATATTATTATTAAAGATTAATTTAAAGCCTTTAGATTTTTTTTATGTTTATAATTTTATTTTCTATTGGATTACATCTGGTTGATGGAAGCAATAATGAAGACAAGATAGCTAAGTATCTACAGATCAGAGGATTCACAATTATATAGTATTAAAAATGTAAATTAGGTGGAACTCAAAGCATGTATGGTAGATGAGACAAAAAACTAGCTTGCTGGCAAATACCCACTAACATTGTTATAATGAGAAGATGTCCAGCTCTCATGGAGTCTCTGAGAAATCATTTGCTGGGCTTAGTAATACCTAATTTCATTTTGGAAAATATTTGCTTAGAAAATTTAAAAGTGATGTAAAGTTTATAGAATTATTAAAAATAAGAAAAGTAACAAATAAAGAAAAGACATATCAGAATAATAGATCAGAACAAACAAAGTAATTTGGATTCATTTCTGATTTGGACCTGAAAAATATAAGTGATTTACTAGAGAATTAGAAAGTTTTGCTATTCCTGAAAGATTACACGCGGAGACACACTGCTTTGGCTTGACTTATACCTAATGAGATGAAAGCCTCATCTGTTCTTGAAGCTTTGTCACTGCTTTAGAGAAGAAAGAAATTCCTCAAAATCAGCATGCTCTCAGAGGTCTGTGCTAACACAGTCTTGTGATGGCTTCTAAACCAAAGTTTTGCTCTTATGCTCAGGCAGAAGAAATCTGGTCTGTCTATACAAGTAAAGATACCCAATATAATTGTGATTAGTACCAAATATCTGCATGAAATATAAAGTGTATTGCATTCATAAAGTCAAATTGAATAAGGTGATATTCTCTGCCGATCTTGATTTCCATGACTGTATCACTGATAAGAAAAAAAAAAAAGAATATAAGGAATGAACAAATAACCTGTTTCAAGCATAAAGGCCAGTTAAGACAGACTACCTTACATCTCTGTTACTAAAGCTAGTCCTGTGTAAAGCAAATTTTCTCTGGACATAACCACTTGGATGTTCCAAAATGGAGCCAAGAGACAAACCAACTGCTTAAGACAGTGAGCAGCTGGAGTCCGCTGTTTAGATGTGCTTTTTGGATATGAGTCAAAATCTGGGAATTGATAACATATTACTGGATTGGATAGTAAAAGTCAGTGGATGTTAACACGAATGAGGTTAGCTAGGCAAAGTAAAATAATTTACTTAAACAATCCATTGCCTATGAATATTAATTCTAGAGAGAGGATTTAGTTGTTTAAAGGCTGATTGGAAAAGCTGCACAGGAATGTAGTAGGGTAATATAACCCATTAACATAGCTGTCCAGATGGTTGAACTTTTGTTTCAGTACTATGAACTGTGAAACTCAAGTTCAGTAGCAGACATAGATGCCAGTACATTAGAACTCACAAGAGAGCATAAGTCTTGAGGCAAGAGTTTTCAGTTTCCATCCATGTATATTTCAGTTTCCATGTATATTTCCAGCTTGAGATACGACGTGTGATTCGGGGCTAACATTTTTGGCATGCCAGTCCAGTGAAGGGCTAGGAGAGAACTGGGCAATAATTGTACAGTGATCTTGAGTCAAATTCCTATTAACAGCAAATCAGAGAAATGGGGGGGGGGGG
>VZTH01010916.1:99377-197548 GCA_013397815.1 Aleadryas rufinucha
GACAATCACTGAATCATATTATGGTTGAAGTTGGAAGGGAACTCTTGAGGTTATCTACCCCTGCCACCCTGCTCAAGCTGAATGCCCAGATTCGTGTCCAAACAACTTTAGAGTATCTTCAAGAAGGGAGATTCTGCAACCTCTCTGGACAACCTGTGACAGGGCTCAGTCATCTTCTTCAGTAAAAAACTGTTTTCTGGTGTTCAAACGGAACTTCCTGTGTTCAGTTTGTGCTCCTCATATGCCCCTGGAAAGACCCTGGCTCTACCCTTTTTCATAGAATCATGGAATAGTTTGTATTGGAAGAGACCTTTAAAGTCATCTACTTCATCCCTGGAGGTTTACATGAGTCCACTTCTTGAGCTTGTCCAGGTCTCTCTTGATGGCATAGTGTCCCTCAGATGTGACAACCACAACAATCATCTTAGTGGCGTCTGTAAACTTGCTAAGAATTCACTCAATCCCACTGGCTTTGTCCTTGATGAAGGTATTAAAGAGTATTAGTCCCAATATGGAGCTCTGAGGAGCACCACTTGTTACTGATGCCCTTGTGGGCATTGAGCCATTGACCATTTCTGTCTGGATGTGACATCCATTACTCCTCCCTTCTCCACTGATGTAGTCAGACCATCATAGAAAGCCACTGGGTTGGTAAGGCAGGATTTGTCCTTGGTGAAGCCACACTGGCTGTCTCAAATCACGTCCCTGTCCACTATGTGCCATAGCATAGCTTCTAGGAGAATATGTTCCGCAATCTTTCCAGACAGACTGCAAACTCCTCCAGTGCATGACCGCCATAGCTCAGGCTGCCTGCAGTCTTGATGTCACTGATTAGGTCACTTGCACTGTAGCTGGAGCAAGAAGATTTTTTCAATCAGTTCCCCTTGACTGAGTGGCCTGTAGTAGACACCAGCCACAAGGTTCCCTTTGTTGCTACAACCTCTGGTTCTCACTCAGAATCTTTCAACTGCTCATCACTATTCTTCAGAGACAGCTCCTCATACTCTATCCATTTCTTGATGTCTTTAACATGCATTTAATATTTAAATGAGAATTTATTCTGAGGTTTAAAGTAAAGTGAGGAGCTAAGGTAAACAAACTTATAAAAAGACCCAGAAGTTCTAAATATACATTGCAGCATAGAGTTGCACTTCCTCAAGGAGAGTTTTTTTAAGAGGAATAAGGAATTTTCATCTGATTTTTTTTTTCAGGAAGCTTTTAAAAAGGAAACACTTCTTTTAAAATAACATACTTTTCCTTCGATATTCTTTTCTCCCTCCTTCATAAGTATGTTTATCACAAAATTACATTTGCTAACACTTTTAATATATTTGCATATATATTTATATTACTTTTTTTAAAAAATCACTACATATGCTACTCAGTCTTCAAAACTGCATTTAATTTCAGCTAGAAACTCAGACTTCACAGAATCTATATTTAAAAAGTTTCTACGATTTAAGTTTTTTACACAGACTTTCTAATTTTGCACTATAAATAGCAGTGCACATATTAATTGCTATGTATTTTAATAAATTGAGCCAACCCAGTTTTCATTATATTTTAGTTGAGCATTTTCTTGCAAATATCTTCTAAATCATGCATACGTATTTTAATAAATATCTCTTGTGATAGATAATAATTCATCATGCAGTGTTTATGCAGCTTTTTCTCAAGTTTAGTCAACGTTCAACATTCATTCAATGTGGTTTCCTGAGAAATCAGCTTCTACCTGCCTACACCTTCATGAAGAAAGAAACAATATTGCAAGGGTTAGAAAAAACTTATTTCCCAAAAGCAAAATATGAATTCTGGTATTTTAAATGTGAATTAAATATTCAGGAATTGAAACTATCTTATTATAACTTAATCATCAGTGTCGTTATCACTAAAAATTACTTAACTAAATTTACGAGATAATGACTTACTGTACAAAAACAATGTCTCATAGCCAACAAATATCTTGAGTTTCTTTTGATCATAGTGACGGCTATGTCACTGAATGCCCTCTATTTTTGTTGCAGTTGGAAAAAAAGGCAAGTCTAATTCTGAAAGATGAGGAAGAGGGATCCAGACAGTGTTATAGTCCTGTAGTGGAAGCATAACTCCTCTAATTCTGTTTTATGCTGTAGACCTTTAGGGTAATTAGTTGGATAAAGTCTTAATTCTCACTTTTCTTTCATCTTAGATGAAGTGATCTGTCCCAAATTTACAGATAGTATTTTTTGTTAAAGTGGTGTCCTGGTTTTAACTAGGATAGAGTTAATTTTCTTTCTAGTAGCTGGTACAGTGCTGTGGCTTGGATTTAGTCCGAGAATAAGTTGATAGCACACTGATGTTTGAGTTGTTGCTGAGTAGTGTTTGTGTCTAAGTGAAGGACTTTCCTGTTTCCCATGCTCCACCAGTGAACACATACACAAGAAGCCAAGAGGAAACACAACCAGGAACACTCCAATTTCTCGTCCCCATCCCACCTGGGTGGGGAGAGTGAGAAAGAGGCTGTATGGTACTTAGTTTCTGTCTGAGACTAAACTAGGACAAGTGATTCTGTGATGCTGAAATTTGCAGTTTGACTGTACAAACTTTTTTGCATCTTTTCAATATTCCTAATACATTTCAATTTATTCTTCCTAATAATCAGTTGAGCAAGTATTAGTATTTCTAGTTCTGTGATAGTAAATTAACACACAGATATTAATGTTTAAGACATAAGTAGTAATTAAGAAAATAAAATTATCTGTTTTATTGCTCTCCCAAGGGAAGAAGATAATTTCTGTGGTAATACCTTACACAGATGTGCTCAAGCAAGACAGTTGATGAACCATGAGGTAAAAAACATATCTGCTGTTAGTCAAATAATCTACTAAAGTATTTTGTTAATGCAAAACACTTTTTTTTCTATTTTTCCCATTTATTTCCCATTGCAAAACTTCTAGAAGCACTGTAGAATTTTTTAAGAATATGCTCTATTTACATAGTGTCCTTCATCTGACAGTTCTCCCAAGAAAAAGACAAATGGAAGCCACTGCTCTCTATGATAATTCAGGAAAAATTAATTTGATTCTACTTATTTAAAACCATGTATAAACTTATTTGATATTGTCACCTTATGTCATTATCATACTCATGATCCATGTATGGATCTGAGGCTAACAAACAAACAAAAAAAATCTTAAAGGCAGACACATGGATCATTATCTTTTATATGCAAGCAGACTGAAAACACTGGGCCTCATTCAATATGTGGAATTTACCATACTGAAGATATCCTATGATGTAAAAAAAAGATCCATTTGAAAACTTATTCCTTTGCACACACCAACATTGACCTTATACAATTAGTATGTAGAAATAAACTTTGAATTTATCTTTTGCATTTTATCAGTAATAAAATAATTCCGTTTAAAGAAGTGAAAAATATGAGTAGAAGTGAGTAATACTGACAGACTGTAGGGTTTTTGAAGCTATGTGTGATGCAGTCTTAGGCTCATTGTTTTCTGGTAGAGTTCCTTGGAATTAACTTGCGTTGGTACTATGCCTTTTACTGTCTTGGAATGAAACACCTGAATTTGTCCAAATAGCCAAGAAATGAGTTAACACCTGAGTACGTGTCCAATTTAAAGGATCAAAGCCCACTCACTGTCCCTCTTTGGCAATGTAGATGCACCCAGAAATTTTATTTCTTGTATTCTATCAATTTATTTTATCTACTTCAAATTTATAGATAGATAGATAGATAGATAGATAGATAGATAGATAGATAGATAGATAGTAGGTAAAACCCCCTATTTTTTAAAATGGAAAACATAACTTTTAGTTTTCTGGATTTAATCAAGAACAGTCATCTGACAAGTGATTGAAATAAGACATATACTTTAAAGTAAAGATTGAGTCTTCAATTTTTGAATGAAGAAAGCATACTAAGGATGNTGCAACCTCCGCCCGGGTGACTCAGTGGAACAAGGATGCTCCCTCACTGGCTGGATCGTCCCTCTGCCCACATTGTAGAACACAGCAATAACTTTGAGGTGACATGGAAGTGATAAGCAACAGGACTCAATTGTCCTTGTTTAGCTATCTAGAGCCATTTTAGGTGCTGTAGGTCTTGCCTCTACTAGCTACTAATAAAAAAGCCTTCTGGGTTTATGACAGCCCTCTGTTGTAACTGGTGGCTCACATGGCTATCTCAGCCTGAGATGTCTCAAGCAACACATGACAAATATATTTAGAAGTCTAAATCCTGCATTAACTATCTTCTGGGGTAGGCTACAAGTCTTACATCTCAAGTCTGGCATTTAGATTTTAGGAAAAAAATTATAAAAATGTTAAGGAAACTTCCCTATCTGACCATCCAGGAGCCACTCTTATAGTGACACTTGCACCATCTGAGCTGGCACCAAGGCGTCTTCCCAGCTACACACCTCACACTCACACAATCTCATGAAGTTTCTCAGATGTCTCAATCTTTAAAATAGTTGTTTTGGTGTAATAACTATATAACAAAAAACCACCTTGAACTGGTTCCTCTGAGAAGGGGTCCCAAACAAAGGAAACCCTGGGCTTCCCTATCCTCACAGCCTCAGTGAGAAAGTCTTGGGTCATCGGCTCCTGCTGTGTCTCTGACTGTCCGGTCACCTGGCTGGGCCACAGGTCCCTGAGCCCTTTGTTCTGCAGAGGGCCAGCAGTTCACAGCCTCTTGCCTGGGGCACCAACACCTGGAGCTCAACCTGCAGCTTGAACTGCAGCTGCATGCTAAGCTAGATGCACCAGCACTGAATGCATTCCCCAACATAAATGCGTATTAAATCAATAAAAGTCCAGAGATAAATTTACTTTCATGAAGCCAAACAATCCTGAGATGCCCTAAGTCATCTAATACATCTGTCCAAGATGAGAGAAAATGACATAATTTACAGGAGATCTGTGTCATTCATGGATCTGGAGGCGAGAAGAATATCCCACAGGCTCTAAAACAACACTAGATGCCTACATTTGGGCAAATGAAAGAGGTTTTAGTCAGGGCTTATATCTATTGACAGTTGTGGTGCTTCAGACACCCACCACACATGCAAGAAACTAAATTTAGGTAAATTCATTTGAAACTTGGTTCCCATCTCTAGAGAAACGGTAACCAGTATCTGCTGTGATGATATCATACAGGATTTTGGTGTTTGCTTTATCCACGCTTGCTTTATCCTTGTAAAGTCATGCTAGCTAGCACACTGGAGGAATTGGAGAGAATTACCTGATTTTTACCTAATGTTTTACTTAATATGCAGAAGAGGGAGAAGAGATACATAAACCAATTAAAGCTTCTTTCCCATTTTGCCTCTTAACTGTTCAGCAGTGGAAAGAGATTCTTTCAATCCATCAGTTGTCTTAAGCAGGGGTAAAATAATAGAATTATTAAGGTTGCAAAAGACTTCCAAATCATCATGTCCAACCTTTGAGAGAACACCACCTTATCAACTCAATCATAGCATAAAATGCCATGTCCAGTTGTTTCTTGAACACTTCCAGGAATGGTGACTCCAGCATCTCCCTGGGCAGCTCATTCGAGTGCTTAACCACCTTTTCAGTGAAAAAATTCTTCTTGATGTCCAGCTGGAACCTCCCCTAATGCAGAATGAGGCTATGCCCTCTTGTCCTTTTGCTGGCTCCCTGGGAGAACAGGCTGATCCCCACCTGACCACAACCTCCTTTCGGGAGTTGGTGAGAGTGATAAGGTCTCCCCTGAGCCCCCTTTTCTCCAGACTTAACAAACTCAGCTTCATTTCCTTCACATAATTTCCTTCAGCTACTCCTAAGTCATGCTCAAGACCATTTAGCAGCTCTGTTGTCCTTCTCTGGACTTGTTCCAGCACCTCAATGCTTTTCTTTTTGTGAGAGGCCCAGAACGGGACAAAGGAATCGAGGTGTGGCCTCACCAGTGCCAAGTACAGGGTGACAATCGTTGCCCTGGTCCTGCTGGCCACCCAGTTTCTGATACAGGCCAGGATGCCACTGGCCTTCTTGGCCACATGCACACACTGCCGGCTCAAGATCAGCTGCTGTCAACCAGCATTTCCAGGTCCTTTTCCGCTGTGCAGCTTTCCAGCCACTATTCCCCAGCCCTGCAATTTTGCCAGAGATTTTTGTGACTGAAAGGCAGGACCTGGCACTTGCTGTATTGACCCTCATACCACTGGCTTTGGCCCACTGATTCAGCCAGTCCAAATCCCTCTGCAGAACCTTCTTATCCTCCAGCAGATCAACACTCCCACCCCACTTAGCATTGTCTGCGAACTTAGTGAGGGTGCACTCAATCTCCTCACCCAGATCATTGATAAAGATATTAAACAGAACCATCCCCAGTACTGAGCCTTGAGGAACCCCGCTAGTGACTGGCCGTCCACTGGATGTGACACCATTTACCACCACTGTCTGGGCCTGACTATCCAGCCAGTTCTCAACCCAGTGAGGAGTACACCTGTCCAAGCCATGGGCTTCCAGGAGTGTGCTGGTTCACACATTCTCCTCTTCTTTAAGAATGCGTTAAACTTTTCTAGGTCCTTATCGTGGGTTGGTTGGTCACACTCTGTAAATCCTACACTGATGTGCCCCCACCCGAAGTATCCAGAAAACAACAGCTATAGCAGCTATTGTGATCCTTTCCTATCCAGCCACCAGCTTTAATTTTTCCAGAGGACCATGGGTAGGAACTCAGACCTTTTCCCAAGGTGAAGTCAGGACACAGTTGAGCACCTTGGGAAGGGGAGGTCACATCCTTTACCTTGCAGCGTAGACATAACTAGCATGAAGCAGATTTGTCATTTAAATAGATAACACACACCCTTTCACCTGAATTATCAAAAAAGATTACAAAACTGTAGGTGCTCGTCTTAGGTTACAATGTAAGATGTAACCAAAAGTATGTATTCTATCACCATCTGTTAAAACCANCTTTACTGTTTAAAAAATAAACCATGTTACATTTTTGAATCCAGGATTTAGAAGCTTTTCACCTGGTAATTACGTAGCTGTGATGGGTGAAAGGAGAGCAAGCAAAAAAGAGTGAAATACAGAGATTAAAAAGAGATGATTAAGACGTTTTTTACTTCAAGCTTGATTCAATAGCCCTGGGGAACCTCATGCTTCTTTAATGAGTGCTGCTCTTAGCCATCTCTGCCTAATGAGAAAATTAGGTCCAGAGAGATCAGTTCAAAGTTAAGTGCTTCAAAGACAGGTTACGTTTAAAACCATTTTCCCCTCAGCTTCCCTAGTCTGTCTCCATGGCATTTTTTTTCTTCTATCATCTAGTATTCTTGAGCATGAATCATGGGAAAGGCTTGAAATTGACAATCTCATTATGCAAGGAGCTATTTCTTTGTCATCATTTTGAAACAAATATGGTTCCTTGTAATTAATGTCTCTGGCCATATTTAATGTCATTCTTCCATCAGTTTTTGGCTCCTGCTCTTACTCCATGTTTGTTTTCCTGCAGTGATAGCTGGCAACTTTTATTTCCGGTAGCCAAGAAGAACCAGTATCTATGTAGCATAGATATTCCAAACCTATACAATGATTCCCCATCCCCTTCCAGCTCTATTTTGTATATAGCCGAACTGGGATTTTGTGTAATCTGTAGTCAGAACATACCCCAAATACTCTGTATGGACACGTGATTGATCATTCATTTACAACCCTTCTCTCAGCTCCCTAATTAATATCAAAGCTGTATACCTGTCTGCAAGTCCACAGATACATGCACAAAAGCATATAAATACAATAAGAGTTGCAACTCTGAAAATATTTTAAGTATAAAGAATAAAAGTTTGCCTTTACAGTCATCATCATAATCCTGTAGATAAATAAAATCAGGTAAGAAATCCAAGAAAAAATCGGACTAGAAAGGATATATGAGCTCTTCCCTAACAGAAATTTGGATAGTTATTTTGACAACTACAGATTTCAGTACATATGGTTTTGTATATTGCTTTTAAGTCAACTATTTTTTTTTATTTTTCCAGGATGTAAGAGGAATTTTGTTGCTTACTAAATTCTGGTTTATACAATGACATTAATTAACCTTAGGCTATCCAGGCATATATTGGCTCACAGGTATATTAGTAATTACATTAGTTGGGAGTTTGTCTGCATGAGAGACAAAAGATGTACCTTTCTTTAAAAATTCCTGCAAGTGATGCTTTCAGTAAACAGTAATTCTGGCAGTGTTTTTTTTTATCTGAAAATGTTGATCTTCTTGCTTCTATAAAATCATTCTCAAAAGTGCTGCCTTAAAAAAGTATGGCTTCTGGGAATGGCCACTTAACTGCAGGATTTAAAAGGATAGCATAAGCAGAATCTAACCTACAGAAAAGGTTAGATCTCAGGAAGTTTTGAACTGACTGCAATGTCACCTGCCTAGTCTAAACATGTATAACATCAGTAATCAAAGTATGAGTATGTCTATATTTATTTGAAATATTTTATAATTTTGCCACTAGATAAAATACGGTAAATTTTTTAAATCAATTGTCAACAATGTAAGTTTAAAATATTTTTATTATTTTTTTCCTCTATTAAGATAATTGCATGCATTGAGAAAAATTTGCTGTATTGCAGTTTATCTTTTATTCGTACAAGTCTTGCAGTGACAACATACTACTGTGACACTCATGTCTAATGACATTTCTGAAATATGTCAGACTTCAGAATTATCACCACTTGTTTAGCATCCACATTAATGCAGCTGAAAGCCAATCAATCTTTCACAAAAAGGGATTTTGGATGCAGGTCTATTTCCTGTGGTGCAAGGGGTCTTGCCCACAGTCAGTGAAGAACTCCAGGAAGCAAAGGCAGCTGATCACTGCTATGAAGACCTAATAATGTACAACAAATCTTAAGCTTGTGACAAAAGTTCATGCTGTAGAAAACTAGAAAAGTTAATAAAATCCAAGAAAATCCACAAGCATATAATACTCAACTTGTTGCTCTGCTGCACTCTTGTAATCATACTGTATGCTGTTGTCCTCATGTTAGAGTTAGCTGGATTGAGCCTCCTACATTTCACATGAGAGACAAATATCAGGAAAATATTTCTATTCCATGTTTTTATTCTGTTCTGAGTGAACCTTCCTACTTAATTCACTCCCCCTCTTTTCTTTTTCAATTTTTTTTCTACCTTTTTTCCATACCCCAGAATGTTGAAATATGAGCCTGAGGGTTTATATCAGGATGGTGTGGCAAGGTTTTGGTAGTGGTGAGGGCTATAGGAGTGGCTGCTCTGAAAAGCTGGGAAAGCTTATACCATATCCAACAGAGCCAATGCCAGGTGGCTGCAGGATGGATCCACTTCTGCCCAGGGCTGAGTCAATCAGTAATGGTGGCAAAAACTCTGTGATAACATATTTAACAAGGAGGAAAAAAAAATATTATGGCACAGACATACTTGCAGAGAAGAGAGGAATAAGAATATGTGAGGGAAACAGCTCTGCAGACACCAATGGCAGCGGAGAAGGAGGGGGAGGAGGTGTTCCAGGCACTGGAGCAGAGATTCCCCTGGTGCAGACCGTGGAGGACCCCATGCCAAAGCAGGTGGATGCCTGAGAGGAGGGTGTGACCCTGTGGGAAGCCTGCACTGGACCAGGCTCCTGGCAGGACCTGCAGACCCGTGGAGAGAGGAGCCCACTCTGAAGCAGGTTTGCAGGCAAGATTTATGATTCTTTGAAGATCCACACTGGAGCAGCTTTTTCGTGAAGGACTGCACCCCATGGAAAGGGACCCATGTTGGAGCAGTCCATCAAGAACTATAGCCTATGGGAAGGACTCATGCTGGAGAAGTTAATGGAGGACTGTCTCCCATGGGAGGGATCCCATAATGAAGTAGCGGAAGGACTCCTGTCTCTGAGAGGGAAGCAACAACAGAAACAACATGGGATTGACTGACCTTTATTCCCCATCTCCCTACACCATTGCAGGGAGAAGGACGTAGAGAACTGGGAATAAAGTTAAGCCTGGAACGGAGGGAAGAGAGGGGAGAGGGTGGTTTTAAGATTTTTCTTCTCATTACCCTATGCTGTTTTTGATTGGTAATAAGTTCAATAACTTCCCCAAGCTGAGTCTGTTTTGCATGTGACAGTAACTGCTGAGTGATCTGTCCCTTATCTCAACCCATGAGCCTTTCGTTATATTTTTTCTTCCCTGTCCAGTTGAGGAGGGGAGTGATAGAGTGGGTTTGGTGGGTAGCAGGAATCCACCCAACCTTAAACCATCATAGCAAAAAGTGGGTGAAATTTCTCCAAAACCTGAGGGAGCCTCGGTATCACAGTTCCTCATTTGTGTGGGAGATTTTAACTGCCTGCCGGACA
Source organism: Aleadryas rufinucha (assembly GCA_013397815.1). NCBI lineage: Eukaryota > Metazoa > Chordata > Aves > Passeriformes > Aleadryas > Aleadryas rufinucha. The sequence goes on from VZTH01010916.1 coordinate 109,727, forward strand.
CAGGAAAGGAAAATGTGGTGAAATGCAAACTGCCAAAACCTCTGGACACTTTCTGACACAACTTTTTGATTCAGATGCTGGGTGGGGCAGCAAGAGTGACACACAGCTGGATCTCCACTAACAAGGCAAAACTGATTTGTGACATAATAGTTGATGGAAGCCTTAGATGTGATGTCCTGTGAAATAGTGGAGGGACTGGGCCTGTTTAGCCCAGGACAGAAGGGGGACCCAACAACAGCCAGTCTGTGGTAAGGTTGTAAAAGGGACAGAATCAGCCCCTTAACAGTGGTGCATTATGGGAGGATGAGAGACAAGGCACAGAAATTAAAACAAGACAGCCTAGGACTGCATATAAAGAGTTCCCCATGTGGACAAATAGTCGGTGGAATAGGTTGCCCAGAGAGCATTTGTCACCTCCATAGTGGAGGTGTCTCAAGACGCAAATGGGCGCACTCTGAGCAACCTGGCTTGACTTCACCATTGTAACTCTGAGCAGGAAGTCGGACTAGAACCTCCTAAAGTTCCCTCCAACGTGAATTATCATATGGTCCTATGATTTTGTGTTTCAAGGCCTTGGCTCTAAGAAGGCATACTAGGCTGCTAATAAGAAAATGCTTGCCTATTTTAATTTTTTCTTTTTATCAAGCAGCTTTTCATTGCCATGAGTACTAAAGTGAAGTGAAAGTGATGACCGTGTTTATTTCAAAAGCATAACAGGAGCATTTTGTCTGAAGAGGAAAAAAATTACAAAATGACTGTCCCTAAGACCAAGCTCTTTCAGAACTGTAAACATGCAATTCTGGGAGTCTGCAAAGGATTTGATCTTTTTCCATTAAATTCAGCAAGAATTTTCATTGAATTTCACTTTGTTGTTTTTTTGGTTTTTTGTTTGTTTTTTTTTAAATTTCGACTTCAATGACGGCAACATCCTGCACAAAATCTTCAGACCTAGACATTTTCTGAATCTTTTAATCTTGAAAACATTTGTTCTTCATTTCCTTTACCAAAAGACAGGTGTTACAGGTAGCTATTGAACACTTTCATTCTCACCAGAGGATCTTTGCAGATGCATTGTCTGACAAGCACAGTGTGAGATGAAGAGGAGCACAACACAGAAGGCAGAGTGCCAAGAACCCAGCATTTACAGCAGTTGGGAAGCAAAAGAGACTATGAAAAGTTGCCTGTAGTGGTGTCCCCTCCCATTGNCCTGACGCTGACCGCTGCGGAAGCAACCCCGAGGACGGTCCTTCAGGAGGGCTGCCTGCTACCCCAGGCAGACAACAAGCTATCCCAGGGGATCAGGCCGGCGGTTGCTTACTGAGTGGGAATTTATGCAGGAACTGGGAATTTATGCAGGAACTGGAGAGACTCCTGGCCCGCTTCCTATTTAACTAACACCAGTGACCAAAAAGCCCTATGACAGGCGTCCAGGTATAAGGCACCTATCATTTTGATTGGTCTACAGGGGGAAACTAGTTTCTGTTCAATGTTGCCAAAGTTGGTGGGGCAGTAGTGGCAACTACAGGGTAAAGCCTGCTGTGACCACCCCATCTCGTCAAAGGCCTTAATACAGGAAGAGATCTTAGGGAACGACACAGATGTCCAGTCACAGATTGTAGGCAACATGAGAAACAAGAGAAGGAACTGAAAACCTACAAATAGTTGCACAGTTACGGCTTCATCGCAGAGGATCACAGTGGGGTGGTTTTCATGAATGCTCACAGGCCCTTTGGGAAAATTGGGAAGAGGAAGCAAGGTGGGAGGATTGTGTTCTATGCAAAGGAACAGCTCACATGTATGGAACAGGATCAGAGAAGATGCCAGCAAGGAGGAGGAGGTCATGGTGAGCATCTGCTGCAAACCACCTGATTGAGAAGATGAAGTGGGTGAGACCTTCTGCAAACAACTCGATGTAGTCTTCCAATTGCATATCTTACGTGTCTGCTCCAGCAGACCTTTCCATCCAAAAATATGTTAGTCAGGGACTTGAATTCTGGAACAGATATTCATGTGAACCTTGAGAAAAAAACAAACCAAAGCAAAGCAAACCAACAGCCAGATACCACCTCCCTTACCCTCCAACCAACCAAACAAGTTCTTATGCCAGAATTTGGCATGCATTTCTGGTATAAAAGCAGCTATTTAATAGATTTATTATACAAGGATATGTACCTTGTATGTTCTGGAGAATAGAAAAAAGTGTCTAAGGAGACTATATGCTCAAATTTATACCTGTGCTTATTATTTTGTCCCCAAGAAGATTCATTTGCATTCTAAAATAACAAATTAAATCAACAACAGTTTCATCATAGATTATATATTAGGTAAAATTCCATCCTTGATTTGTAAACACTTTAAAAACAAATAAATAAATGTCACCACCAGCATATTTTCATTATTTGGTTAAGAGAATTCCAGAATCTTAAGCAGAAAGCAATTCACTGCTTTTGCCATCGAAAAATTAGATATACAGCCAATGAATCACCTTTAAAAAGTTTCTGCCAGTCAATAAATGAATTCTGAGTAACATAGTTTAGATGACTAAGGTTAGTTAAGATTGATCCCACTCAAATGAGTGAGGATAAAGCACTCATTCACATACACATTTTTGCTGCAGAAAATTATTTGTTGCTCAGTGTCCTATTACAAAATTATTTTTAGCTATTCGTCTTTACACCCCTCTTTTATAATATGTAACATATAAAAGTATTTCTCTCCCTCAAAAGATGAAAGTTTACTTCTAGAAAGTTAATTTATTGAGATCTATTTCAAAACGTGATTCCAGTCAGCAATATAAGTAATATTAAGTATAATTAAATAAGATCTTTGTAAGTGTATTCCATTCCCATAGGTTTTGTCATGGGATTCACTTCACCATATTCAGATGTTGACATTAGGCAGCTACTGAAAGGATGAGAAGATTGTTGCATTATTTCCTTTGCCAGAATTTCAGAGGAGCTTTAAACATCTAAGGTGAAGTAAAATGAACCCCAATTCTACTGTTTTGTAAGTGAGCAGTCTGCCTGAAACCATAGTCTTAAACCAGCATTCATTATGTTCTCTTGTTGAACTTCTGTTTCCAACATACTCTTATAATATTCATATGTATAAATTAATAATGTAATTATTCTATACTATAAGCAACATATACTAAAATGCATATTGAATTAATGTGTTAGCATCATACATTATTTCTTGTTGTCAGTCTAACACAAAATACCATAAAAACCAGCAACATCTCTACACTGACCAGACCTGACAGAATATTCAATCAATCAGGATATTTTAGTCATTTTTGCTTTTTCTCTGTCAGAACTTTCATGCCAATGCAAGTCTGGTATGCCTTCGAGTTGAAGTGTAATGTATCTTTTACATTAAGTGGCAGCAAGTTGAATACACAAATTTCTACCTTGGTACCCTTTAACAGTCAGTTTTTAGGTAAATGTTAGTTCTTACTATATATATATATATATATATATNTACTTATATTGTATATATTTTATATATAAATATAATCAGAAAATTGAATGGGAAAGAATGCTGATGTCTATCTCATTATCGTTTTTGTGTACAATCAGTTGGTCCCCAGTATACACACCTGGATCCAGGAATGCTAAAGCAGTTATACAGATGTGGATATAGATGTAGTGTAATTCACCTATTTTACAGGAATTAATTATTTTTTAGTTAGAAATCTTTTATTATTGAACCTAGAGAAAACCTGTGTCATTAGCTTAAGCTAATAGACAACATCATCTTAAAGAGATAAATGTTTACATGACTTACTTGATTCTAATTTTCAGATAGAACTGAATTAATTAATTTGGAAGTTAATTAACTAACTAATAGTTACTTTGAAAAATTACATTCAGATAGCTATGCCTGACTATAGTTAGTCTGGAGATCCACTATTTCCAGGAATCTTTTTAGCATGATACCAAAAGGTTATGCAAAGTATCTGTTCAAAGTATTCTCTGAAGACAAATGATAACACTTTTCTGCTTAACTGTGCAAAGCTTTCCATTGTTCCTAGGGCTGCTCAAGCATATTAATATCCAAACCTCAATAAGCTGCAACCTCACACTCTTCTGTATGGCAAATTGTGTTTCGGTAGTTGTTTTCAGAGTATGTGCCAAACCAAAAAATTAATATCTACAGATTTTATGTGCATGAAAATGGGAAAGCATGGTGCACAATCATAGCTACCAGTAATTTCACACCATTAATTTTGTTCACTCCATTATGTACTGTGGGAAAGTAGAGAGCTGAAGGAGCTTGAGCTGATCTGCAGGACCACCCGCTCTGCAGCATCTACAGTGTGCCATCAGAAGGGTACATGACATCATTATGTGTAAACTGCTGTCATAAATATATAGGTACATGCCTACCATGATATTCTTTGCCATTAAATTAGAAGAAGACTAAAAATACAGTACATTTCACATTTAGACAGTGACTAATGCTTTAAAAAATTTATATTTAAATATTTAAAACTATTCTAGATTAAAAACAGGTGACATTCTGAAGTTCCTATTTGTTTCCTTTCTTAAAAAAAAAAAAAAAAAAAGAAAAAGAGAAAAAGAAAATTACCTCTTCCTTTTCTTTTCCCAGCAAATTAAGGGATAGTAGCCAATATTGGTATGTATTCTGACAGACATGTAAGCTTGAGTGACAGCTTGCAACTCCGCGTGACTGGCTATTTTCAAATGCGTATAAAGATTTTTGCAGACGGTTGTAGCACATCTCTTCTGTGACTACAATACAAAAAGGTGTACTTCAAGATTCACCCAAGCTGTGTCAGTAAAACTTGGATGAACAACATTATTAGGCGCTGAAATTTACATATCTATTTAACTACCTGACAACACGTGTTGTCTCTTACATTACTTTTAGGAATATTCAGCATTTCACTCAATTAGTATTCAAAGTATCTGCCATGCTGACTGGGAAGCTGATTCTGGTTACATAGGGGGAAGCAGTATGATTTGGTATATCCTAAATCCCCTTCCTTTATGGAACTTAGGAATCTTACATTGATGGATGTCTTGTTGTCCATCTTGACTAACAAATAATCTATGCTACATGTTTAAACAGTTTTAAGACTTTCTTTTCTAGGCAAGTATATTAAATAATGGGCTGTAAGATTATTCTCATCTCACAAATGTTCTTCACACCTTTATTTATCACCTAATTCAACTTTCATTCTTTTTTTGAAAACTGAAATATTTTTGGGAGTATTTATGGAGTGCTTCATCTGTGTATCATGCTAAAGTATTCATAAGAAATATTCTGTAACTGAAGTGGGTAACCAAATTTATATTTCTCAGAAGCTGTGTAACTGCAATACTCAGAAAAAAAATGTATGAAAGCAAGAAGCACTCTCCAATCATTTATTTAAAGAAACTGGCTATTGACACTTCATACTGTGGACAGCTGAAATGGTTATTCATACACAGGTTATGACCAGTAGGTTGAAATCTCTGAGCTTCCTGGGGGATGAACGCCCAATTTCTGGACATGGACTCTATTTAGTCAATACAGAAGTAGTGAATTCTTCTGCCTGTTTCAAGACGAAGCATTTATGAACATGTATGGAAAGAGAAAAATTTGTGCCTGAGACATTTCACAATGAAAACCAGAGTCTTCCATGGAGCTCAGTCTCTCACATTAGCAGATGTAAATTTTTCAGAATCACAGACTTGATCTCAGATATTTAAATTCAATAAACTTTTGTATCTGCTAATGTAGGAATTAATGGAGGAATTAATGTAGGAATAGCATAATGTAGGAATCTAAGCTTCCTGGCATCCCACTGATGTTTTTTTCCTCTTCTCCAACACCCTGATGATATTATTCTATGCAAATGCTTCTTGTCCAGGACAATCACGACTTTTTCAGAGGTTGCTTTGTGTTTGTGATTTGTTTGTTTGTTTGTTTTGTTGTTGGGTTTGTTTGGTTTTTTTTTGATTCTTATTCTACTAATTCGGCTTTAGGTATTTTAATCATATCCAGAAACATGATAGAAATATATAAGCATTGATAAGAAGCTGGAGCCTTATTAAACCTAATTGGACTTTTAATATCCCTGCTGTTATAATCCTGTACTGCTAAGCAATTTGGAGGGATGGAAGGCATGGTATCATGGTCAGCTTTAAATTGTCATGAGGTTTATACCAGTCTAAGAGTGATAATAGTTAAGCCTTAGAAAACAGACTTATTTGATAAGATAATTGCCTTAGCTTGTATTATGCTGAAGATTCAATAAAATTTTGTTTTCAGAAAAGATCTCAGTATGTGTAGGATGTTGCAACTTCTGCTTCCAGTTCTGTGGTGAGTTGACCTTGGCTGGATTCCAGATGCCCAGAAAAGCTTCTCTATCACTCCTCAAAGAGGAGAGAAAATATAATCAAATGTTCATGTATTAAGATAAGGACAGGGAGAAATCACTCACCAATTACTGACACAGGCAAACAAGATTCAACTTGGTGAAATTAGCTAAATTTATTAACAGCCAGATCAGAGTGGGCTAAGGAAAAATAAACCCAAATCTTAAAGCACCTTCCCTCTCTCCCACTCCTTTCACCCTGGGTTTAATTTTGCTCTCTAATTCTTTACCTCCTCCCCACCAGCAACAGAGAGGGATGGGGAACAGAGACTGTGGTCAATTCACCCACATGCTGGAGCATCTCTGATGCTCCTTCCTCCTCAGGAGGAGAACTCCTCACACTCTTCCCCTGATCCAGTGGGGAATCTCTCTGTCAGGAGACAGTCCTCTACTATCTTATCCAATGTGAGTCCTTCCCACGAGCTGTGGTTCTTCGTTAACTGCTCCAGCAGTCTTCCATGGGATCACAAGTCCTACTAGCAAACCTGACCCAGCATGCATTCATGTCTTTCTACAGGACCACAGGTCCTGCCAGGAGCCTGATACAGTGTGGGATTCCCACAGGATTGCAGCTTCCTTCTGGTGCATCTGCAGGTCCTTCACAGGCTGCAGGTGGGTCTGTGCTCCACTGTGGGCCTCCATGGGCTGCTGGGGCACAGCTGCTTGACCATGGTCTGCACCAGGGCCTGCAGAGAAATCTCTGCTCCAGAGCCTGAAGCACCTCCTCCCACTCCTTTACCACTGACCTTGGTGTCTGCAGGGCTGTTTCTCTCACATATTCTCACTCCTCTGTCACAGCTGCAACTGCTGTCCTGCAGTAACTTTTCCCCTTAAAACTGTTATCCTGGAGGTTCTACTGTTGTCATTGATGAGCTTTACCTTGGCCAGGGATGGGTCCTCCTTGGATCCAGCTGTCATTGGCTCTGTTGGACATAGAGGCAGCCTCTGACAGTTTCTGAGAGAAGCCAACCCTCCTTGTCTCCCTGCTGCCAAAACCTTGCCATGCATACCCAACAGAACCTCAAATTACCTCCTTTGCTTTTTAAGAGACAGTTTCAAATCCTCCAATTTCATATTCACAAGACACAAGGAAATGATATCTCTAAATTCTCAATAACTACTCAGACCTTTGAATCCTGTGCTGTCTTTATAAAACACTGTCTCTAGCCGGAGAATCTTGGCATGAAATAGTCTTATGAATCATCTTGCTTTCCTTGTGTAACCTTAAAATCAAATTATTGCAGTAGAAATTTTCAAGTGTGGTGCATAACTGTCATAAAAAAAGACAATTCCCACTCCTGTGAGGTGAAGCAAGTTGCTTTATTTGGATAACAGGAGTTTTCCAGGAATCCCAAAAGAAATAGAAAGAAAAAGTTCAAAAGAAAAAATCCCAGGTGCAGGGATTAGACATCTGAGCAACCGCCCGACTGCCCTTGCAGGAGTCTGTGCGGTGCCAAGTGGGTAGAAAAGCAGGAGGCCGTGCCTTGACACCGGGCTCTCTGGACGCTAGTCGGCCAGGGTGAAGAGCAGGAGCCAGAGCAAGAGCCAGGGGCCCCGCCCAGAGCTCCACCCAGAAGCAAGCACCCAGAGGAGAGAGCCCCGAGGAGAGGTGGGGAGCCACTTAAATATCCCTCTGGCCCCTCCCCAGACCGCCCCTGTCCCTCCTCCATGGCCCACGGTGGTTGGTAAAGCTGTGGAATGAGGTAATCTCTCCCCGCCAATGGGCTCGTGTCTCTGGGGTATGAGGACAGGCTGATGTCACTGCCTGTCTTTTGGCGGGAAGGAGCCTCATTAGTATTCCATGTTGCCATGGAGCTCGGTGACAGGGGAGGCTAAATTTAGAAAGTGCCTGTTAGAAACTGGTGTTAAGGGGTGCTTCTGGACTTAACAAGGGGCTTTACAGAACTTGGAAAGAGATTACTAGGGGGTTTAAACAGCATTAAAAACAAGTTTTCAAACAAGAACATTAACATCTTTGAACTCCCAACCTTGTGTAAACCTGTCTAACAATCACATGAACTAATTAACTGTTAACTTTTATTTGAACTGCCTGTTTCTGGTCCATCCGATGGGGCTTCTCCCAAGTTCTTGAAAATGCAAAAAGCCACTTCACTATTTCATTTATAACAATAACAATCAAAACTGCAGCTCCTGAGCTCACTTTTTCACTGGCCTTTATTTAATAGTGTAGATATTCTCAGTGAGTCTAACCAAGTCTCAGTTGTTAGGAGACTGTCAGTCTCACATTTTTCTAAATGTGTGAGCTTCACTTTAAAAGCAGCTTGAGACAATTTCCCTGCTCTTCCAGCAAACTCTACTACTACCTATTTTTGGTTACTACAACTCAACAATTTTGTTTGGAATCTACCTCTACTTTGGAATGCAAATTTATTCTTGGCATTATGTACCTTCCCAATCTCATGCCAGCAGTATCTGTTCACTTACATTGATCTTCTTTTTTCTCTGATGCTACTTCTGCAACTATATTTATAGATAGCAGCCATGTTTTCCCTTCACCTTTGTTTTTCCAGTTTTAATAACACAAATATTTCTAGGTTCATTTTTTAGAGTCGATGATGATGTAGAAATTACTGAAGCTTAACTGAAATTTCTCCAGAACCAGAAGATCGCAGAATCACAAAAGTGGTTGAGGTTGGAAGGGACAGCTGAAGGTCATCTCCTCTATTCCCCTTTCTCAAGCAGAGTCATCTAGAGCAGCCTTCCCAGGATGATCTCAGGGTGGATTTTTAATATCTCTGAGGAGGAAGACTTTACAAACATTCTGGGCAACCTGTGCCAGGACTCTGTCATCCCCAGAGAAAAAAAAGAGTTTTCTGATGTTCAGAAAGAACCTCTTGTGTTTCTGTTTGTGGCTATTGCCTCTGGTCCTCTCACTGGACACTACTGAAGAGATACTGCCACAAGTTCTTCATAGAAAAGGTGATTGGGCATTGGAATGAGCTTCTCAGGGAGGTGATGGAGTCAACATCCCTGGAGGTATTTAAGAAAAGACTGGATGTAGCACTCAGTGCCATGGTCTAATTGACATGTTGGTGTCAGGTCATGGGTTGGACTCAATGATCTCAAAGATCTTTTCCAACTTAATTGATTCTGTTACTCTGTGAAAGACGTATCTTCGTATGACAATACTAATGTCCTCATAAAAATTATCTCCTGTCTGGAGGCACAGTGCCAGTCTGAGAAAGCAAATCTCTTTTCAGAGTTAAGATGATGTCTTCAAGAAGGCTCTTTTGCATATGTCAGACATTTCTTTACCACTGTCTTTCATTCAGTATAGACATTCTTTTATTCTTATATCTTAGGGTCTTTTTTCTCCCTATCATCTTAATAGATCTCTCTAATGCATTCATAAGTTTCAAAATATAATAGTACATATCTGTTTGAAATGTCTTCTGAAATAGCATGTTTTATTACATTCTCTTTTTGCATTACCTATTATTATTGTTTCAATACCTTCATAGTTTACTCAGTAAAGAAAACACTATCATAGCTTGCTCATGAAATATTGAAATCCTGATGAGTTCCTCTTAGCAATCTCACTGACAAGGAGCCATTTACAGAATTCCATTATATCAGAATTTTGTAACACCATATATGTTACTGCACATACAGTGTAATTTGCAGTGTGTGCATCAAACTCCTTTGTATTATAGGCCATTTTGGGGGTTTTAGCAAAATTTTGGATGTAAATCAAATGCTGCTGTCCAAAGTTAAGGGCATCAAAACTCTATATGAATGAACTGAGACTATGAATTTAAATCTTTTGAAATGGTGCTAAATCACATACATACATTTCTAAAGCCTTTTTCACTGTGTCTTTTGAGGGGGGACATTGCTCATTCCATTTCAGATTGGCTTACTGGCTTTTGCTATTTTTGTTTTATTTTTTCTTACTTTAAATACAGGGTGAAATATGAACTTTACAACTCAGATTTCTGTAGAAATATGCAAAGAAAAATACAGGTTTGTTTTGACATTAGCAATAAGAACGTCCTCTTAATTTTGTTTACATCATTTGTTTGTTTGGTTAGTTTGTTCTTATTTGGATTTTAGGAATAATAGGGACTTTCAAGAGAGTTTAAGCAACATAAGAGCACAGGTTCCTGTGTATCCCTTAAGTTGTTTCTGTATCATATTTGGAAAAAAAAAAACTGTGAAAATTTTATGTGGAAGATCTTTCTAAAAGAATTTATTATCTTAGGTTTGGTATAACACTTCAGGCTTTAGGTAATTCCATAGAAATTTACTGATACTTAACCTCTGTATGCTGAAGTCCCAGTTTCCCTCCTATTTGGATGCATATTGTTGTTTCTTGACTTGCACTTGTTTCAGTGCTTTCTTTTCACACTTTGAAGATTCCTTCAGTGTAATGAACTATGAACAAAAACAATAGTTAGATAAAGGAAAAGCTGGTGCAAAAAAGTGAAAGAAATATTCAGTGGAGAGAGGATCATGGCAGTTGAACAGTAAAGGGTTAAGCAAATGTAGAATAGCAATATTGGTGTCATTCAGAGGCTTATTTACCATTTCTCATCTTCAGTTGTTCATGACTTAATTATTTCTCTAACCCAGAAACTCAGTAAATCTAACACTGCCACTACTAATTGCCAACCACAGGCTTAGTATCAAATTTGAAAGGCCTCAGACCTGAGCTGAAATTCATCAGTTTTTGTCTGAGCTTTTCTAAATCTGTCTGTGGTTTTGCTTTTACTTGATTTAGCTGAAAAACATTTTTTTTCTAACAATAAGGTCTTCACAATTAATTTGTTAGTAACATAATTTTTATATGGATATTAGTAGCAGAAAGTTATTCTGTGTAAAACAGAGTAATTATGACTTCATCATATATTGATGTAGCACAGAGAAATAAATACTGGGAATGATAACAAAGGCCTTGAAAGAGATCATAGCATGGGATGATGAGAAGGGAGGCATAGCTTGTTACTGGTGATTGCAAGGCTATGAATAACTCACCAATCATCAGTGAAAGAAATAGGAGTTGGACAGGAACAGTTATAGGGATAACAAGAGAAAAGATTATCAAGCATTCGACATATGTAAAATCCATCTGGTACACTAAATTTGGAAGCAACATGAAGATGAAGATCAGCAAAGAAATATCAAGGTGTAAAAGTGGGTTGGACAAATAGTCCAAATTGAATCCTAGAAGGAGAAAAAGAAACTTTATCATACACCTCTCACTTCTTGTAAAAGACACTTTAACGCTGGAATTTCCCACTTCCTGTGTGATGATAATCAGTACTGTACACTCTTGGTACCCAGAAAGGGTAACTATCATTAAGTGTGAGCATAAAATCAGAGGAAAAGTAATAGTAATGAGGAAGTGTGTGTGTAGCATTTTTAAATGAATCATTATTATCATCATCATTATTATTATTATTATTATTATTAAGATGCTTTGTACAGTAGTATTTTCTTGGGTTTTGTCATTTTGTTTCAAATATATTTGAATAATACTTTTTGAACTAAACTGCAAAGATTTTCATTACAGTAAGAATAAATTGTTGTCTTACCTTCTCGATGTTTTTTTCTTGCCTGTAACAAGATTTTTAGTGTGACATTTCCTACACACCTGCACAAAGTGCTGCTTGAGACATCCTGCAGTGTTCAACCTAGCTTCCAGCTCCTTCTCTGTAGGAGTAAAAGGTCACTGTGTGCACCAAATTTATCAGCTCTGCTTGATTGCTTCTAATCTCTTGGGGCAGCCAAAATGGCAATAAATGCCTCTATATGGACAATTGAATTAAGACTTCACTCTTTGGACTATATCTTGGGAAAATACATTTAGGAGGTTTTGTTTGTATGTTTGTTTGTTTGTATTTTTTTGGATACTGCCTAGGTTCAAGAAATATAAAATCTACATACTTTATTGTGGAATTTGATCACTTCACTTTTTAACCTGTGAATTGCTGAGAGGGTCAGAGTTGTCCCTTTGTCACTAGGGCTCAACTGATTCAGAAAGGATTACCATTCATTATCTAGCCCAAACTTGCCATGAATGGGTCTCTACAAGACCGAAAGAGAATTAACCTAAACATGCTGGTGACTCCATCTAAAGTCCAGCAAGGGAAACAGCTACTTCCAGAGAGTAATTTAGCCACTCCTGAAACAGGGTGCAATCACCCTCTGGAGTTAGATTTTCTAGATGTATTCCTTCTATACTGAGTCACTTTGTTCCAGTGTCTTTTGCTGTGTGCAATTAATATGCAAGTAGGGAATGCATAACTTAAAAGTAAAAGATTACTATTAGCTGATGCACAAAAGATAACTAGGTTTTCTAGGAAATCATGCTGATAATTTAGGTAAAGGATCTTTGATGGCCAGGTAGGCATCACCCCTGAGGTGAAGGGTTGGTCTCTGCTGCTCCCTGAAATGGATCATATAAGCTTATTTATTTGTTTTTCTGTTGTTTTGTTGGTTGGGGTTTTTTTGTTTATTATTTGTTTTTCTGTTTTTAATTTGCAGATATTTTGCAAGCAATTGTCTTATAATAAGTGCTTAATATAAAATAGGTAAAATCAGCTGAGATTAATTACACTGCTTCTTCAGGGTGTCCTTTGGAAATTAGATTAGAAGCTGTGTGCTGAAGATGATAGACTCTTCAAGAGAAATCCCTCTGAAGTCCTCAAACATTAACATCAGTTGTCCCAGACTAGATACAATGGGTGTAAAAAGGGCCTAATAGATCATTATTCTCACAAGGTACAGGTCTGAAGAACATTAATTTTGGTTTTAGTAGGTTCAAACCTTTCCTTCTACCTCTCTGGCTGTGATCCCAAACATCAGGTCCAGAATAATCAGGCTAGAAATTGTTGAGAGCTCAGTTTTCTGGTTGTAGCACCTCACTGTAAAAGGTGAAATTTTTGGAGGCATTTCAGGGCTATGAAGCAAGAAGCTGTTTCACAAAGGCTAGGACACAGAGAAGGAATTGTGGGTTTAGCTCCCTTCTACATGGGCTATTTTTGTTTTACCCCAAAACTGTTTAAATTAAAAGAGAGAGACAGCTCTGGGAGACACTGATAACCCCTACACATCTGGTATAAGGATATGACTGTAAGTAATTAGCTGCTCCAGAAACTCACACATCTGTTTGGGAAGCCTCATACTAATTTTCAGGCTGAATGTGTTTTCTACAGATACTTTTCTCTCTGATGAAAAATATTGTCTCACTTCCTGATTTTACATCCGGATATGGAAAGAAAACTTGTCTGCCTAAACTTCATTCATCTAAGTAAACAAGTTGAGCTATCATAGAGCACTCTTACATGAGGAACTGACCTTCCCCAGGTGAATCAGGTAGCCCTTCTTTGTACTTGCCCTGCTATGAATTCATTGTTTGTGAACTAAGGTGAACAAAGTTATACAGAATGGGTTTTTTTTGGTTTGGTTTGGTTTGGTTTTTTTCATCTCTCTTAACCTAACTCTAACTCTTTTTATCTTCAGTACATAAATCCAGGAACCCTGAGTGTGTATTTAAGTAGTATTTACTGCAGACCCCTCATGCAAATCTAATCAATTCACACGTAAAATAAAAAGCATCTGCCACAATTTGTATAGTATCAGTCATGTCATTGCACCTCCCCAGTTCTCTTGCCCCTTTCTGTTCTGATTTTCTGAATTCTTAGATAGAAAATATTTTTTTATTTTTTTATTCACAGAATTATTGGGGATGGAAGGGACTCTTGAAGATACCTGATTTAACACCTCACTAAAGCAGGTTTACCTAGAACAGGTTGCACAGGTACAGGTGGGTTTTGAATACCTCCAGAGAAGAAGGATCCACCACCTCTCAGGGCATCCTGTTCTAGTGCTCTGTCCTCCTCAAAGTAAAGAAGTTTTTCCTCATATTCAGATGAAACTTCCTGTGTTTCAGTAGTGCTCATTGCCCCTTTTCCTGTCATAATTTATATCTCTTTTTTTTTTTTTNGAAAAGTTCGCCCGGCCACTTCTCTCTGCTCTCCCAGGCTCAGTTTAAAGGCACAGGACTCATGTTTGGGCATAGAGCGATGGTAGGGGATACACATGACACGGTCACCCCAAGACAATAGGGTTTTTGCTATTTTTGTGAAGAAGCCTAAATTATTTCCATTTGAAATACAAATTCTTGTTGCTATTATTTCTGTATTAAATAGGTCTTTTTGTTAGAATTATATTTGCCCTTTGAGTCAATCTTGTGACGGATTGAAAAACTGTGTTCTTTAATACAACACTTCTGCTAATAGAGCAAAGTCAAAGTTCAAGTGTTCAACCCACACAATCTTTATTATTTCTATTATTGTTTTATTTAAAAAAATAAATACTTGTTTGCTTTTTTCCAGTAGAAATTAGGAAGGTTTTTTATAGGGGGTGACTTCTAGAGCATTTGTACGTCAATTACACAGTAGCTGGTGGTCAGGAAAGGTTATGATTTTTGATATAATGTCGACTAAATTGCACAGACTTTAAAATGCCTAGCTATAGGGATAGCAAAAAAAAACCTACTATAGCAAAAACCCCCAAAACCTATCTATGTAGTGCCTTTGTGGTAAAGCCATTCTTACTAGAATTTTAAAAAAGAAAGAAAAAAACCCAACAAATAGCAAAGCACAAAAAATGTTAGGTTGTTAAAGTAACCATTCAAAAGTTGAGACAGCAAACATTTTTACTTACCAGCCAATCTTTTTTTTCTGTTTGTATACTTAACAGATTGTATTTAAATTTTTAAATACTATTTCCACAGTTTCACAGAGCAAGTGGGAAGAAGAAAGAAATTGAAAACTGTTAGTGGAAGGCAACAGTGATTAATCTTTGTAAAATGTCGGAAAGCTGTAGTAGCTGAGAAAAGCAAGAAATTTTTCTAATGTAACTTGGACAGGTAAAATTTATACTAAGAAGACTCCTTGATAGTCAAGAGAAAACAAACACCTCCAGAAGATGATTCATCTCATCTCAAACAGATTTTATGAATTTTCTTTTGGTGGTGACTCTCTCTCTCTCTCTCTGTCTCTCTTGATTTGAAATAAAGCTCCAATGATTTGCTTTAACTCCACTATCTTGTTTAGTTTAGATGGATCTCATCCTAAGAGAACCTACGATATGCATGGAGTAATATTTCAGATTAAATTAATGTGATGTGACTGATTTATTCAGACTATTGTAAATCTCTTAACACTTAAGGCTATGCAGATGAGGTCAGAACTGCTCGACTGACCAAAGGGATAGCCCATACCATATGACACCATGCTCAGTGATAAAAGATGGGGGAAGAAGGTGGAAAAGGAAACATTAGGAGTGATGGTGCCTGTCTTCCCAGCTAACGGTTACGCGTGATGGGGCCCCGCTTTCCAAGACCTGGCTGAATGCCTGCCTGCCCATGGAAAGTGGTGAATGAATTCTTTGTTTTGCTTTGCTTGTGTGCACAGTTTTTCTTTACCTATTGAACTGCCTTTATTTCAACCCACAAGTTTTCTCACTTTTACCCAATCAATTCTCCCTCCCATCCCATCAGGGAGGCATGAACTACTGTCCTTGTGGGGCTTAGCTACCTAGTCGGTTTAAATCACTTTGGTTAAATCAGATAAATCAAAGACTAGTAGTCTGGATGTATTTTGTCCCACAGAACAGTATTTTCTTCAGAAAATGACAAGTATCTGTGATCAGTTTTTTTGAATATTTGAAGAGACTCAATCTACTTTGAAGACTAGAGAATAATAAAATGATAGAAGTGAGAGTTCTGTGTCTAGAAGAGGACAGAGGAGAGAAACTTTTTACTAGAAGATCAAAATAAGACTTTAAACTAGATTTGAGTGATTAATGGAAATTAAAGCAGTAAACCAAATTCATATTATCACAAACAAATGTGAGTTATTGTTCACTATTGAGAAGATGGTTGTGGGCATTTTTCTGACAACTATTTATGGTAATAAACTGACTGGGAAGAAAAAGACATTTCACCTATGGTGTTTTCTGTGCCTGGGAAAAGTGGAACCAGCAGCAGCTTATAGTGCTGTGATAAGATCCTCTTAGAGTTCCTTCAGAGACCTCTGCGAGATTAACTGCAGGGTTTGTGCTTCATTTAGGAAAGAGTTAGGGTGGGGGGTGGGAGAGGAATAATAACTTCTTCAATAATCACTTAGTCTATGTGTAAGTGCATTCAAAACATTGTGGATTAAAAAGCCCTTTGCAGGTGAGATAGCCTGAAAAAAATCCTTTTAACATCGAGCATAAGTATCCTAGGTTAAGAAAAGAGGACATTGAAGGTTTGCCCTCTAAGGCAAGAGGTGGTTGCTAACACTTACTCAAAAATTAATGGTCTTGATAAAGGAGCCATTTCTTATGTTAATCAGCATATTGCTCATTCTGTGCAAGTCTGACTCTACCCCTCTGAGACAGAAGAACTAAATGCAAAATAATTTTTTAGTTCCTCACCACTTTTGTCATCCTCTTATGAATTCCTGCTAGAACCCCTTGAAACAGTCTCTTGACAGTTCTTTTAAGTGAATCTTCATCTTGGGATCACTGAGTAACGTTTAATGAGATTAGAGAATCTCTTTGTAAAAAGATATGCCTTCATAACGCATGTGTGGATTTGTTTTATTTTTTTTTTAATATACTGTTTTCTCTTCCTTCTTCTCCAGAGATATTTTGAGTGGATATTTTGTTTGTTTGCTTTTGTTGGGTTTGGTTTTTCTGACTGTGTTTTTTTTTTCTTCACAAAGATTCATGATTGACCTGAAACTCTGAAAGCAAGCCTCTAATTTGGGAGAATGTAGGAGATTACCAATTCTTTCAGAATATTTCATTAAGTCAATGAAACAACAATTGAATTTTAGGACTGGACTGTTGTTATAAATGTTACTGATTCATCCCTTACCTGTTCAAACCTGGCTTTTTAAAAACTGTAATGTCATCAAAGGCCATGCCATGTGAAATTGAGCTTTTCACTTGATTTGGGTAACACAAGATGACAGAGAAAAAAAAAATCAATGAAAAATTGTATGTCTTAAATTTTGTCCTCTTTATTTGGCTAGGTCACCATACCAAATGGAAGCTGTAATCACACAGGCCATATTGATACTCAAATGTGGAAAGAGACACCATAACTTTGATCCTATTTTTATGTTCATGTTGCTGCAACTCTGTGTTTCCCTCAGATAACTAGTACCAAATTGTTTGTTTGGTGGTCTGCAAGGTGGTCCTCTCGTTTCATGTGACACTATGCTGGGATCCTCTGAATGACAATTCAAAGTCAAATACTTCACATTGTGAGAAACTGAGTTCCTCATCATTGTATGTAAAGAACACACCAATTTCATTGCTAGAGGCTTTTTTCCTTTTCTCAGTAACTAACTCACAAGGCTAGGAAGACCTACCAAGGTTAATAATAAACCTTACTGCTGAGATTGTCCTTCAGAACTCCTCCATTTTGTCCAGTGACTCACAATTTTCTTCCCTTTTATTTCCAGAATCTGATTCTGGTTCATAAACTAAATTTTGAATCTGAATAAAGTTATATCCTCCCACCTAACTTGCTGCCCAGATGTAACTGAAAAGGAAATGGAAACAAGTACCCCAGTCCTTTCTAATGAAATCTACTCCTGCCACATACTCACTCCAAGGAGAAATACTACAACCTTGTATTGCATCCCTACCTTGGGACTACTTCTTCAGAGTTGTTATCCCAGCACCACTGGTTTGAGTAACATATTGGAAAAAATAGCGGACAGGAAGTGCTGAGCACTTAAAAAAAACCCAACTCACAAAACATTAAAAAAGCTACTTTTTGCTGTAGAGAAGTTAGAGATACTACTTCTGTACTCATACATTATCAGATCACAAAATGGGACTGATCCTGTTTCAACAATCCTTCAATGTTGTTGATAGTGAGAGTCCATTATATTCTAGCTTGCATTTTAATCTTTCCTTATGCCATTTTGAAGTAGATAGGCAACTCTGAAACAATTGGCCAAATTATTTACCACCAGGAATTAAGCAGCCTTTTCTTTTCCTATTGTTGAAAAATAAGATGGGTCTTCACAAAAGGAAGGAAAAATAGAAAAGTTTACTCTTATCTTCTTGTGAACCAAAATATTAGATAGCAACAGGAACAAGCAATCCTGTGTATTTCATTTGGATGCTGTTAGGCCTCTATATTGAAAGCCACAGTTATGTCCTTTCCTGAAGCTTATAACATGCATTATTTGTGCAATAGGAAGAAGTTTCTTGTCCTGTCTGGAAACTATTAGCTTAACAATTCATGTCGTGGACTCCTGCAGGGATGGAGCTGATTGATCTTTTTGCCATCACTTGTTCAAATTAACATGTGATATCTATGTGTTCATGTATTTCAAAGGTTTCACTACATGACATTACCTAATATTTCTTCTTTCTTTAACCAACAGCTCTTTGTTTCAGAAGAAATGACACTCATAAAACAAAGACATTAAGGCCAATAGTTAAACAGTCATCTTGCTGAAGAGAAAATTGCTGGATAGGCCAAAAGTCGTTTCCTTCTATATTCAGCCTGAACAAAGAAATTGGGAATCTCAATCCTTGGAAAGCAAAAAATTGAAAGGAAAACCTCTATCTGTTTAAGACTTCAGAGAACAAGAAAAAAAAAAAGCATCTCCTTAAGTAAAGGAAGGTTAGAAAGGAAATACGACAGAAGAGAAATATTGATAAGTAGAGGATTATGTGTGATTACAAAAGGTAGTGTATGTGTAACTAAAAAACTGTGAGATCAGATGATATGGGAGACAAAGAAAGATATTGTAATCTACCCAAAGAAGTTAAACCTACCAAATAATAGAAGCAATTATGTCTATTAATATGCATGCGAGTAAGTATTTGCTGGAACAGAGCAGTCATGAAAATTCAGATGATAATCAGATGTTTTAAAATTCTAAATATTTAACTTACTGACTTGTTCTAGTTTCATGTTTTCATTTTCCATAAGCTGTTTGCTATTCATTACTTGGTTTATGTTATAAAGCAGAAATTTCAATAATCAATCATGAAGTTCAAATAATACTGTATAAAATCCAAGCAATCAATTTATAAACAGTTTATGAGAAAGCCACAGAACAACTGTTCTTTTTATGAAGTTTGAATGCCAATGAACAAAAGACATCACGAGCTTTAGGACTAGATTGTGCATAACAGCATTCGATACTTTAAAGGTGTTAGATTCACTAGTATTCACTAGCATTACTTGACAGATTTTAATTCCAAGGAATCTGGCTTTCTTTGTCCAGGAAAAGAACCTATTTCACATATTTTCAGATCACAGTATTAATTAATACTTGACTTTTGTATTTGGGGAATTGTTTCATCTTCTTTTTCCCTGGAGAGTCCTGAATGGAAGAACAAGGCTTCTTCCCCAGTAGGAACACACCCCACACTCCAGTAAGATTCTGGTTTGTTCTGAATGGGGAACATGGTGAAATGTATGATCTTAGTAAATTATTCATGATGATATGTACTGCACAGGATAGTGCCATTGGAGATAAATCTGTATCTGTATACAGGCCAAGCAAAAAACAACTCACAGTATAAATAACATTAACGATATTTAAATCCTTTTGGAGAAAGGCCGTAGACTTTAGGTTAGCTAGTTCAGAAAAAAAAAAAAAAGTACATTATTAAAAAATGCAAGTATGCAATGGGAAAAGCCAAATGTGAGATGTGCCCTTCCTCATCTGTCTGTGCAGTGATAGCCTCACTTGAAGAGCAATGATATATCTCTGCAGAGAGAGAAGTCTCTATACATCAGCCTCCTAATGGTACCTTAGCAATAAACAATGTTTCTGTCATTGCAGCAGGGAAGCTACAGTGGCTGAGTATAGATTGCTGTACAGTAGCTGAACATGCTTTCATTGCATGAAATTTTGGTGTGGACCTTTTTTGCAAATGTCCAATTAATCATTGTGTAGACTCTGCATGCTCCTCAGAATGAGTTTTCAAGGAGTACCTGATATTTCACTGTGGAGTCTTTCTGCACAAATCTTTTATACATTGACTGTAAGACAATTTTGTATCAGTGAGTGCTAAGGAGTTAAAGTAGAGATGATGATGTGTCTGCAAATAATTCAAAGAAAGCAGAACCATTTCTGGGAAGCTTTTTCCAACTTCTGAAGATATTACAATTTTTTCTGCAGACTAGTTTAAATCTGCGTTTTAAAATCATATAACATGCTTAAGTTCCAAAAATAGAGAAAGGTGTTAACAGAAGTGTCAACCAGCCCTTCTGGCTATTGAAAAGACACCTTGAATTAAAGTGAGAGACTCTGAAAAAAAGAGACTGCCTGAGGAGGGAAATGTCAAAAACGCATGTCACATGAGAGTGCATCTTGCTGGTACTTGCAAGACCAATTCTTATCTCACAAGGGAAGAAGCTTAAGAACATAGTGACTCCGATGAAGGTCAGAATATGATGTACAATTTTCCTGGGAAGTGAGTAGCAATATCAGTGAACTCATAGCCCTGCTCCTGATGTGTTATGGCCTTTAAGATGAGAGAAAAGAAAATATGAACAGCTTTTAACATTACAAGCACCTGAGAGTGTTTCCAGCTTCAACGTTCTGAAATGAGTGTGGAAAGAACATATCAGTTGAGACATAGCAGTTCCCATTGCTGTCAGGTACCAGTAAGCTAATACATCAAATAGGTAAGTGAATTATCAAGCCCAATGCACTCTTCAAAACTACATTTATTGTAAAAGACAACTTCTTTCTTTAACAATAAACAAAATCATTAAAAATGAGTTTACTGCTATTATGTAGGGTAAGAACAGCTCAGGCAGAAGCAAAAATTATCTTAAGTGAATACATGTATAGCCCCTCTTGTACTTCAACACCAGTGCAAGTTATTGAGCCAGATCCTCAGCTGGTAGAATTGACTTAGATACTCTGCATTTGTTTGAACTACATTTATTTGCTCAAGCCATGTCTGGCTCACTGTGTAGGTAGATGCGGTCTGGGCTCAAAAGCAGATAGTAAGAATGTTGTCTGCTGATTTAACCATTGGTTTCTCATGGATCAGAGGATGGGTTTGTGGATCATTTTGAAAAACAAATTGAAAATTTATTTTTATTGGCTTTTGTGCAAACACCGTAAAATCTTACTGCTATAATGTTCATAAGGAGGACCTGAGCCAAACCTAAATAAGTTTCTCATTGACTTCAATGGGTTTTGAATCCGAGAGGGAAATAACGTAATCCTGCATAAAGTGAAAGAAATTCAGGTTTAGATTTTATGCACCTAAAAAATGGATATAGTAACTTACTAGCTTATTTTGTAAGAGTTGCTAAGAATTTAAAGTCTCTTTAACTGATTGCTTTTATATCCCTTTCCTCTAAGGGCAACAGGATTGCAAAATACGCCTTTTATGGCCTGTGTGAGAATAACAACACAGAATGATTATTGAAAATAAAATGCATTGTAATGGATTTTTTTATATGTGTGTTTTATATGTGTTTCTGTTGTTGAATAGCTGTTAGAAGCACTAAGAGATACATTAAGAAAAAAAAAAGAAAAAAATTACATGATTGTTTTTCATCCAGTGCATTCTGTAACATATAGTAATCAAAAGAATTTTNAGTGAGAGACTCTGAAAAAAAGAGACTGCCTGAGGAGGGAAATGTCAAAAACGCATGTCTCATGAGAGTGCATCTTGCTGGTACTTGCAAGACCAATTCTTATCTCACAAGGGAAGAAGCTTAAGAACATAGTGACTCCGATGAAGGTCAGAATATGATGTACAATTTTCCTGGGAAGTGAGTAGCAATATCAGTGAACTCATAGCCCTGCTCCTGATGTGTTATGGCCTTTAAGATGAGAGAAAAGAAAATATGAACAGCTTTTAACATTACAAGCACCTGAGAGTGTTTCCAGCTTCAACGTTCTGAAATGAGTGTGGAAAGAACATATCAGTTGAGACATAGCAGTTCCCATTGCTGTCAGGTACCAGTAAGCTAATACATCAAATAGGTAAGTGAATTATCAAGCCCAATGCACTCTTCAAAACTACATTTATTGTAAAAGACAACTTCTTTCTTTAACAATAAACAAAATCATTAAAAATGAGTTTACTGCTATTATGTAGGGTAAGAACAGCTCAGGCAGAAGCAAAAATTATCTTAAGTGAATACATGTATAGCCCCTCTTGTACTTCAACACCAGTGCAAGTTATTGAGCCAGATCCTCAGCTGGTAGAATTGACTTAGATACTCTGCATTTGTTTGAACTACATTTATTTGCTCAAGCCATGTCTGGCTCACTGTGTAGGTAGATGTGGTCTGGGCTCAAAAGCAGATAGTAAGATTGTTGTCTGCTGATTTAACCATTGGTTTCTCATGGATCAGAGGATGGGTTTGTGGATCATTTTGAAAAACAAATTGAAAATTTATTTTTATTGGCTTTTGTGCAAACACCGTAAAATCTTACTGCTATGTTCATAAGGAGGACCTGAGCCAAACCTAAATAAGTTTCTCATTGACTTCAATGGGTTTTGAATCCGAGAGGGAAATAACGTAATCCTGCATAAAGTGAAAGAAATTCAGGTTTAGATTTTATGCACCTAAAAAATGGATATAGTAACTTACTAGCTTATTTTGTAAGAGTTGCTAAGAATTTAAAGTCTCTTTAACTGATTGCTTTTATATCCCTTTCCTCTAAGGGCAACAGGATTGCAAAATACGCCTTTTATGGCCTGTGTGAGAATAACAACACAGAATGATTATTGAAAATAAAATGCATTGTAATGGATTTTTTTATATGTGTGTTTTATATGTGTTTCTGTTGTTGAATAGCTGTTAGAAGCACTAAGAGATACATTAAGGAAAAAAAAAGAAAAAAATTACATGATTGTTTTTCATCCAGTGCATTCTGTAACATATAGTAATCAAAAGAATTTTCTTCGTTCATCCTTTTTTTTTTTTTCAGGCTGTTGTTCCGCTTCCAGCTGCATAGCACTGTTATAGCTCCAGTAAGAATTCTCGTACAGCTCTTAGGGGCTAGCAACTCCAATCTTAGAACCTATTACATAATATATAGTTTATAATTGCTTACATTAAATACAGATAACATTGGTGGCGCATCCTGAGTAAATAATTATTATGTGTATTTTAAGTTGTTATTCAATACATGCTACATAAACATGTCCATCATTAAAGACCAGACTGAGTGTAGCTTTTCCACCTGTATTAGTAAATGTGAGTGAGAGTTTTTTGAAATTTTGCTTTGGATTTTTTTTTACTCATAGGTATAACAGCGAATTCTTGCACAATAAGGAATGTTAAAACTTAGATGTTACAACTAGACTAAAAAAAATTCTGACTAGAAGCAAATAAATTTATTACTTTAACAGAAGACAGGAATGCAGGGAAGCTGACTGGAACTGCCATACAGAGCAGGAATACAAGGGTGTGAAGAACGACCATGGTGTGCAAACATGCAAGATTAGTGCTGAGACTTTAAATATTAGATTTCTTTCCTAAAGATAAATAGAAGCAGAAGTTAATGTAGACATTATGTGCAGATCATATGTTTCCTCTATGTCATTTCCCTCTCCACTAAATACACGAAGAGCAGAGAAGAGAAGAGAATATTGTGTGTTTCAAACATTACATTATCAATGCATGTAACCTAATTAGCCTATACAATTCTTAACATAGAAGTAAATAATTGTTATAGCTGCATTATTCAAATTTAAACCAAGCAGTAGGGAGAAATACTGAGTTCTATAGAAAAATTAGGAAGGGATCTGCTCTGGAGCAGTTCATGAAGAACAGCAGCCCTTGGGAAGGACTCACAGTGGAGAAGTTTTTGGCAGATTGTCTATTGTGATAGGGTTCCCAAAGTGGAACAGAGAAGGATGTGAGGAGTCCTCTCCCTGAGGAAAAAGAAGAAGAAATGTGTAATGGACAAACTGATTAAAATCCCCATTTCTCATCCCCTTCACTGCTGGACAGGGGACAAGGTAGAGAAAATCATGAGTAAAGTTGAAACCAGGAAGAAAGGAGGAGTAGGGGGAAATTTTTAAGATTTAATTTTTATTTTCTCATTATCTAATCTGATTTTGATTGGTGATCAATTAAATTAATTTCCCTAAAGTCAATCTGTTTTGCCTGGGACAGTAACTGGTGTGTGATCTCTCCCAGTTCTATCTTGACCCCCAAGCCTTTTATTACCTTTTCTCCACAGTCCAGCTGAGGAGGGGAGTGAGAGAGTGGCTTTGGTGAGCACCCATTTTCCAGTCAGGGTCATCTCAACACCACGGTATTTCAAGAATAGCCTCCTTTAGGGTATATCTTTTTGGTTCTTTTCTCAAATGGATTTTTTTGACTTGGAAAACAGATTAAGGAGGAGGCTTTAACCTGTATTGTAAAGGAAGAAGAAAATATTTATATATATTTACTCTAATATAAATTAATTTAAGAACTATAGTTACCCTGACATTCAGGATAGATTTTAGAGCAAGTACTTTTTTAAAAATTATTTTCTTTATTTCTATTTTTATTTTGGTTCAGCTGAGATGCCCATTTTCCACACATATTTACAGCCTGACACTGTTTTCTCAGCATAAGCAAAGAAATTGCAAAAGTTCCAGTCTTTAAAAATTTAATTGGATCTATTTTTGAATCTCAGTTTGACTGTATAGTGCCCAGAGGGAGCTACCGAAACGTCTTTAAAGGACCTAAAATAGTGTTTCTATTCATAAAAATGTCACAGCTTTACAGTCCAGTATCTCATAGCTCTGCAGGCTAAAAGTGAGTGCAAGTCTCAAGAGGACAATCTCTTCCCAGTGGAACAAAGTGTTTCACTATGGCCTTACAGAACCAAAAGATATAAAACTTCTATCTTAAGAAAACAAATAAACCAGCAAAGAATGGAGGCACGGCTATAACAAAAAAAATATATATATAAATTTTGCTTATCCTAAGCTTGAAACACTTTCATATATAGTGGGAAGACAAGAGTTTAGTGACTGTATTTTGGCAGAAAATTAAAGTTCCTTTGACAATGTGGTCACTGTTTTATAAATAAGCTATTTGAAGTTAACCTGACTGTATGAAAAATCCTATCAAGGTAAGTTAATGGACAGTTACAGCTGCCAAAAGTGTATACAAGGTGTAATGTTATACCACAACATATATAAAAGAATCAGGAATGCCATCTGTATGTAGGTGGTATCTACCAGTCCAGATTCTGGCGTATCACTACATAGACAATAGGAGATGTATTAGTGTCTGGGGAAAACAAAACATAAACAAGTACAAAATCCCCACTACAGATATTTGTCTCATTTCTCTTCCTCCTCCACTCCTCAGAGAGAAATACCGTAGGACACCTTCTCTTTCAGCAACTTTCATCATAACATTAATCTTTAAGGCAACCTGACTCTTGTTCTTATTTTGCAGAAATGTCTTAATCTTGAGCCAGCAATTGTGTTGTACACAGTAGGGTTTTTTAATTCTGGCTCAATTTCCTTCTCTTTACGTTTTTATGTATAAAATAGTATTGCTTTCTTTTACATAGCATTTAAGTATGTTCTCAAAGGTGTTTTAAATCCTCTTCCACCTTAAGGCCTCATTTGAACTCTTTGTACTACTCCTTGCTACTAGCTGGGTCTCAGACACTGAATGAAGGCAGACCTGGCAGCTTTCAGAAGTCTTACTGGTAAAGAGACAAAATCAAGTACCAATGCTAAAATGAACCTAAAAAGATAGAATGAAAAAAAAAAAAACAAAAAAACCCCNAAAAAAAAAAGTCCAAAGCTAAAAAGAACCTAAAAAAAAAAAAAGAAAAAAAAAAAAACAAAAAAACCCCAACAAAACAAAACAACCAACCAAGAAAAAACACCACAAAGCAGACAAACAACCAAAACCTTCAACACATAAACATGAGACTCAAAGAAATTTGAGGGAGAAGTTTAGCAACTCAACAAATTTCAATTTTTTAGATAAATCATGGATAATCTGAAATATATGAAAAAGCACTGCTCCAAGTAAGGAGTGGGTGCCAATAGGAAGAAAATCTTAATTTTTGACAAGCATCCTTTCACCGGAAAACAAGTTAATGTTTTTGATAGTTCTGCATATTCTGGAAGAAGAATTGAACTATAAGTCCATAATACATGAGGGATGAAAAAAAGGAGAGGATTTAAATGAAGAAATAAAAAAGAATAAATTACAAAGTCTTAAGGCTTAAGAAAGAGAAAAAAGTAAAAATTAAAAAGGTCTTAAATAAATTTGAGATAATTAATAGCCAGTTAGAAAACTAGTCCTTGGGAAAATCTTGTGGTTGAGGGCTAGTTTGAGCACCCTGAACATGTGCATTAGCCATTCTAGGGCTTTAATGAATCAAAAGCATTAAGAGAGCAAGACACATCAGGTTCTCAGAACAGCACATATGGTGGTACATTTCAGTTGCATCTGTGAATTAAAAAGACCAGATCACAGTCTAAGCACTGGCACCTGGCTGTTTATTTTATCAAATTATTACCATGGACTCTGGTACCATTATAGTCCATGAAAAACTAGCACTGTCCCACACATGGTTCCATTTGTGGTTGACAGATTAGATGCTGCCATGCATTGTAGATGTTCAGACATGAGCCACACCATCTTACTGACCTGGAGGGTTTTCATATGCTGTCTGGACTGTTCTATCTCCTAGTGTAGGTGGAATATTTTTGATACATAGCACAGCATAAGACAATGACCTATTTCTAGTCTACAAATAGGACATGAACAATAAAAAAGGAAGTAAAAACTGTGAAAAAGGAGGAAACATCACAGAAATTCCAATCAGAATAATGATCAATGCATCAGAAGAAAAACGGCTTACTATTCTGAATAAAATCAGGAACCTTGTTTAATTAATTTTTTCTACCATTGTACATAGGTGCACAAACTGGCCTTTCTCAGAATTTTTTGTGGTAGCATTGAAATAAAACCAGTAAATGATAGAGAGTAAATAGGTAAAATACATTGCTTAAGTTTACTCCAACTATAGGCCTATAGAAACCATATTTAGAATAAAATGCATTATAAAAATTTTTTTAAAGCTGAGTTCATGACCAAGGAAGCCGTTTTGCCTCCAATACAAAGATTAGAAAAACATCAGATGACTGGGAATATTTTATCTAATGTCTAGGGAAGCAAATTATCACTATTGTTAAATGCTGTAGGAAAATAACCCAATCAAAAAAACAAAAAGTGTTGATAGAAATATTTGCAATAAATAACACAGGGAAATGAATGTCTAATAAAAGACCTTAAAACTTTCAGATGCTGGTGTTAACTGAAAATTTGCAGAAACTGAAGCAGTCTCACACTCACTAAGTGCTGTTGCACATTCTGATGAGAGTTCTGAAACTCCGGAGGCTTCCAGTTAACTTTTTTCCATCTCCCATTTAACATTTTTCTGATTGATGATTGTTTATGTTCATGAGCTATGGTAATGCAGCAGGTCAGGAATCATAAAGAGCTCAGCTCTTCCAAGTCCAGAAGGCAGAACAAAGGGGATCTTTTCTCTGCAGTCAAATAATTTAATATTTTGCACAGAATTTTGTTTTGATTTGAGAACTACACTACTTATTCTCAGAGGTCAGCTACGTAGATTCTTTTCTCTTTCTAGTCAAATGTATCCAATAATCCTCTTTGGTTATCTGAGCTCTGTTTTTTCTGAAACTGCCTTCTGTCACAGAGAGATAAGTTATGTCGGATGCCTTAGGCTACAGAAGGCCAAAATATGTTTTGTTCAGTCTATAGGACACTAGCAGAGGAGCAATGCTGTAGCTGTGACTCCTTTCCATCTGTCCTGTCTTCTTGATATGTTTGTGAGTCTTGTTGAAGTCTCAAAAGTACTTGGTGTCTTCAGACATTTAAAGAAAGTGCTGTTTGGGACCCAGATGTTACATTTTTATTTCACTGGTGAAAACTCAGCTTGCTGATCTTGTTAGCATGATTGAGTGACATATTTTCCTGTTGGGACAGAAGTAAAAGGAACAATCAAGTGGAGAAAGGAAAAAAAAAAAAAAGAAAGAAAAGAAAACCTCCAATGACCTTTTTATGATACATTAGGAGTAAGCTAATTTTCACAATGAATTTTTATTTCACTTGGATGGGAAAAAAAGTTATTTTCATGAGAGTACATCTCTAACTTTGCTAGTTTTTGTTTTCTCTTTCTCATACATCAATATCTAAACCTATAAAGTCTCTATATTCTTAAACAAAGCTGCTGCTTCTCATAAATATTGGTTCAAATACTTAAGAGTTTGTTCAGCTAAGTTTGAAAACTATGTTTTTGTTTCTATTATACCACTGGAATTGAATACTTTTCTTCAATTAGACATGAATTTTATGAAGGTTGTCATCATAAATATTTTTCAGTATATTCCTGTGCTTACAGACAAGACATTTGTTTATCTATGTAATTTAAATACACATACATATACACATACACACAGAGTTTTTTCACTGACATAATTAAGCATTATAAAAATGAATCAATAAATAGGTACATCATATAATTCATTTTCAGAGTAACCTACATGAAACAGAACATACTTTTTCTGCCTTTCACTCCATTAAGCATACTTATTAAAAAGCTTATAGAAGAGATATACTTCTGGTCTTCTCCAAATCCTTGCTATAATAGCTTAATTTAATGACACATTATAATTTTTTACAGAGACATAGTGATTTTCAGGTTTTTTCACTGGCATGATAGGGGACTTAAATAATGTAAAATTCCTGGATTTGATGTGTTTGTAGGGAATGTCTTTGTTTTATCAACATTTTTGGACACAGCCATGCAAGATGTTCAGGGTTTCATTGGGACTATGTCACTACCAACATTGTAATGCTAAGCATGCTTACAAAGGTTTAGGGCATCGGATATATCTTCCTTTTTATCTTCTGTGTTAAGCAAATAATTTAATGCTTTCTTCAGTAGTGAAGACTAATTTAAGAAATGCATTTCTACTTCAAGTGTTTTCTTTATGCATTCTCTATATGAGCTAGGTATCTTCACTCTCCTTATAACCAAAAGAATGAAACAATTCCTTTCAGAGCATAAGTAATTTCTAACTAACATTTACAAGAGCCCAGATAAACCTCTTATTTTTCTTCTCTGACTGAAAATGCTAGATTTCTGTCTCAGGCATGGACACATCTATGCTGTGGCTATTTAAAGTTAGGCAAATTAATCCTACTCGATTTTTTTACAAAAGTCACAAAAACTCTTTGGCATCAATCTTAGGGTGTTAATAGAACTATTAACTGCAGTTTTTAATTTCTTTGTTCTGTTAAGATTAAAATGATGTGTAGGCTTTGTCACATGGGTGACCCATAAGCAAGCCAGTGATGCAAATGATTGATTTCTATTATCCTTGTCTAATAATGAGATGCAAATGCTCAGCTTCATGTCTCTGAGATTAATAAAATTAAGAGGAGGTCAATTAGATAAAGTATTGTGATGCATAATGTGCTGGTACAGATTTTGGAGCTTTTTCTTGTTGACATATAAGATATCAAGGGAAATGTGGTTGTGTAAGTGGCAGTATGCTGAATACTACTTGACAGGTAAGTACCTCATATCACATTATATCTTGTTGTATTTTCAGTTTATTTCAATTTTCAGTTTGGTTTTGGTTTTTTGTATTTTTTTAACACTTCTGGTAGCTATTTTCCACAGTCATATATAAGGATTGTATTACATGTGTCATAGTAAATTGGTTATCAGTTTTCATTTCCTAATAAGCTTGAAAAAAATATCCTTTGAAATGTCAGTCACTGAGGCACAGGTATTCATAAACTACACTAATCCCTGGATTATCTTTCCAAATATTTTTCATCTAGAATATTTTTTAAAATCTGAAAGTAATTACCTTCATTTGTCCAGCACTGTCTTGGTTTTTAATTTTTGATGTGTTTTTCTCCTTACAGTGATCAGTAAGCAAGCTTTATTTTTCCGAGTAAATATACCTTAAAAAGTGTTCAGCACTAAGATTGTGACAGTATTAAGACTTCAGACTCCTTTTCCTTCTGACATATGTTACAGACTTAAAAACTATAAAAAGACTTAATGGGACGAATCACAGCATGAAATCGTTCTCCTTTTCTGTGTGCTTTAGTGCAGTAGTTGATACATGAGAAATAAGTATGGATCATAGCATCATAGAATGGCTTGGGTTAGAAGGGACTTTAAAGATCATCTAGTTCAAATACCCCTGCCATGGACAGGGACATCTTCCCTGACCAGGTTGCTCAGGACCCCATCCAGTCTGGCCTTGAACACTTCCACTTGCCACAGCTTCTCTGGGAAACCCATTCCAGGATCTCTCCAGTCTCATGTTAAATTTTTTTTTCCATGTATATAACCTGAATCGTGTTCATTTTAACATTGTTTGCCTTTGTCCTCTCACTACAGGCCCTATTAAAAAGTCTTGCTCTGTCGTTCTTGTAAACCCCCTTTCAGTATTGAAAACCCACAATCAGGTCTCCCTGGAGCCTTCTCCATGCTGAACAGCCCCAGCTCTCTCAGTCTGTTTTTCATATCAGGTATGTTCCAGCCTTCTGATCATTTTTCTGTCCTTCCTCCAGACCTGCTCTAGCAGGTCCATGGCTTTCTTATAGCAGTACTCCAGATGAGGGTCTCATGACAGTAGAGCAGAGTAGAGGGAAAGAATCACCTCCCTCAACATGCTGGCTGTGGTTTGGGTTTTTTTTACAGCCCAGGATACAGTTGGTTTTCTGGTCTATAATTGCACACTGACAGCTGAAGTCAAATTTTTCATCTACCAGCATGCCCAATTCCTTTCTGCAGGGCTGTTATCGATCCATTCATCCTGTGTTGAAACTGAGGGTTCTGACCCAGCTGCAGGACCTTGCACTTGACCTTGCTGAACCTCACGAAGTTCATCTGGGTCTGCTTCTCAAGCTTTTCAAGATCCCTCTATATGGCATCTCTTCCTTCAAACAATGAACTGCACCACTCAGCTCAGTGTCATATGCAAATTTGCTGAGGGTGCACTCAATCCCACTGTCCATGTAATTAATAAGGGTATAGAAGAGTACCAGTCCCAATATAGACCCCTGAGGGACAGTGGTCATTTGGAAGCAAAACAGATTTCTGCATTCATATCCTGAATTTCTCCCTGTTAGTTCTAGATATCTTAGAATAGGGATAATCTTATAACATTGTTCTAGAAATATCCACATAATCACCAAGTGAGCAAGTGTGCTCAGATGGCGTAATGCCATGACAAAGAAAATAGCTTTGTCTCAGGAGCCTTTTCCAACAGGATTAATTAGCTCAGGTGGATTTGTGTTTGGTATTTTTGGTTTTCTTCCAGTTCTACAATTAACAAATCTAGACCTAAGTTGTACATTTTTGAAAAAATGCTCCCTCATATACTGCTGAGAACATCATAAAATCTAATAAATTTTGCATTTTTTATAAGAATTTTTCTCATATGAAAACTTATATGATCATCTTGTCCATTTAATGCCAGAAAATCTAATGCTTTTGCTTAGTGTATAAGCTTTGCAATGAGTTAACGCATAAGAAGCAGAAAAAGCCTAGGGAAAAGACTTTCCTTTTAAGAAGGAAGACTATTCTGACTTGTCTTTTTTTTTTCCTTCCCTTCTGCAAGCAGAACAACAACTTAAATATAAGGTCCTCAGTAAATGCAACAGCTCTGGCAAGTTGGTGTCTCTTATAATTTTTCAGGATGACAGTTTATAATGACATACACTGTTATGTTGCCAACTCTCATTAGCGTAAGGTAGCAGAACGTTAGTGCTGTCATTTTCTTAAGCCGCCCTGCTTTTGCTATGGCATGGCATTACATCTTTGTTTTAAATCAAACATCTGCTCTTTGTGTCTACAGCCAATCCAAAGAATTCTGATTGTATAGTACAGCAGGCAAAAACCAATATTTTGTTATTTATCCAGATAAAGAAGTCGATGATATGAAAATGGCATTTTCTTTTCATTTTGATGCCTGAACTAAATCTTTTTTCCAGTGTTTGAAACTACTCTACCTTTGACAATACTTAGTTGTTTTAGTAAATAATTAATTTATTAAGACTTATTTAAAGAAAGTGTTAACTAGGCTACATTCCAATAGATTTTTTTTTATTTTAATTTAGCCATCTTGCTCTTTTATTTAAATTAATAAAATTCCTATAAATGCAATAATTACAACCTGGTTCTTGTTAATGTCAAACTGACTACTTCATTGCTTTAAATTCTAGGAAATAAAAGACGTGAAATATTAATATTTATCCTAATAAGCTATAATCTTAAAATTAGGTTTTATTCTGTGACTAATTCTTAGATAGAAGAATAATAACTTTATGAAGAAATTACCAGTTAATTCCCTTCTTTCTAGAATGTTGCCATTTTCCTGGAACTGCCAAGGAGATATTTCCTGGTCATGTGTGGGTAAGAACACTACCTGCATAAGAAAAAAGAAGGTCAAAACCTTTTAATACAGAAAATATTGTGATTTCAAAAAGATTTTAAGTAAGAGTATTCTCTGTCTTAATAGTTATTTTGAAAATTAATAATGTTTGGAACAGATAAAATGTTAGACAAATTTTTAAAAAATTAAAATCTTTGACTTTTTGTTTTTTAAAGCAGTGAACTCAATTTTTACAATCAGGTTCACATTTCAAATTTAATATTTCCTTGAAAATACCACAAGAAATATGATGTCCATGATATGTACCTTCACAGAAAAAATAATACTCTGATTTATTTAATAGTTACACAATCATTAGAGTGTTGCTGGATAAAAAAAGCAGAACAATGTTGAAATTTTAGGATATCAGCAGTAAAAGATCCTTACAGTGGAATTAATTTTAGTCCTTTGAGGAGTTATTAACTGAAGCTGAATTGCTGAAATCTGAGCTTATATGCATCTGGAAAAAAAACAGTTTCAACTGATTTTTTAGTGGGATGGATTTTTGATAGACATACCTCTTAATATATGAGGCTGTAAACTTAAAGTCCTAAATTTAAGCTTTTGTTTTATATGTCAGACTTACGGTTCCATAATCTATAGATCATTAGCAGAATATTGGGAAGGAAGGAATCTGAGAGAAAGATTTCTGGAGAATAAAAAAAAAAAAAAAAGAAGGGAAAAAAGAAGAAGAAAAGAAAAAAAAGAAGAAAAAAACTAACTTGTGTATCATCATTTTACAAAAAGATTTTTTTTAAACTTTTCTATAGCCCTGACTGAAGACAGCTGTCAGTGGAAAAAATTACAAAATTCAAAAAGACATCTTTCATACCTCAGCTGCTAGACAACTCATAATATTGCAGTTCTTCTACATGACAATTTTTTCCCCTTTGGAGGAAGAGAATAATAGAGTATCTCATCAGAAGGGACCCATAAGAAACATCAAGTCCATCTCCCTTCTTCTTTCAGGATGACCTGAAACTAAACCACATGGCTAAGAACAACATCCAGATGCTCCTTGAACTTTGAAAGGCTTGGTTCTGTGATCACTTCCCTGGATAGCTGTTCCAGTGACTGACCACCCTCTGAGTTTACCTAGAAAGAAAGTTTACCTAGAAAGAAAGTTTACCTAGAAAGAAAGTTTACCTAGTGTCCTATCCTTTCATTTTTCTACATTTTCCCTGTGCTGTCAGGGTTCATCAGAGAGACGACATCAGAACCTCCCCCTCCACCGTCTGCTCTGAGGAAGTTGCAGTCTGTGACGAAGTCATCCTTCAGCCTTTTCTTCTTCAGGCTGAACAAAACATGTGACCTGAGCTGATGGCCCTCAAGGCAATGGCATTTTCTGTTTGACAATTTTTTTTCCTTCTCAGTTCTCCTGTGAAAATGGAACAACTGCTCATGTCCATTTAGGAATGTAGAAAGAGTAAACACTTTCATCATCAAAATATTTTTATGGCAGCTAACATGCAAAGTTATTCTACAACAGTGCGATCCTTGTTTTGTTAAATATGAGGGAAATAATAGATTTTGATTTCTTCATTTGGTGAAGTTGATGTATCAATTTATGCTTAGTCTGAGGACAATGTCTGTGTTGCCGGTTTATAACAACATTGAATAAATGAAGGTGAAAATTTATTTCTCAGTCGTGGATTGCTGCTGAGTTACTGTTCAGTAAACTAAAGGCAAGAACAGGAGGCTGGCAGCATTCCATCCCCAAGCCAAGATGGTGCTGAAGTGTGTTTACTTCCCATTTGTGTCTTATGCACTGACAGCAACAGTGATGCCGAGTTTGCAAAAGGAAACTGGATAAAAGGGGTCTAAAAGTTGTAATGACTACCTTTGAAAATTGAACAGATCTGAAAAGGTTTGAAATATTTATAAGACAGTTTTGAAAGATATCAAAAGAAAAACAGAAAATGAGGTGTGACTGCAAAATGATGCAGAGAATAGGACATGCCAGCAAAATTCTAAAATGTGAAAGGACACATGGATTAAATGAAAATGAGAATAACTGTATTTAGAGTGCATTGAAAGGAGACCCCACATATATCTCACTCAATATGGCCCACTTAATTTTTATTCTAGAAGCTTCGGTTCTCTTAAAAGCTGTTATGGAGCTCTTTCTCATCATACCACTATCTCATGCATAAAGAATCTAAAGGCTGGGTAGAAGATCTTTTCTCAGAATGGGGACTGTCGGGATGGTGAGCCTCCCTCATTAAGGACATTTTGTTGCTTCTCCTCATTACTATTCTACTGTGTTTCTCCCTCTGTGTTTTAAAAAGACTTATTTTTAATTACTTTTTTACTTTATTAAGTAAAAACGGGGGAGATGTTGCGGTGGCCCAGCCAACCTCGGGGCTGAATGACATCCAGTGGGTGGATTTCCCCACCCAGGATGGTGGGTCAGAAGGCGGGTCGGAGGGCGGTACCATGGGTGGCACCAAGGTTTAAACCACATCCCACTGGGTGTCTCCCTAAATTATGGACTTCTCCCCATTCCAGAATGTTCTGAGTTATTCGGTTGTTGATTGATTTTCTCCCTCATGTTTATGTATTATCCCTATTGCCTATGTAATTAAGTTCTGGAATGTTCTGTTCAGTTATGTTCCCCATTGGTTTGTTTGAGTTTGTCCCTCCCTACAAGTCTTCTGATTGGTTTCCTGTCACCCTTTGTCATCCCCCCACTGGTTTGTTCCTTTGTACCTCCCTTCTCCTCCCCCTGTACAAAAGGTGCTGTCACCACCTATTCTGTGGCTCATTGTAGCACCCTCTTCAGCCTCCTTGTTCTTCCGGCCCTGGGTCGGGGATTAAAGCCTGGAACTCCTGCTACTATGAGTCCCTCTCTCTCCTTTGCTCCTGCCGCATCACTACAGTTTCATCGACTGCTGCCAGCTCCTCACAGGAGTTACAGGGCATGCTGCTCCCCACAGAGAGAGCCTCCATTCAGCTGTTAAGCTGCTGACAGTCCTGTGTGGTGACCAGGACACTCACAGCAAGTTGCCTGCTTGGCCTCCGGGTGGTCAAGCGGTCCAGCAACACATACATGTATTAAAAAATTAATAGTTTTAAAAGGGGACCCAAGACCTAGGAGGATTAAATTTGCACCCTCAACAGCATGTTTTTCTGAGCAAGAACCTCAGGTTACAGGTGACTTCTCATTACTCCCTGAACCAATTTTTCTTGAAGATCAAAGCTGTAGACCTTAGGACTCGAAGTACAAACATAACACTAGAGGAAAAGTGGATATAATATGTATGTATTTGCATTAAATTACTGAATGTGTTAGCTTCAGTGTAACTGCAATAATAATAACTCCTTTTGATAAAACCCTAAAGCCTTAATTAGACTAATAAAAAATTACTCATTCCACATAGAAGGCTTTTATTCTTAGCAAAAGAGTTCCTGTTAGCAAGATTTTGAATGTAGCAAGGAAGGAAGAATAAATTTACTAATAGAGATGCAGGAGCTACTAGTTCCTTATTATCTCATTTATCAATAACTTGTCCTGTCTATACAATAAGGATCTTGTCTTACTCCATCCTTCACACTGGTCCTCTCTACAGTATATTTAAATGTTTTTTGAATCAGTTTACCAAAAACAACAGCTTACCTTATCAAACCAATAGGGAAGTTCAAAACCTCTTGCAGGCAGAGCTTTGATTTCTAAGGTACTGATCTCTGTGTTAAGATCAATGTTAAAAGGCATTGTATGGGAGATGAAATGATTTACAAGGAAGATGGAGTGATTTATGAAACATAACTTTTCCACTTGTGCTACGTACTTTGCACATATACAACTGCGTCTTTCTGAATTAAAGTGGGAAAATATTCTTTGAGAATGCAAAACTATGGATATTGAGATTTGCTTTAAATCAGATCTCTTCAAATTCACTACCTTTATTTCAATTCATAGATCATAAGGGTGAGAATTAAGAATTCTCCCGTCCCTTACTGATCATTCCTCAATTGATTTACTTTGATATTTGTTGTTGTGCAACTTTTAGCCTGAGGAATTATTGTTTCCCTGTTCAGCTGCAGAAACAGATGCTGGATTTGGTTTGCTGGCACACATCCAAAAAAGCTTAAATGCGAAACAAAAATTATTTCTGGCCTATTGCCATGTGGTCCCACTTTTCCATCTGCTGGAGACATTTTAATTCGCCATCACTTTTTAAAAAAATATTTTGTGAACTTTGCAGCCATATTTCTTTTTAAATGCATGTTTGACTGGCAGACAAATTTCATTTCAGCAGCATTCTCTGGTTAGATTACCTTCTCAGTGTTGTTGGGACTCTCTTCAAGCAAGAAGAAAAAGTATTTTGTGTGGGTGTCTAGTGAACCTGACTGATACATATGATAATCATGGAAAGAGGCCCAAGGCCACTTCAGACAAAAAATAGAGGAAGCCTCCTTTGAGAAAGGGTCACACTTGCAAGTTCAACAATAACATGGAGTCTTTTCAGACCCTAAGCACAAAAGTTATGCCTAGAAAAATATTAAGACACAACAAGGAAAACAATTATTTGGTTTTTAAGATTATAAACACAAAAAAATTTAAAATTTTCAGAACTAATGAATTAATGAAATGCAAAATTATGACTGTTCAGTAGCTTATCATGCTAACATAGAAAGGGAGCAACAATATATCCCCTGTAATTTTCTCAGGACTGTATGTTCAATGTCTCCAAAAGACCTTGTTGTACAAGCCCTTTGACAGCATTCTTGATGGCCATTACAACTGAACTCATCAATAAACCATATGATAAATAAATAAATAGATGAAATAAAATCCCCATTAAATTAAAGCAAAAGAAAACAAATTTGAGATTTCTTTTGGTAATTTTATTTGCGTGAGTTACATGTCGTTTATTAGGAGTTGTTGTTAATCATGTGTCTTTCTAATGTCATAATCCCAGAAGCCTGTATTTCTGTACAGCTATGCTCAGACATTCCAGGGTGAATCTCATCTTTTAAAAAAACTGTTGAGAGTTAAATTTATTGGCAAAAAATTGCCTAGATTTATTGAATAGAGAGTAACAAAAAAAATCATGTGCTTCTTCAAAAGAAGCATTCTTGTCTGTAAAACTGATTAAAAAAATTCCAGGAGTTTCCTTTGGATTCCACTGAAAATCCTTCCACTTACATTCCGACCCGTTCTTCAGGTGGTCCTATGGCCATTCCTTTATGTCATCTAGGTAAGTTTTTATAACCAATGTCCATTTGCAGGACCTAACAATACACAATGACTGTCAAATGAATTATTTAGGGTCTAAAGTTTTGATGAACTCTCTCTCCCTTTCAATACAACTGGATGCTTTCTAAAGTAAGGCCTCTGCAGCTTTCTTGACAGCTGATGACATTCTCTGTCCTAGGTTTCAGAGAGGAGGCAAGTGACAGCAGTATATTCTAAAATTAATTTGCGTTGGTGCAGACGCATATGAATGCACTGATAGCACAACTGCCTATTCTGATACAAAACAGACTCACCTTTCTTGAGGGTTCATAGCCTGCAAGCTACTCATCACTCCTTACTGGGGGTTGGGTTGAGACAGTGTGGTGACAATGAAATAGAAGAGGTGATCCTGACATAAAATCCAGAAAGTTTGTGCAAACTGTGGTGACAGAATGCCCTCCTGCCCCATTAGAACTTAGTCACTGCAGGAGTCTTACCTGTACTTACACACAACAGAGAGGAAGGATGTCTTTTTAAGTACTTTGGTGAAAGTGGACCATATAATATATTAATAGCTTGCCTTCAGGCCGGAAGGTGTTTGAAAAGCCCAGAATTTCCAATTTCTGTAATGATATTGCTAAAATTGAAGTTAATTGTTGTGGAACGGCAAGAACTGCAGAGCGATACAGGACTAAAGTGCATTGTATGGCTGTAGAAACATAATGCACCCAGAAGATTCTGTTTGTGTTCTCTCACTAACGTGAAATTCAGTCCTGCTGCACATTTCAATGTCCTTCTTCTGTACTGATCTGTCTTCCAAAGATAGATGGCTTTTGCAAGTTGTAAACTTTTTTTTCCTAAAATTGATAAATCATCAGCACAGGAAAGTTCCTCTATTTCTGCCACATTCAGAAAGAAAAAACAATATGAAAACATTCTTCCTACCCTGCCGCAAGAGACCATTTGTCCTTCAAATTATCTCAAAGGAATAGTCATAAGGAAATGCAAGTGCTTAATATGTCTTAAGCGGTACTATACATTGCTAAATACTTCCCTTGTCAATTGTATTCATTAGAGAAGCTCTTAATCTTATTGAAACAGGGAGAGCTTTTCACACTTAAGATTTTTGTGTCTCCTCTTTTTGTTCCCTCTGGGATTGGTACTCTTCCAATTTATGGCCAGCTAGACCGTTCTTGACTGTCTGCCATTTCTACTGCCTCTGTAATGCCTTAAATGATCTCCCATCAATTTTTCTAAGAGTTAACCTCCATTTGCTATAGGGACATGAATGTTTAGATTTCTAGAATATGCATTGTCTTCTTTATCCTCCCTTTTTATTGCAGGGATAACAACAACATCAAGAGTTTCACATCCAATAGACAACCCTTTAATTAGCTCTTCTTCTTTGCAGCATCAGTAAAGGGGAAACAGGTGATGTCAGACCCACAGAGTCACATTGTACTGCTTTTTTGTTTGGGATAGAGTTGATTTTCTTCATAGTAGCAAGTACAGAGCTATATTTTGGATTTGTGACACAACAGCAGAGCTGATAACACAGCAGGTATTGCTAAGCAGTCACAGCCTTTTCAGCTTCCCACATCACCCCACCGGTGAGGAGACTGAGGGTGCACAGGAAGCTGGGAGGGGACATAGCCAAGACAGCTGACCCAAATTGATCTAGGGGGTGTTCCATACCACATGGGGTTGTACTCAGCATGTAAAGCTGGGGGAAAGAGGGGACGTTCCAGGTAATACTATTTGTCTTCCCAAATAGCCATCACATATGGAAATGGCTGAACACCTGCCTGCCCATCAGAAGTAGTGAATGAATTGCTTTTTCTGCTTTTCTTGAGCTCATAGCTTTTGCTTTACCTTTTGAATTGTCTTTGTCTCAATCCATGTGTTTTTCTTGCTTTGCCTTTCCCTAGTCCCTTGCTGGAGGAGCGACTGAGTGACTGTGTAGGGCTTAGCTGACTACCAGAGTTAAATCACAACACACATTAATCAACAATGTCTGTGCAGAGACCCTGCAGAGATGAAAGCCTGAGTCCCAAGCTGCAAGATATGAACTGCAGGTACAGACCACACTGAAGAAAGCACCAGGCACAATGGCAAGGAAGGCAGGAGACGTGCCTTCTGGCAGTGGCAGGAGGACTCATTCTCCACCTGCATATTTGCAGCTTCAGAAAATATATTCACCCTAGGAACAGGTGAGAAGGAAGAGCACTCAGAATGGAGACATCTGTGTCTGCAGAGATTGAAGCAAGTGTCTGCAAGGAATATGGTGGCAAGTGATAGTCACTGGAGACTCCGTTCTTAAGGGATGGGTCCAACCCTTTGCCAGCCCGACTTGATGTCCTAGGAGTTTTGCTGCGTGATCGATGCTCATATGATGTGTGATGATGAGAGATTGCTAAAGCCTTTCTAGTCTTCTGACTATTAGCTCTTGCTGCTCACAAGATGTGCCTGCAACAAAGGTCACCAGCATCCAGGGATGCATTAGCAAGAGTATCACCAGCAGGTCAAGAAAATGATTCTTTGTCTCTGTCCGGCACTGGAGTACAACATTTAGTGTTGTGTTTCCTACTACAAAAAAAGACATGGGTACACTGAAGTGAGTCCAGCAGAGACTCTTACATGGTAAGGGGCCATACAAGGAGGTGCTAAGATGGGCAGGCTGGAGAAAAAAAAAGGTGATGGGAGATCTTATTGATGTCTATGGCTAAGTAATACGAGGATGTAAAAACAATAAAGCAGGACTCCTCTCAAAGATTTTGTAACAGGACACAAGCCAAAACACTTAAAAATCTGACTACATATCAGAAAATACTTTTTGTGTCATGTGGGTAATCAAGCTTATGATCTGCCCAGAGAAGCTGTGGAAACTACTTGTTTAGAGGTATTCAAAGCTCCAAGCTGGATGAGTCCCTGAAGACCTTTGCTGTACTGGATCAGATCTGAAGAGTGCATTAGAATCTATGGCACCAAGACGCTCTTTCCAATCCAAATTATTTGTGACTCTGTGAGTCCACATTCTGCTTTCTAATTTATACAACTTAGAAAGTTACACTTTCTAAGTTATACAACTTAGTTATGGCTATTGCCCCCTAAATATAACTTACATTGGTGTATGTCTCTGTGAGTCCGGATGGCAGGTACATTAACTGTGTGTAATCGTCCTGAATTATAATTAAGTTTTTTGGTTCTTAATCTCCCCCCAGAAAATTTCCACATCTTGTAGGAGGTATTGAGTGGCTTCAATTCAGAAATCAAAATTTATTCTTTTGTTGTGTTATAGATAAGAATGGATGAGCAGACAGAATAAACCCTGTGTTTAAATTTAAACAGCCTAATCTGATTAGTTATCAAGTATAACTGGTTTTGCCTACAGGTTTTACTATGTCCTCATTGAAGGTAATAGTGACTGCCTCCTAATTCACTTAAATGGACCAGATACTTAAAGCATGTATGGAATTGCTGCTTTCTAACCCTATTTGGAGGACTGTCCTCTAATATTGTGAGTTTTGTGTTCGCTAGTAAGAAACAATTCCAATTAGGAATCTTATAAAAAAGCAGATGTTCCTCAGAGCTACTCAAGTCAGCAAAAAAAAGCTAAGATTAATGTACATAAATGAATATTTAATTACAATTTTCTCTTTTACATGCATGGCTAAATTCTACTAACACCATGAATTAAACTGTGCTATCACCTTCTCGCTAAATAGTAAAATAGAAATGCATTTTTTAATTTCTCCTTTTTTTAGATATTGACCTTATTATATTATAGACAATATATAAAAGTATGTCTATATATATAAATATACAATACAGTTTAAGCACGCTTTTTCCAAGTGTGTGGTTTTTTTTGTTTTTTAACATAACACCAATTGGTGACTTGTAGACCAATAAATACATAAAATAAGATTAGCTTCTTTGATACAAAATTTCTCAAAAATAGTATAGGAAGCTCTTACGGAACAGTTTTCCTACAGGTGAAATTTATTTAAGTGTTATTTATAGAATAGTATATCTCTATGCCATTTTTAATATCAGCTAGAGATCATACAAGACAGATCCTACCCTGCTTTCTGCTAAATAAATATGCCCCAGGACACTACTAACGCATAAATATAAAGTGAACTTCACCATCATGATGGTCCTTTATCTTGGAAAAGTACTTGTGTTTGTAATGATTGCAAATTGTTCCCTAAAAAGAGATATTTTCACAAAACCTATTCTCAACTCTCTTTAGCCAGAGAAAATGTTGGACTCAGAGATGTTTCATCTGGTGTTATTTTTCATACTCTCATTTGGCATGATTCTCTTCTAACAAAGTCCAGATTTGGCAATAGAAGGACTACTGCAGTTTTGATGTGATACAAATAAGAATTAAAACCATACAGACCACAGAGTATGTTGTTTTCTTCTAGTTAGTACAGTAAAAGTAATACATCCCCACAGTATCACTCACTGGATTTAAGAGTACTCTAGAATTTGATATTGCCCATAGAAAACAAACACTTTTTCATGAACTGCCTAAAGCTGAAATACTTGCAAGGCTTGACTTAGGAGTGGTAGCAGAGGAAGAAAGGGCATTAGATGTCACAGAGCAGTCCTCATGGAAATGTGCTGAGTAGTTCACTGAACCGAGGTCTCATCAGCATTCTTCTTCAGTTTTACCAGATGAGTCTGGCAGGGAAAGCTTCCATTGCAAGCTGTGATATCTTCATTCATATAACTAAGTGTAAGTGTCTACAAGTGGGCCAGTTTTCATTTTTCCAGTTTGTTCCTGAAGATGTTGTCTGCTCAGCTCGTAGAGTCTGGTGAGAGATCCAGCTCTTGACCGTACAGGTGAGATGGGCTCCACAATCTAAGCTGACCAAAAAACAACCACAATGATGTTAAACTGGATGTTAGACATTAAACTCACTTTTGGGCACAGGAGGCCCAATTTAGTAGGCAACACATAGGACACCAGAATGGCTGAAGGTGCCCTGGGATATCCTGCCTGTTCTACACATGCTATTAAACAGCGAACAAGACAATAAAAGAAGAGAATAAAAAAATGTTTCTATAAATGCATAAGCAATTAAAAGGAGGGCTAAGGAGAATCTTCATCCTTTATTGGATGCAGCCAAAACATAGTGACAAAGTATGAGGAAAAGGCTGAGGTACTTAATGCCTTCTTTTCCTCAGTCTTTAATAGTAGGACCACTTGTTTTCTGGATGTCCAATCATCTGAGCTGGAAGACAGGGACAGGGAACAGAACAGACTCCATAGCACAAGGGAAAATAGTCAGCAACCTGCTACACGACTTGGAAATACACAAGTCTTTGGGGTCGGATAGGATCCACCCAAGGATACTCGTGGAGCTGGCAAAAGTGCTCACCAAGTGACTGCATCATTTACCAGCAGTCCTGGCCAACCAGGTAGGTCCCACCTGACTG
Organism: Aleadryas rufinucha; assembly: GCA_013397815.1. Taxonomy (NCBI): domain Eukaryota; kingdom Metazoa; phylum Chordata; class Aves; order Passeriformes; genus Aleadryas; species Aleadryas rufinucha. Next base: position 153,232 of record VZTH01010916.1, read on the forward strand.
GAATTTAGCAAATATGATGTCCATTGCCAAGAAGGGCCAGAGGGAGGATCTAGAGAACAAAAGACCTGTCAGCCTGACCTTGGTGCCAGATCATGGGTGCCATCATGTGGCACGTACAAGAGAAACAGGTAATCAGGCCCAGCTAGCATGGGCTTATGAAAGGCAGGTNCTACACGACTTGGAAATACACAAGTCTTTGGGGTCGGATAGGATCCACCCAAGGATACTCGTGGAGCTGGCAAAAGTGCTCACCAAGTGACTCTGCATCCTTTACCAGCAGTCCTGGCCAACCAGGTAGGTCCCACCTGACTGGAATTTAGCAAATATGATGTCCATTGCCAAGAAGGGCCAGAGGGAGGATCTAGAGAACAAAAGACCTGTCAGCCTGACCTTGGTGCCAGATCATGGGTGCCATCATGTGGCACGTACAAGAGAAACAGGTAATCAGGCCCAGCTAGCATGGGCTTATGAAAGGCAGGTCCTGATTGACCAACTTAATCTTCTTCTATGACAAGATTACCTGTTTAGGGAATGAGGGAAAGGCTGTGGGTATTATCTGCCTGGACTTTAATAAAGCCTTGTACACCATTTCCCACAGCATTCTCCTGCAGGAACTGGTTGCTCATGGCTTGGATGGCTGCACTGGGCTGGATAACTGGGCCCAGAGAGTGTTGGTAAGGAAAAATCAGGATACCAACCTCTTAGGCACTCGCTGAACCAGCCCCTACTGGACATGGGGAAAACCACTTTCTGCTTCCAGATATTGGTAAACGTAGCCTGGGATGTTTTGCCTCAGTCAGTACACAGCTGTTTGACAGTGCTGCCCTCCAGGTGCTCCTGCAAGCTCCAGCTGAAGAGCAGTTCTCATAAAGCCCTCCTTACTGAACTGATGTCTGGGGTAGAGCAAGGTGACCCAGGTGCCTTCCTGAGCATCAAGTAAGCAGAGACCAGTGTTACCAGCAGCAGTTACCCCAGGCCCTGATGCAGCTGAAGGGGACACTACAAGAAGTCTTGCAAGAGAGAGTCCCTGCCGCAGCAGGATGGAGAGGAGAAGCAGAAAAAAGTGAAACCCATGGATTGAAATACAAACAGTTTAGTAATAAAGTAAGGAAAAAGAGAGCGAGAAATAAAGCCAACGAAAACACAAGTGATGAACAATGCAATTGCTCACCTCCTGCTGACTGATGTCTAGCTGGTTCCCAAGCAGCAAACACTCAGCCAGCTCCTAGTTTTCACACTGAGCATGACATTGCATGGTATGGAATATTCCTTTGTCCAGTTCTGGTCAGCTGTCCTGGCTGTGCTCCCTCCCAACTCCTTGTGTTCAAGTCTTGGATGAGTGCACTATTCACTGGGTTAAAAACTGACTGGATGGTTGGGCCCAGAGAGTGGTGGTAAATGGAGTTACACACAGATGGCGAAAGGTCATGAGTTACCCAGACCTCAATATTGGGGCCAGTCCTGTTTAATAACTTTATCAGTGGTCTGGATGACGGGATCAAGTGCACTCTCAGTCAGTTTGCAGATGACACCAAGTGGTGTGCTTGATCTGCTCGAGGGTAGGAAGGCCCTACAGAGGGATCTGGTCAGGCTGGATTGATGGACCAAAACCGATTGTATGAGTTTCAAGGCCAAGTGACGCCTCCTGCCCTTGTGTCACAACAATCCCGTGGAATGATAGAGGCTTGGAATGAGTGCCCAGCAGAAAAGACCATGAGAATACTGGCCAACACCCAGCTGAACATGAGCTGGCAGTGTGTCCAGGTGGCCAAGAAGGCTAGTGGTATCCTGGCCTATATCAGAAATAGTGTGGCCAGCAGGACCAGGACAGTGATCACACCCTGCTACTTGGCACTGGTGAGGCCACACCTCAAATCCTGTGTCCAGTTCTGAGCCCCTCACTCAAAGAAAGTTATTGAGGTGCTGGAGCAAGTCCAGAGAAGGGCAAAGGAGCTCATGAAGGCTCTGGAGCACAAGTCTTGTGAGGAGCAGGTGAGAGAGCTGTGGTTGTTTAGTCCGGAGAAAAGTACACTCAGGAGAGACGTTCTCACTCTCTACAACTACCTGAAAGGAGGTTGTAGCCAGGTGGGAGGCAGTCCGTTCTCCCAGTTAACAAGCTGTAGGACAAGAGAAAATGGCCTCTCGTTGCAATGAGTGGTTTAGATTTGATGCTAATTGGCTGGTCAAAAACCTCTGCTTTTTTGTGGTGGCAGGTGAAGATGAAGTCCCTGGGGCATTGTAAATGGCAATAGGTTCGCCATTTAAATAACTGAGTTTATGCCAACTTGCCGACAGACAAATTTTAAGTTTCTGTTTTAGATTTCATTTCAAACTAGTTTCCACTTCTAACAGAGAATAATTACAGTCTTCCTCTGTTAATTTTAATTTATTTGCTTACTCAGTTTATTTTCAGGATCCCACATTTTGGCATTTGTTTCCAAATACTCTCTGATGCTTGCTGATACTTTATGAATTTGAGAAAGTTGTTCAATATTTTCCATTTTAAAAATTATACACAGTAAACATTCTTAAATCCATATAGCTATTAAGCATGCACAAACACACACATAGAATATCACACTTATCTCTTGTTTGGTCCTATTCTGTATTCATCATAATTGTCATTAAATACTTACTACTGTATTAGCCAATGAAGTAATAAATTACATTTTTTGTTTCCTGTAGGCTATATATATTTTACAGTGCTAATTTGTGGATGTAACCTTGAACTCATATCCTCTAGAGACACTTCTCTATTAAGAACATCGGCAATTTTAAGTTGCCAGGATGATGTCTGAATTTGTGAAAGCAAAACCAGAGCTAAGTCTCAGTTGTGGCAATGGACTGAAATCTCATCAGTGTCCCTAACCTTAGTCTAAAGATACAGAGAATTCTTAAATACAAACTTGTGTTTTGGTTTGTTTGATTTGGGGTTTTTATGTCCACTTTTTCATGCATTTGATATTTACTGGTGTGTATTTAAGCACAAGAAGCAACAGACAGACTTAGCTATTCATTTTGAGGATTTACATTGTGTTTTAACTTGTGGTTAATTCTAAAATAGAATTAATAGTTCCTATTAGTTTATGAGAAAGGATTTTTAGAGACAGGTTGGGGGGTTTTTGGGGTTTTTTTAAGATTAAGTATAGCTGGGTAAAATGATGAGAAGCTTTTGGGCATGCAAGCCCGTCATCAGGTTTAAAATAGAAAGCACAGCCCTCAGGCCAAATACGGAGTAAGAGAAATTGCTCTGGGTTTTACTCCATTATGTTAATCATTTGGACAAATTGAAGAAAAGGCATCTAGCACTGGAGCTGAGGGCGATGTGGGTGAGATCCCAGCTCTTAATGGAAAAAGAAAGGCAGTTAATTATTACTTTTGGTATAGTGAAGAGTATGATGAAGTCTAGGCAAAATGAGTATGCTATCAAACTGGTATCTCTATTGAGTCTGCAATTTTTAGTAACAAGTACATCTATAATTCAGTTCACAGGCATGTCTTTTGATATTACTGTGTACATCACATTTGAATCAGGATTTGGTGGGCAGAGGATGAGGCCTCCTACCTGCAATTTTTTGAAATTCCATTTGATTTTCTCAATTTCAGCATCAGAGATTACATGAAGGCATTTGGCATGTGGAATTAAATGTGAAATAAGGCTTTGTATGTGTGGAATCTGTGGATTTTGTTCTACTGTTGTGGGTGAGTTGAAGAAGTAGGCAATGGAAAAGGGTGGGACAGAACTCTGAGAATGAATCAGAAATTAAATCCTTAGGTGATACTGAATCATGTAGGTCAGCCAGATTACTCCAGGAAGCTGTACTTCTTGTGGCTACTTCTAGGATTTCAGAATATGGTTTAAATGAGTATAGTAACCTATGGCTGGATTTTTATACAGTCTGAACATAGAGTAAACTTTGAGTGAAATCCAGAGTTCAGACTAGCATTTAAGGTCCTTGATAAGCAAAAGAAAAATTTTATAAATTGCAAAATATGTATCACTATCATGCATTTCTGTCATTTTGCCAGTCCCTCCTCTTCCATCACATCAAGTATAAAATACTTCAGAAGCTGCTATAGCTTACTTTAAAAGGTTGATGGATACCTTAATCTTCCAAACAGGCAAGTAAATATGTTTAGGGTTTGGTTTGTTTTGTTTTTTTTTTTTTTGTGCTGTCCTTTTCTGGTTTTGAGGCTTAATGGAGGCTCACAAGTATATTTTTTGCCACCACCAGCAAGATACCGAAAGCTCTTGTCAGTTCTTCAGGCCATTTTATTATCGTGATGACTATGCTGGTAGTTGTCTTGATATGCCAATGCACACACCAGTATTTTATAGCTTTCATCTCTGTACCCTCTTTCTTTATGTCTGTACCCTCTCCCTTTCTTGTTATCATACATCTCACACTAAAGTTTTAAATATCTTTAGGAACTAGTTTTGTTGGTTTTTTTTTTAAATTTCATACATTCACTTCTGGTCACATGTGCTAAAATAGATTTTGATTCTCATGGTTAAACATTGTGGGAAATAATCGGAATTATGCTATTACTGGCAGTTGCCGACACATAAATCTTAAGTGAGTTTCTTCTGATTTGTTTAAGTTTTTTGCCACTGCAAGTATCCTTGAGGACTTAGCATGAAAGAAATACATGTCATGGTAAACCTGAAAAATATGAGAAGCAATATTAAAACTGTCATATAATTGCTCCTGCAGATTTAAGCTTTCTATAGTCTATAGATATTTGTGTTTAATGAGAAAATGCCTCACAGTCCTAAAAGATCATCTACCATATAGGAAACAGTTAGTTTGACTTTCTAGTGGAGATAAGATGAAGAGAAAGAGAAAATCATGAATCTTTAAGAAAACGATGGTTCTTTTGTAGCATCTTCTATCCAAAAGACAGAATACCAAAGCAAACACTCACTGAATAAATACCTGAGTGCTTCATGATACTCCAGCTTGTGAATTTATTTTTTTTCTTAATTTCTATGAAGTAATTGTAATGTTTGATGTATATAAATGTGAATGAAGATTTCACATGTCAATCATCAATACATTGTTTGAAAACATTGCTAGAAAATTATCTTATTGACTTGAGATCTCAGGTTAGATGCTTGGCCTTGCTACTAACAGACTAAAGCTGATTTCTCAAAACAAATTGGTGGATTTTGAGAGGCAGTGGGGTAGAAATTTTAATCTTTTAAAATGGCAAATATAATTTATTGCCCACTTAAAATCACTGTGGCATATAAGGGCTAGTGTATCATGATGAACCAATTAATACTGGATAATTATTTAATATTAGCTGTGGAATTATGCTGAGGATGTAAATAATACCTTCATTAACTTCCTCTGAAAAAAAACCAAGCAAAAAAATAACTATGTCAGTGTCTCAGCCATAGCTGTTCATTGGTAGAGTAGGAAAAATGCACAAAATATTTCCAGCTCTCTTTAATTCTCAACTACTCTACAAATAAGCACCACACATTTTTTCTTTACTGGAAGAGTGATGATTAGTCTTGTCATACAAAACTATTTTACACCGTTGATTTTGTATTGTACAACTTAAAATTGCACAAAAATAACAGCATTCACCTGTTTCAAAAGCACCGGACCCCACCAGGAACATTTGATGTAGCTTTTTGTTCTCTGTTGTAATTTTTGAAAGGGAAAAATTTATCCTGGAATATGCTGAATAGTTCTAAATAATTCAGGTACCTGCAAATTGAAAAGTATGCCAAATAACAAGCACAGTTTACAGTACTTTTCCCCCTAACATTTCAATAGGTAAATTCCATTAGAAAGTGGCAAGTAGCTGCTGATTCTTTCCTGTAACAGGAATTAGCATCACGATACCCGTAACAGATTTGATCATTGGATCCAGTCATGTAAGTATCCACCTGTAGCCACAAAAATCACCCCATTAATCCCTCTTTTGCTCCTGGAACTAGATTTGATATCTGGAGTATGCTAAGAATAAGAGATTTACTTTATCATTTATTTAGACTGCAGATTGCTGTGATCAAGCTCAGGGTTGCCCAGCATGGAGTCCCAAAAAAGCCCCAGCCATGTAACTTGCAAATCTCATCCTCTAGTCCTTTTTCTTAACCATTCTATTTGTTGCCATTGTATGCCCCTTTCTCCTTTCAAGTCTCCTCCAAATACACAACCTGTTCTTATTATGTTTTCCCTACTGATCTCAATTTTACTGCATTTGCAGCCAGCCTTGCTAGTTCTGGTGCCACAATACGGATCATCTGTGAATCTTACGATGTCACAGATGGATGTAGGAGGGCATCTTACCCCGCCCCCACAAGAGCTTATCTGTAGCTTGTTAACCAGTCAGATAAACAGGACAAGCTGTCTTAAAGTGAGTTATTTTGGCACCATGGGGTTAACATTAGTCTGGCATCTCCCAAATTCCAATAAGCATCTTACTGTTGAAGTGAGATCTGGAAAGATAAGCTGGATTTCTGACCAGCATTCACTTTACAACTATAAAATTCACAGCAAACTTTCAAAAAGTAGAAATCATCTATATGTTTTCCTGGAATTGTATGGAGTTCCTCCTGTGAATAGGGACACCTATTTCCCAGTTACTTCGCAGAGGTTAAGCGAAGGAATCTGTGTACATTATCATAATTTCAGTGGTAAGTTGAATTCAATTTCTAATTGAGAATATTTATTTGCTAGTTTTAATATAGCCACCTTGATATCATGCACTCTTTTTATGTTATGCTATAATCTACTAATAGTTCTTTTAATTTTATACTGTGTAGTAAGCAATTTTGATTAAGATCTTTTGTCTGTTTAATACATAATTTATTTTTGTAAATATATCTGATTTGCCATGATTAGAACTTCTGGGCCAAAGTAATCCCTTAAATTTAAACTCTTGCCAAAATCTGAGGGTAAGGTAGGATTTACCTGTATTTAAACCCCATTCCGTGAAAGAGTTTAAATACACAAAGGAGTCCTTTCTGACCTTAAAACACAGCAGCAGGACTTTAATAAACTTTGTCTGAAGCTTCCGTTCTCCTTGAGACAATGGAGTTACCAAGGCAATGCTGGCCTTGCAGGTCTCTGCTCTCCAAATGGTCCCAGTGTTTTCCTTCTGCTGTCTGTGTTGTTTGGATGTTTCTCATTTCTTCTCCCTTAACCACCTGTGCAGTGTCTCAGTTCCTTATGCTGTTATTTGTCATGTCCATGAAATTCCCATGTCATGACTATTTTTTTTTCTGCTGTTCTAATAAATTCATGATATGTGGCAGGAGATACATAGTGTTTACAGTGAACAGAGAAAAAGTAATCAGTGAATTAGTAAAAGTCATTCACCTCATTCATTCATAAGAGTGAAATCTGATTGTCCTTATGTGAGCTTTAAAATTGTTCTCATATTTTCAGATGATTAAAATAAAAATAAAACCAAATTCATAATGGGTTGCAGTCGCATTTGTCATGTGAAAATGGAATATTTACTTGACCCTTAGTGTGGGGACATTTGCTCAACCCTTATTATTTAATTTTTCTGTCAGCACCCCAGGAAAGTCAAGACTCTTGTGCCTGGCAGTCTGTCAACATCCTGTTAGGGGGGCCTTCATGGAACAGTCCTGCTGGATTGGAGGACAGTTCGACTGACTTAGTCAGGGAGAAACACCAAAAGCATAAGGGAGACCCATCAGTGGGTCTTCCACTGTATTTGAGTATGAAACTCACTGCCAGCCACTCCCTGCACCCATGAAGGCACTAAAAGTTTACAGAATAACACTCTTTATTAATAGAAAATTGCAACAGGTTAAGCTTCGAGGATTGCTGGTGATAATATCTGACTGCAAAAACATATTCAAAGCAATACAGAGACAAGCTCTAATCTCCCGTAAAAATATTCAGCATGCACAGAGTGTGGTTCTTACCCAGTAGGTGTCCCTGTGGGGGAGAAGACAGGTTCAGCCCATCAACTGATCACAGCAGTTGTGGTGGAGTCTACCCTAACTTTTCCTCCATTCTTGACTTACTTTTATACTGTTTCTTTATGTTTAGGTGAAGCTGGGGTGACTCAAGTAATGGATACTTTTGTAACTGATTGGTGTCAAATCCTCTCACTTCATTTTTAAAGATACAGTAGAAAAAAAAATGGAGAGCACATGCCCAGTGAGGGGTGGTCGCATCGTGGAGACAGGTATCTTTGGGATGGAGGTGTGCATTAATATTACAGTTAGGTTATAGTGAACCAAGTTCACCTGAGGAGAGTGATTTCGCCACAGTTGCTGGCTCAGCAGCAGGATGTCTCCCGTCTCCCGTGGCTGACAGGTGGTATGCAGTTTCTCAGCTGCAGAGTACCATTGAGTTGCTCTCTCTGCAAGGATTTCAGCAGAGCCTGGCCGAGATGTCTCCACTCTGCTCCACCCTCTGCTCCATCTCCCTTAGCTGGAAATATGGCTGCAGATTGCGGGTGTGGGGAATCATCATGGAATAAGTTTCCAGCATACAAACCATATTCTTTCCAGAGAGTAGCAAATGTATTCTACCTTATAATTTGTGTTGTTATAACCTCTGTTAGGTTGTGAATATAACTTTTCAGTCTCCCCTAATTTTACCATCTTTCCACACACACTGTTGTGACACTGCATGTTATTTACACTGTTGAACTCACTCCATCCTCTCTCATCCCCATAGCCCTCTTCATTCCACAAAAGCATTGAGCTATTTTGTGAAGTGTAACTGAACTAGTTATAAGTATGTTGCTGGTGCTACCTCCTTTGCTAAATTTTGTGAACATAAAGAAACTATCAGCTGTTACAGCAGATTAATGACAGAATAGTCTCTTTTTTTGTCTAGTATTATTTAATATTGTAGTGTGATGTAGCTTTTTTTTCTATAATCCTGCAGACAGATGAGATACTATGCTTTTATTATTATTTATGTGACCTTTTTGAAAGCTGTGTGATACCACAGATTGATCATGAGAAACACCATTATCATCTATAGAAAAATAAAAACAAAATATTCTTAGTATAAAATAAATTACTCTGAAAGTTATTATTGGAGATAATAAACCACTTAACTAACACTTTTTTAAATACATAACAGGTGAGAAACGTTTTTGGAAAGGTTCTTATTACTGTGTTTGCTTACTCTAAGCTTTTCCACAAGTTTTAGTCTAAAGAAGGATATATACTCAGGAAATGTGTAAGAGTGTTTTTAGGAAGAGATGTTTTACTGTTAATATGACAGTAAGATACTGAATATTAAGTATGATATAAATTATTTGCAAAGTTTTCTCAAGAAAGTCATTAATCTGAGTGAATAAAATTAAAGGAATTTGGCACTAAGTTACAAAATTCCTGGATTTCTATAATACAGGCTTTCCAAACCTATAATGCAGAAAAAAACCCCACTGCTGAAATGTGCTGGAGCAAAAGGCAAGTTCATATGCTACACAGTTTTCTGAGGGCTTACTCTTAGTTTGGTTTGTCTTCTCCATCCAAAAGTAAGTGAAGTCACTAGAGAAATACCCACTTCTAAAACTGACAATTATATATATACTGATTACTGTCCTGTATTAAGTTTCAAAACAGAATGAGTTGACTGCTAGTTTGCTGATCAAACTACCAAGCCTGTAGTTTTTCTCTTTGTTATTTTTGAAAACAATAAATATTGATTAAAGAAATAAAATGATAGTGTTATAAGCATACTTGGAAGCAGCAATTACTGGAGTGGAATGAGAATCAGCTGATAAAGAAACCGAAGGAAAACAGAAACAGCAGTTGATGTGAATTTTTCTGTTTTAAGTAGGATATGAATTTGGGTATAAATTCAGAATGGCAGCTGGCTGATGTCAAGATGTGTCTACAGTTATGTTATTCAGTGGCATTTTGGTCATAGAATGAAGGTGAAGGTTGTCCTTGTCTCAAGGTTTAGGCTTATGTGTGCCACAGAAGTTGCTGAAAGCATTTACACTACTTCACATCATCTGTGAGATAATGACCACATCAGATTAGAATATGCCATCTGAGTGACACAGGTTAGTACCAGCAGAATAGAGACAAAATCTTTCCATCAAAACACTTAGAAAAGGAAAAAGGAGACCAAACTCATTATGACTTGAAAGTTAGTGTCTAGAAGATGGAAACATATGTCCAAAAAGACTGACTATTTTTCTGCTGTCATCATCAAAAATTGATGACTAGGAGCTAGTAAACACAGTAACCTCAACAGATGGTCCTGTTACACAAATTAAATTTGTGTTTGCTGTAGAAGCTGAACAACCTGTAGACACAACGAGTAACAGAGTATCATAAAGAATGAAAGAAACTCGTGTACCTAACCTGAGTCACAGCTTTCAATCTGTTTTTTGGGGCTTGTTTTGTTGGCAGTTGTTTGCTTTATTGGGGGACTGAGGGTGGTTAGAATGTGTCTATTAATTTTATTTTAAAATATTGTCATGTTTGATAGATCAGCCTCAAGAAGCTGTTTACCCTCATGTATAAATCAATATAGAGCTTAAGAGAGGTGCAGCAAAGAATTCATAATTATGAGATCATACAAAGCATTCTGTGGCCTCATCTCCTTTGAAGTACAAGTTTGATAAAATAATTAAGTGGCTTAAGTAATAAAGACGATGACTACCAAAGTCAATTAAAACACTTTAAACTGTTGTTATCGGCTATTCTTGATTTTAGATTTCAACTATTTTCTGTCTGTTCCTCCACTGCAACTATAAAAAGCATTGGCAGAAGACACATACTATTTTATTTGTCCTTTTGATGCTTTAACAAAGTGCTCCTTTCTGGCATTACAGCAAATTTCAATTGGTGAAATAAACCAGACATTTCTTGCACTGTCATTAAAGCTCTTTCTGTATATCCAATGGAGTGTCTTCAAGGCTGGCTAGGAACTCATTCTTCAGATTCCCCAGGGAACTTTTTATCTATTCTCTGATCTATTCCAAATGTACAGAATAGCCTAATGCCAAAATTTGGATAAAAATCATCCCATAGCTCTATGTTTCTGGTGTCTCACCATAATTTGAATTCTATACGTCTAGCTGTCCCAAGCCCAACATCTTCGTGATGTACCTTAACAAAAAACAAAGAGAAACACATCAAGATATGACTTAATATAATGTGAATATAAGCTGTTTCTAATTTTGTTTGCTACAAAGGAAACTGAAAGAAACTGTACTAACATGAATTAGGACAGAGCTGAACAGTAGGAACTAAAAATTGATAGAGCAAATGTATAGACAAGTTTGCTTTTAAAAAGCATTGCTGAGGATTTACAGTTCCTTCTTTGTGTTATTGGGAGAGTGTATGTTCAAGCTCTTTGAAAACCAGTCCAATTCACTTAGGAGTTTGAATTCAAACCATTAATGTCTAGAGCCATGGAAGACCTTGAGTCCTGGTTACAGTGACTTCACTAGTTCCCAGAACTATATCTTTACATTAGAACCATAATAGTCCAAAAATGACCCTAAGCAAGATTTACAGACAGAAAACAGGCTGAATATTAAGAAACTAAGTTAAAAATAAAAACAAAACTTTGGAGCCTGTTATTATGAGATTTTGTAGGACTCATTTCTCAGTCTCATGAATCCCACTTGTTACTTAGAGGATCATTGGCAAATTCATAGAATTTCAATGGTATCTGATCTCAAAACAAAATAAATAAAAATGAAATATCAATTCGGGAAGTTTTTCAAACTTTAAATAGGTATTCTAGGTATAATCAAACTATCAGAAATCCTAGTCACTCGCACAAGATACCACAAAGTAAACTACTTGGAAACTCCGCAATGGGTCTTTCAGGTTTCACATTGACAGTATTGACATAACCAATACAGTAAATATATTCAGGTGCAGAAGCATCTCAGAAAAACTCTACAATGACTCAAGAGCAGCTTTTGATATCTTAGTTCAGGGAAGAGACAGGAAAATTAACTTTCATTGTGCTACACACATTGTAGAAAGAGACTCCTTGAGATTATTCAGTTTGCAGTGAGTTATTGCCTTTTCACAGCCTGAAAACATATGATTAAAAAAGATTTGAGACAGACCTAGTTCAGGTATTACTGTGTTTAGATGAAATGAATTATTTGGATATCTGTAACAGAAAAACTGAGCAGTAAACAAGCTAGTGTCCTCAGGCAGAGGAACAGTCTAAGGCAGATTCATTTGCCTTAGAAATATTTGAGCGTGATGGTTCTGTGCTAGATTGTAGACTGGGAAGAACAGGCAGTTTTTCATGTGCATGATACTTGGTAAATTAATATTGATGTAGTTGCAGGTAAAAACTCTTCAACTCAAGCTGTTTAATAAGGATCAAAGCATTTTATGGATTTATTAATTTGTAATTAACTGAAAATCAGTGACCTGTATCATCATGTTCAATATCAACAATACAGGAGGTAAACCACGACATTAAACACCTAAGAAGTTAAGATAATAGCATCAGGAAATTCGTGCCACTATGAAACTATAATTGAGCTATACTGAAACATATGATAGAGATTTTGAATGTGTGATTGATACTGAAACAGAGTCAATAAGGAATAAACTTTAGATAAAGTTTCTCCCATTGAGAGAGGTTATGAGCCTGGTTTGCCTCAAAATTTTAGTATATATACAGTTGTCTAGGTTGGTGAAATCTAAAATTATGTGAGAAAATTGCTACTGTACATAATTTAGAACCAAGAGATCCATATCTGTAGGTATTTTTAGAATGTGCAAATCAAAAACAGTACTGAGGTTCATTTCAAAGATTAGTTTTGACACTGTTAAGCTTATTTGAAAACACACACACAGGTATCTTTCCTTAGAAGTACTTAAAAGAACTTAGAAACAATGTGAAGTCAGGATTCTTTCCAAACCAAAGGGATATGTGTGGGGGGTAGGAATTGGAATATTTTACCATCAACCTAAAGAAAACAGTCAGGAGGAGGAAGATTTTCTGCTGCCTTTCTTGAAATAACAGCTAAAGCTAGTCATCTGTTGCTATAGATACAACTCAGTCACGTAAAAGTAGGAAGCCTGGAGATATCTAACCACTCAAAGGTGCTTTGTTGAGGCCGTAATTGGTTACAAGCACCCTCATGACAGTCAGAATTTTAGATGTATGCCTCACTGAGTTTCAATGTTTCCTATTTTTTCTTTTCCTTGTTCACTTAGAAGACTTCTCAAATCCATTATTGTGAATTATACCTTTAAAAAGGATAGAAACAATTATTACATTTACTATAAACCAGTTGTAAATAATTATTGTGTGCCCTGCTCTCCTTTACCTTCAGATCTAAAAGATGACTTTACCCAACCCAGGTGCCTTGGTGTACAGATACTGATATTTAAATATCAATACTGATATTTACTGATATTTAAATATCTACCTATTTTACTGTTCTGCAAGCTAATTAGCATTTCTGACATTCCTCTCGGGCTAAGTTATTTTCAACCCATATTTTGGCAAATATTTCTTAGAAAATACACCTACTTGAAAAAACTCATATCTGTAGGTTTAACTACTTGTTTTCTTTCCACTTAGCAGTTGAGTTCTATTTATAATGTAATGGGACTAAGGCAGAAGATTGTCAGCCAGGATTTTAACAACTTGCATGTTCATTCTGAGGCATCGAGGTGCTACAGATTGCTATTACAATGGTAGCTGCAATGTTACGATGGTTATGCTAGAACTCTACAGCCATAAAAAAGTCAGGAAAAAGTACATCCTTGGCTAGCAGGAAATTTCTCAGCTCTTGGCAATCTGAAATAATATAAGGATTAGAAAATTTCTTTCCAGTGTGGCAGAGTCAGATTTTGGCCTGCAATCAGCCAATTCTATTTCTATTCCAAGAACCTATTTCAACCTATTACAAACTATTTTCAAGTTAATAATGTCATCCCAGGTCCATTGGGATGGAAATGAGCTCATATATCAAGGCATTTAAATGGAAACTTCTAAATGCATTTGACAGCATCCAACTAGATATTTGANGATTAGAAAATTTCTTTCCAGTGTGGCAGAGTCAGATTTTGGCCTGCAATCAGCCAATTCTATTTCTATTCCAAGAACCTATTTCAACCTATTACAAACTATTTTCAAGTTAATAATGTCATCCCAGGTCCATTGGGATGGAAATGAGCTCATATATCAAGGCATTTAAATGGAAACTTCTAAATGCATTTGACAGCATCCAACTAGATAATGAAGTCTGAAATGTCTTAAGAGATCCAAGAAATCCCCAGAAGGCTGGCAAATATGACAGTGATCCAAGCAGTAGTCTTGTTCATTTCTGGAATGTAAGTGGAAGCTTGGCAGATATTCTGGATATCTCAAATGAAGCTGTATATCCATGTTAGATAAAAATCTCACATAAATTTTTGCCTTAGAATGAGGTGAAGAGCATCCTCTGTTCCATCACCCATGCTCAGTGCTCATCAGCTCCTCTGAACTCAAGACATATTTTCTCTCTTATACAAGCTTAAACATATATATGTGCAAAGACATTATATTTAAACACCTACAATTAGATGTGATTTTTAACACACCTCTCTTGATAGACATGCAGTCTTTTCTGGCACATTTTGAAACTTCCTGTGTTCATCCACACACAGAAAAGATGTTTGAAACATAGCTTACTAGTTAACGGTATCATAATGATTCCATTCTAACTAGCTACATTTTTCTTCTATTCCTCATTTGAAAATAAAACAAAAAGAGAAGAAAATGAAATAATTTTTCATATTCATATTGACACATAAAATTTTGTTTGCCATGAAATTTCAGTTCGATAAATGGTGCTTATTTTTCTTATATTTGCTTTGTTTAGTGCAGTAGCATTAAATAATATCCTCTCAACAGCAAGTAGTAATAGCTATGTAATCTTCCAGATTATTCAGACCCCACCCTATCTAAAATATAATGCATTGCTTTCTTACCTACAAAATTCTTACTAGAAAATATGCAAGATTGGTTTGTATATTCAGTTTTATAATTTTAGAAACTAACAAAAATACAAGGTGTTTTATTGAAAATATTTTCAATAAACTACCTGGTTTTCTCTTTATCTTAGCAACAAGTTGTGGATGTGAAAGCTGATATTAAAACTTTATTTCACAAAAAAACCCAGATCATGTATTCTAGCACCCATTTTATGAAATATTGTCCTTATCTTTTAATTATTTGTATTTGAAACAATAAGAAATAATGCAAATTAACTTGTTACCATTGGAATAAAAATTCTGTAGTACGTAATACACTTTAAGGAGTTCTCAAGAAGATAATTCATTGTAAAGGGCAGCATATTCATACTGTGAATCAGAGTTCTTCTGTAGTTCTATCTGAAGGTTATCTCAGAAAGAAATGGAAATTTCTCCATTCAGGCACATTTTTTTTATTTTCCTGTAATTTCATTTTAATACATTTTTTCTCTTTCCTCAGAATTGGTAAAAGATAAGATGTAGGCAATTGCTAGTCAGAGACATAAATAAAAGTCAGGAGAGGCCAAAGATAACTTCCATAAGACTAACTTGATTTATTCCATACAGACATTTTTCCATATGTTTTATTCTGTGTTTGCTCTTTTCTTGTACTTGGTTTCCATATGGCAATCCCTCCTCCCAAAACCTGCTCCCCTCTTTCAGTAGCATCCGAGGTTTTTGAAGAATGAATGAAAATGTGGGTCTAGTGTTAAGATATTTGTAATTATGAATTTTTGAGGACTGAACTGATGGTGAAACTGCCTATTTCACTGCATAAATAATAGTAAAAGAGATATTTGAAGTTTATTCCCATTAAGCTTATACAACAGATTACAGTCTTCATTCAAAACATTTAAGTAAATGGACAAGACCAACATGCAGATTGAAAAACGAAAGTTCATTTGTGGTAGCAAATGAACCACTGATTCATGAGGACAGATACAAAACCTCCAAAACATCCAGAAACCCACACTTCATTCATCCCTAAAGTATGGCTGTCTTCTGTCAGGTTTTAAGATGGCTATGTTTTTTGGATATTAAGTTCTTTACTTACTGCTTCACTTTCTGAAATTCCTGTTAGATTACTATCACAACTTTCTTGAATTGCATTCTCTGATTTTGATTCAGCGTATGATTCTCTCTCAGAGTGCAAACCTTCAGCATGGCATCCTTATATGTCACATCAATCATCTCAGATATTTTACATCATCCCACAGGCACCTACTATGTTTTTGTCTTATTTTGTGATCATAATGTTCATCCCATTTTTCCTTCTTCTGCTTCTAGTTTTTTGTAACATATGAATTTATTTATGGCCTTAATTTGCCATTATTGTTTATTTTTTCCACTGCATGTTTGGAGTGTTGTAGGCCAATATTGTGTCATCAGACTTCTACTATACTTTATAAGATTACCATTTATTCCTTATGAGAGAAAATAAAAGTTTTTATTGAATATCACTTTATAGCAATTTCTTTTTCCCTGTCCATCCTAGCCTTGGGCAATTCCAGGAGTGAGGCATCCACAAGTTCTCTGGGCAACCTGTATTGAGGTGTATCTCACCACCCTCATGGCAAAGAATTTCTTTCTAATATCTGATCTAAAACTACCCTCTTTCAGTTTAAATCCATTACCCCTTGTCCTGCTGCCACATGTGCTTATGAAAAGTCCCTCTCTAGCTCTCTTTTAGACACTTTTTAGGTACTGGAAGGTGTTATAAGGACTCCCTGAAGCCCTCTCTTGTCCAGGCTGAACAGCCCCAACTCTCTCAGACTGTCTGCATAGGAGCAAACTGATCTAGTGGAGGATGCAGCTAGACCGTCTATAAAGTCACTTCCAATCCAAAGCATTCTACAATTCTGTGAATGTTGGCCTTGGCAGTAAGCATTGTTCTGTTCCCTGCTTTCCCTCTTGGTCTGGCAGTGTTCTGAGGTGTCATATGTGTTGTTTCTACTCAAGTGCTAATTCTGTCTCTCAAGTCTCTTTTACTGATTTCCTGCCCTTGTATACATTTCAAGTACCTCTTTCTTTTAACTTATAGTCCACCATTTCTCAGAATGGCAGGCACAGTTCAACCACTTCACTTCTAATCAAATAGAAAGACAGGTTTTAGAAAGCATGCTGTAAGAGATTAAAACCTTCCATAACCTAAAACAAAAAAATCAATTTTGAAGTCATTTAAGATGCCACTTTGTCTTTTGGCCTACTTGTTTCACCTTCTGAATATGAAAAGACAATTGATCAAATATCCTAATTCCTTTTTTTTCCTTCTGTCTAAGGGAATACTATCTTTTGAAAATAATCCACTCTGGGAACAACAAAAGTTGTCAGCTGGCAGTGATCCCAACAAGTTATTTCCACACTGGCAACAACTCTGACAGTAAAGATTTCTTTATATTCACCAGTCACCATGTGGCCGAAGCAACTTAAAACTCTAAAAGACCTGGCAAAAAGAACAAAGGAAAAAAGACTGAGAAGCGATTAGAAAACAGATAACTAAAAGCTAGTTGTAGTACAAATGTGCTAACTTGGGACTGGAAAAATAATCTGGCATGTTTTTGAGGCTTAAAGTAAATGGCATTCGGTCTATCCACACTATGTGTTTATATACATATTATATTTGATTGAAATAAAAAGCTACTTGGAGATGAAAATCTATCCCACATTTTTCAGATGGAATGAGTTGCCTTGAAAGAACAAATCATGACTATCTTTTCCATTTAGTACAAGGTAACTTAAACAAATGGCTTAGATTATATCCTTACCTCTCAATGACTAAAATTTAGGTAAAATGAGTTCTATATGACTTCCATGATGTGAGAAACTTTCTGGAGAACACTGAAGTATCCCAGGTGACACTGTTACCGTGTCTTCTTCCAATTCCCTGCTCTGGGAGCTTTTTGCTTTAAGCTTGAGAAACAGACGGGTACTTCAGGTTCTTGCTTCAAGATAGATGTTTATTCAGTCTTATCAGAGAAATAGAGCCACGAGTGCAGCCCTGACAGAGCGAGAGCCAGGAAGAACACCTTATCAATGTTACACAGCCCTTTTAAAGGTAAATCACCCAATAAAAGCTTAAAACGAAAGATATTTTTATTTTTCGGCCAATGTATGAGAAATACTCCAGCCATGCTGACAGGAGCTGCGGCACTTCCTACCCAATCGTCTTAAACTACTTTTTACTGCAAAACATGGAGTCGAAGAGGAAGGGAGGAGGTTCAAAAAAACAACAACTCTCCTCCATTTTGAAGTTTCTGCTATCATCTATTTGCTATATAAACAAACCTAAAAAACTCTAGACCTTTTACCCTATGACAACCCTACATAATATTCTATCACCTAGTTCACATGAGAGTTGATTCTAATTCTTCCCACAACGTTGGCAGCTTTCGCCATGGACGGAAATAAAAAGCAGAGCTGTCTCGCGGGGTAGAATTCTTCAAAACAGGCAGAGAGACTTTCTCTGCACTCTGGATTCCAACACCCAGGAAAGTACTTTTTGCCACGAATGTAAAAAATTTTAAACCAAGAACAGCAGGCATGAAGGTATCTTTGATTTGTTATGAAATCTAAGGATTCCCTTTCTCTGTCTGGTTTGAACAATATTTTTCCTTAAAATGTCTATTTTTTAACAAATTATTTATTTGTGCATTCATTATTTCAGTAATTACTTTTTTTTTTTTTTTAATGATGTAATGACTGGCCACACAGGAACACCATCAAAATACTGTATTAGCTTCCAAGAGAGATGGCATTAGAAATAGTTTGTTGAGTACTATTTCCAGAATTTCTCATGGTGATGTGTGACTTCCAAAATCTTAATACAAACAAAGAAACCAAGCCTAATTGAAATGAATTGTGATAACAAAATAAACACACACACACATGCATGCACACAGAAAAACCCCTTTTTCTTCTGATTTCTGAGCCTGTGGTGAACTGAAGGTACTTTGGGGTTGCAGCCAGAAACTACAATGCTACTTTTTAAAGCAGCAACACTGTAACCTGAATATTATCTCTGAAAGCATACAAATGCACCAGCTGTGACAAAGAAAGAGGCATTAAAACTAACAAGAAAAAGAGGTTTAAAATATCTTGAGATTTCATACTATAAGATTGGCCACAGTAATCACTTTCTTCAAGCAAGAAATAAACTAAAGTAATGAAACAGCTGCACATACTGCAGCTATTGCTTATAGTATCAGAAAGATACCTTTTCTTTATCTTCGGGATATATCGTGATTTAGCAGAGGTCTTTCTTATACCATCTGTACTTATTCTTCTGATTACAACAAATTCTCGTTCAGGTCTTTAGTAAGTCACATCATGTATGTTGAAAAGAATCATTATCTGAGTAACTTGCTAATTGATTAAACTGATTTTTTCCAGGTATAAAACATTCAGTTTCATATAGAATCAATCACATTGCTCATGCTCAATAATTGCAATATAGTTTTCCTCTTACAAAATGAATAATACTACTCAATTTTTGGTCCTCTTTAATTATTCGGACATTAATAATAAATTGTTATGCATTAATATTGAGGTAATATGAAAAAATAATTGACTGACACTGATATCATAGAATGCCATCAATATTTTAATTTTAAATACAATTATGTTTTGGATGGTGTCCATCACTTGAAACACAGGAGAATAATTCTGAAATTAGTCTAAATAAAATTGGATCATGTTAACTTTCATGTATAAAGTACACTTCAAGCAATCAGCTTCGGTTTTGTTCACTATCTTCTTGTCTACATCTGAAATATTAAGAATTCTACATGTGGAGGAATTTGAGCATATACAAAACTTAGTTTTTTGGGTCACTCCTACAGGTATTAGGGTGGTCGAAGCTCTCCACCAGGACAAGGGCAGGTGAACCTCAGGCTACTCCTCTCTGCATAGAGAGTGCCTCATTCAGTGTGTCATCCTGGTCAGGCAGCCTGTAGCAGACCCCCACGATAACATCACTTGACCCCGCCCTCCCTTTTATCCTGGCCAATAAACTCTCGGTTTGGTTCTCATCTATCCACAGACAAAGCTGCATGCACTCCAGCTGGTCATTGACATTGCTCCTTGTCTCCCCTGCCTGTCCTTCCTTGACAGCCAATATTCTTCCATTCCAACACTCCACTCATAGGAGCCGTCCTGCCATGTTTCTGTGATGCCAATAAAATCATAGCCCTGAAGGCATGTGCATGTCTCCAACGTCTCTTATTTATTCCCGTGCTATGTGCATGTGTATAGATGCATTTAATTTGGGTCCCCGATGAAGATGATTTTCTGACCAAGAAGATGGAATTCCTTTGTGCTGCTCCTCAGGTGCTCTCCTGTTGACCTGCAATCCTTCTCCTTGCTCTGGGCTCTTGGTGGCACTGGGACATTGACACATACATACATTTTTTTGAGGTGTTTTATATGAACAAAAGAAAGAAAGGAATAATTCTAGCTTCACAAGATGAAAAACTAACATACTACAGCTTTGAACTCCAAGAACTGAAAGAAGTGAAAGGAAGAAATTTTACTCAGCAGCAGAACATTCTGATGAAGACTACTATTTTAATTAGTAACAATCAAATAATTTCAACATAAAAATATCTTTGATGAGGAAAATAGCATACCTATATTTAGTCTCTTTTCTATGTCTCTTTTCTTCTGTAAGCCACAATATTATCAGAACTTGCTTCAGGGTCCATCAGCTCATTCTTTAGGGAATTGAATTTGCTCAGCTATGTGTTAGGTGGAAAAAAGGGCTATGAGAGAAAGCCAAAAACAGAGAACAAAGAAGACAGGAAAAAAAGACTTTCCTTTTATACTGTATTCACTTGTCAGGATCTTCTCTATTAGAAGTTGAAGAATTGTATGCAAGTATAAACACTACCTGTCCCATCTTGTCTTCTTTTTTAGTTCTGTATTTGGAGACTTTCTCCATTATAGTGGATTGCTGTAGGATTTTAGTCATGTAAATGGAATAGAATTTTTTTTCTGTGCTTTATGTTATTTTACCTAAAGTGTTCTAAGTGAAAGAAAAACAATTTTAGGTGCTGGAGTTGTTTTGTCACATTCTAGCTAAGAAGAAAGAATCAGATTTATGGCAGTCCTTAGTGCAAAGCTAACAAAAATTTTCCCTGAAGATGTATTCTCAATGATATAATGAGTTGCATTAACTAGTTAAATAAATGGTTTAAAAGTTCAGGGTAGATACTTGCATGCAATTGCAAGGCCTTTTCTGTGTTTAAAAGGCTAGAGAATAATAGGTTTTAGTGTACTGTCAGAGAAGTACAATATGTTTTAAGAAGTAGGACTCCAATCTAAATAACTTTGTAACTTTTTAAATAACACAGTAGTTGCATTTCAATTATAGAGCTGGGTAAATATCCTGCAGGATCTTATTTTGTCAAAAGACGTCTTTTACTACCATAAATAGATTATTGCCTCTTAATTTAAAAATACTGCACTTTTCTGCCACTTAAGCGACTGAAGAAATTTAGCAAAACCTTGCTGCACTGAAGTGAAACAAAAGAAGCATTTTCTTCTTTGGTTAAAAGGTTTTCTCTCTGTGTAAGACTGGAGACAAAATTAAAATTTGCAAAATTCATCAGTTTCTGAGACATTTTCTCCTGGGCAGATGGCACGTAGGCCTCTCTATTTACCTGCATACTCATCCATAACCCTTATGATTTGTATTAAATTATCTTATTTCTACTGATCTAAAATTTTCATCTCTAGTAGAGATGAAAAACCCAAAACAAAGCTGCAACTGCACTCAAAATGAAAGGAGGTACATTGTGGGGAAAATTGTCATGTGCTATTAAGAAAGAATATCTTTGCTAAGGTTGGGGTTGCCAGTTAATTTTTCTGCCTTTGGGTTTGGTCTTAGTGTTGCCTTTGTTCCTCTTATCTGAATGTGAGATATTGCCCCTACATCAGTTGGCCAATCTGTTTCTCTACCCAAACCTCAACTGGACTGGGGAAATGAACCAGCCAAATGGAAAAAGAACCCAAAAAACAAACAAACAAACAAAAACACCCAAAACCCAAACCAGAGCAAATCAAAAAACCAAAACAAAAACGAGCCAAACAAACAAACAAACACAAAAAACCCACCCAAAAAACCCAAAACAAAAACAAAAAAAGCCCCAAACTGTCCAAAACAACCACAGTTTCCTGATCTAGTTCAGTATGTGCCTTCATAAACAACTTCTTCTGGAACAGTGGAAGATGCTTTAGAAGAGCAAGAACAAGCAGCTAGAGAAAACTAAAGGCTTTGGTCCCCAAAGAAGTGTTACCATCAAAGAATTTCAAGTGAATTTGTGCCACCAATACAGACATTGCTGTATTCCCTTTTACCTGCTTTTCCTTCTAAAATCATGTTATTCCACTTTCTGATTGTGCCACAAACCCTGAGAATAATTAACAACTTAATACTACTCTCTCTGCTAACATAATTTTTGTTCTAAACCTAATGTACTTTTTGTTTAAATGGTTGAATTTACAGCATAATTTAAACTTTGAATACTTCTAATCTGTAATCATCTTAAATTGCTGCTTCTGTTTCAGAGCTGGAGAGGAACTTTTGTGTTGGCAGCTGGTCTATTTTTTCCACCTATATCCAACTAATAAAATTAGAATTTATTCCCGTTTATGAAAGAAAATGTCTCTTTCCAGAATTTCTGTACTAAGACGCAGCTGAGAAGTTTCTGAAGTATTTTTTGTTTAGCAATTTGAGCAATTCAAGAGAAAGAAAAAATCTAGATAACTTTTAGATCTTAATAACAGATAAATATCAAGGAAACAAAAAAAACCACCAGTTGTCATATCCTGTGCAGCTACGTTTGAAACAAAGTTGATCATAAAGTTGGGACTGATTTCAGGTACCTAATTTAAACTTCAAGTATATTTGGTATGTGTACGTATATGTGCACATTCTAAAATATGTGTATATATAATAAAGATTTTAACTGTATTGTTTTATGCACACAATTATTCCAAGAATAATTTACCTTCTTTAAAGTAAAAAACAATCACTCTCTTGTATGACAAGTCCATCCTGCAAGGCTTCTGTTGTTAAAAATTTTATCCTCAACATGATGACTGAAAAATTAAATTACAATGGCTAATATTTTTAGACATTGTAATATATCTGGTACTAAATACACTGCTTGATGAAATTTATCATCTCACCTTGATATCAGGTCTTGAGCCTGCCACACTAGTGATTTTCGCACTTCTGGATTGCATGCATGCATGCGTATGTGTGTGTGGTTGCAACTGTTCCCTAAAGATTAGAACTGATTTAGATTTCAATTTTATAATTATGATTTATTTAGCACCATAGAACTGTTAGGGTTGAAAGGGACCTTAAAGATCATCTAGTTGCAATTCCCTTGTTGTGAACAGGGATACATTTCACTAAACCACATTGCTCAGAGCTCCATCCAGCCTGGCCTTGAAGATTTCCAGGGATGAGGCATCCATAATTTCTCTGAGCAGCCTATTCCAGTACCTCACCACCCTCACAGTAAAGAATTTATTCCTTATATCTAATCTAAACCTACTCTCAGTCTGAAGCTATTCCTCTTGTCCTGTCACAACATGTCTTTCTTTGTAAATAGCACTGTGGTAGGTTGGATCTGAGCTGATAGACAGCTCGTCTGACCAGTAGCGCTTTTCGGAATTTCCATATTTAAAGTCTGGAGGACACAGGAAGTGTCTCTCTTTCAGTTTGGCTGCTCCTGTGGGAGGGGGGAGGAGATGGGTGTTGGAGCCGCTTCTCAGAGTGGCCTCGGGCCTCTCCCGCCCTCCCCCAGTGCCAGGGCATGGCCCCGGGGTGCCGGCGTGCCAGCGGGAGAATTCCTCCAGAGCCCGCCAGCTGAGGAACAGCCATAATCACTGCAAGTAGCCAAGACCATCCAGCGGAGGCTTCTGAGGACTGCCCTGCCCCCCGCCACATGGCCCGCGGAGATCCTGACAGAGGCCAATGGAGCTGAGAGACAACATCAAAGAAGCCAGCAGCACAAAGAAAGTGGGGTTTTTCTTCATCATAAAGCCCGTACAACAGAGACTATTCTTCATNCTTATTATTTCTTTTTCTTTCTTTTAGTTCTATTAATAAAGTTTTTCATATTCTTTAAGTTTTGAGCCTGCTTTGCATTCCTCCAAATCTCCTATCTCACAAAAGATAAGAAAGGTGAACTGAAGCCATTACAAAATTTGGTGGTTTTCCCCGGTTTAGAACTAAACCCGCTACAAGTATCTCTCCATTTTTCTTGCAGGCTCACTTCAGGTACTGGAAGGCCACAATTAGGTCACCCCTAAGACGTCTCTTTTTTGGACAAATAATCCCAATTATCTCAGCCTTTCCTCATAGGAGAGGTGTTCTATCACTAACTCCTACAATAGAGGAGTTCAAGGTTTGCTCTAAAGTTACAAACGCATCTTCTATTTTCTTCTACACTGTCATTAATTAACAGTGAGAAGTGGTCAGACACCTAGGAAAGCCTTGAAAAGATCTTCATGGAGTCCATGGAAAAGCAGTGTTATTCTGTGAATCACTGTGCTCCACAGCTATGACAAGCTTAATCCCAATAAAATCGATTGATGTTCAACAACCTTAAATTTGTCTTTAATTCTATTTCAATTCTGTACTTTCTGGTTTAATTTCTATTGCTTTCCTTTTTATCTTTTGTGGTACTGGAACATTCGACCGGGATAAAAAAAATATATCTGAAATACTGACTAGAAAAGTTACTGTCATTCTTAAAAAAGTCCTATGTAAAACTGCCTCAGGAACTTTGTTTATTAAATAGTAACTGGCAGATAAGTGCACAGTACAGTTCTCAGACTGGTTCAAGTTTTAAGTCTATTTGATAGACCAGATATGGACAAGACGTGATAAATGCACATATTTGTGGGAGTCCCGCCCCTAGAATTAGCGCCTGTCAATTACCTGGACTCCTCCTTCGAGGACGACAGCTCCACCCTGGAGGTGGGTCTGGGGGAGAAAACCTCTGTTTGAGAAGGCGTGCCTAAGGGCTGGGACCTGCCCACCTTTCCAGAACCCTCTGAGTTCCTGGGTTATGTATTGGTTCAGTTAACTCATGTTTAATAATAGGCCCATTGCCTATGTAATAAGTATCTAGAAAGTTCTGTTCTACTCGGTTGATCATTGGTTCTATGTTATTGTATCCTCCCATTTAAAATTTCGATTGGACCCATGGATTCATCCCCTCCCCTATCCGGGTACCCCATTGGTTGTTCTCCCCAACTCCTCCCCGTTTTCCCCTCCCTTACAAGGTGAGGCACAGAGGCAGAACCTGGGAGTTCTTCCTCCATTGCTCTCCCGCCCGGATCCCCGCTCCTTTCCCCAATAAAGGAGATCTTGGAGGAAGCCCCCTCTCGACTCTCTTTACTTCTTCCGCCGCCTTTCCTGCTGGATACTCGCTGGAGCTGCCTCACCTGAGTGTGAGACACCCACGCGCGCTCCTTGGGTTTCTCCTCGGAGGAGTCCCAGGCGCTTGGAGGCACGCGTCCTTAGCCGAGGCTTCAGGGACCTAAAGTAAGGGTGGCTGAGCTATCGACAACAACACATATTCTAATATATTAAAAGAAATATGGTTATAGATATAAATCCTCCATCCAATTTCTGGATTTTCTACTTACCACAAAACATTCTCAAGCAGACTGATCTAATCTCAACAAAGAACATCATTTATCAGAGTAATACAAGGCAGTAAACAAGAAGTCCTAAGAGTAACATATTTTTGTTATGTTTTCTATGCCAACACTACCTTCAAAATTAAACTGAACACGGAGAAGTGTTCTAATTAAATACAATTTTCCTGGAATTAACTATTTATTTCCATGTATTGTTGCCCTAATTTTCTGGGTTTTTTCCAGTTTATAACTCGCATTATGTGACAACTTTTTGGAATGTTTCTAGAGAATACCACACATTTTACATGTCAGCATAGAACATTTCCTTGAACTAAATGTTTTCTTTGCACTCTTGTTTCAAGAGTGCAAAGAGTTTTGGTTTTTTTTCAAGGATTCCTAATTATTTGTATAAATGCTTGGGCATATTCGTTTGTCTCTAAATCATGTGGCTATTATAGTGTCAGTGAATATAATACATTGTAGACTCCTAAAAATTATTATTAAAATTACATATAGACTCTATCATGCTTAATTAAGGATAAGGATAGATGAAACAGCACTCTAGGAACACTGTTTCACAATCAATTGTGTGTTAACTTACTGTAAAGTCATTCTCTAAATGAGGAGCTATTGAAAAACTTTGTTTACAACTTTCTACCCATCAAAATCTAAAATATTTACATTTTCCTTATGAATACACTAGGCTTATCAAATAATGTTGGCAAGTTAAGTGTCTACCATTCACAAAATTATTAAAAAAAAAAACATTTAACAACTCTGGAAAGAAATGTAACGTCAATTTAAAATCAGGAAATTCAGACATTTCAGTGCTGTACTCTCAGTCATTGTAGAAACGTCATCCCAGATGGTGCAGATGACGCACATGGCAAATGGGAAGGGAGGCAGAAATCAGGTCTGAAGATAAGAGAAATAACACTTCATCAATAAATCTGAGTGGTGTAAAAAATACCTTAAAAATTATTATGCTATTAAGTTATACAAAACAGAAACATCCCCTGGTATGCTGCTTTCTTCTTCAGGCTACAGGAGATGTGTTAATTCAAATGCAGCTTTATGCAAGGACTAGAAAGAAGAGAAATGCAGGAACATTACTACAAATTGGCAATGAGTGGAGCTAATCGCTGGATAGGACATCACAAGGTAATGGCCAGGGTGAAAATATAACAGCTGTGTTTTGCTTTGAATGGAGTGGGAACCAAAATGTAAATATATAAATATTACTACTTCTCTGTAAAAGTCTGATGTGAGTTATACAGGTGCCCTAGGGCCTTGTAACCATCTGGGTACTATGCTATCTTGACAGGCTATGGGCAGAAACAATAGTCTTGCCAAGAAAAATAACTGAAAGCAATCTGTGCTTCACCAGCCCGAAAAAAATAGCATAGATTATTTTTCAAGTGCAGTCCTCAGTTCATTATAACATTCTGTTGCTTAACAATGTTATCTGACTCCATGTAAAGCAACCAATTAAAGAAGCTAGTTAGGAGCCCTGTGTACATCAGCTGCAGGCAGTAATTTGTCCTAGAAATCAGATAGAAACTGATGTAAACTGATATGAACACAACTGAGTTTTTTCCACTGGTTATTCTTTTTAGACCCCCTCCCCAGTCTCAAGAGATCAGGTGTGGCATTGTCAAACTTTTTAATTCACTTCTTCTAAACCATTTTTATTTTCAGCAATGGAGTATGTGCCTTGAGACTGTCAGCTTAAATCTTGCCTGGTACAAACTGCCATAGCTACACCAATTTAGAGTTTGCTTCTCTATAGATGATATTTTTTCTGTTATGACTCTTCTGTCATTTCATTTCTGCTATGGTGAAGTTCAAGTACCTCTTTCTGAAGGACACGTCCTTCTCCACAAGCAACAAGCTCAAGATTTTTAGACAATATAATTAGTTATATTATTATTCATTATATTTAAACAATCCTGGCTGCATCTTGATCCTTATGAATATTCAAGAAAATTAGGTCCTTGACTAAAAATATTTTTAAAATATAAATCTTACAGATATTTCAGAAAAACATATCTGTTGTTATAGACTGGACAGAGGCAGCCCACTGAAAAAATAATGAGCAGACATCCTTTAGAATTATAGGTAATTTTACAATTTATAAAGGAATTTATTCTTTCCTGAAGACTATTTAAATAAGAATTCTGAAACTTGGAAATTTAGTAGCAAATATGTATATTTCCAGGGTCACTTATGACTATTTCTAACATTTCTCTACAAGCTTTTGTCATGCTTCAATAGGAGTTTGGGTCTAAAGATGAGAAAGTAGCTCTGTATTATGTAATAAACTTCCTACAGTCCTGCTAAATTAAGTCAATATGAATTATTCCAGTTCATTCTGTAGATCAAGCCCAAGGCTCTGTTTACTCATGTTTCTAAAAATTAGATACAATTTATAACAATGTCATTCTTTCTATCTTGTCGAAGTTCTTTTTTTTCACATCCACTACATTGTGCTACATATTTTGCTTCCAAATGTTAGCACTCCATCACTTTTCCCTTTTGCACACAGTTCACTTGGAAAGAAAAGCAGAGCAACTAGAGAGAATGAAACAAATGTGTTCTGAGAGCTGGAGGAGCTCAGATATGCAGGAGAGAGAAATGGAAGTTTTAGAGTCCACGTAATGGCAGTTAATATATAATGAATACCATGACCACAGAGTGTAGACCTGCTCTAAACCTTCCTTTTCAAAGGTGCATAATGGCATTATCTTTTCATATCTGAAAGAGCAAAGGGGAAACTGCACTGGTTTCACTGCTGGGTGGATGCAGTACATCTTCCAATTCTCTCTTTTGCAGTTCATGTTCTAGTCATGGTTAAAGGGAGTCTATTCATCTTTCCAGTAGGCATTTTTCCGTATTACCATTGTATCTCTAGTTTGACAGCACTTTTCAAGACTAGCCACTGCATTATCTTTCCTCCATTCTACTGGCAGTCTGTCATGCTGTGTTACAGTAGAAATCTTTTATTTGTTCTCTTAAGTTTTATTTTTCCCCCATTTTTCTTATTACAATGGGTCTATTTTTTTTTTAATTTCCTGTACTTTGGTTATATTATATTTAATTTTTGTTATAAAGTTTTATTATTTCCTGGTTTGTGACAGCATGCAGTCAGCAAGACTCCAGTTGCATTTTAGGGGTTTTCTAAGAATACGCCAACACTGGATAATGTACATTATACTAGGAGACAGTATTTTTCTCAGATTTCTGCTCATTCTCATCTTCTAACCTCAGTATTTATACATTTTAAAAATTGTTTGATCCAAGTTACATTTGTTGAGGCTGCATAACTTCTGTTATAAGAACCAAAGCAGGTTTTGCACATATTAGAATGTTCATGACACTGTAGACTCCTAAAGTCTATAAACAAAGTACTTGAATGTCCCTTCTTATTAGCAGCAAAGAACATTCAGATTTGCTGCAAGTATTCCAACGTCTGCAACAGCACAGCTGATGCAAATGCTTTGATTTGCAGATGAAACTAATTTGCCAAAAACACAATTAAATTACAGTAAGCAGCTGATCCAAGTCATAACTGGAGATCTGAAGTTACAATCAACTCTGAGATCTGTGTAATTGAAATACTGAATAAATGAATGTAGATAAAGAGAATATTACTAAGTAGAAACAATACTCTAAAAAGCAAGAGTTTTAAAGACATGTAGAAAAAGTGGCGTATTACCATTCTTTATACTGTCTGCGGGTCTCCTTACCTTGGTTTTAAAAAATTTTAAATCTGTTTTAAAAATTGATGTTTGAAAGGGATGAGCAGTTTCCAGAGGGTTTACTGCTCATATCTCTACTGACAATATCTCTACTGGTGTTGCAGTACTATTTGCAGGTTCCATCAAAAATCACATCTGAACTAGACATTATGTCAATATACAGGGTGACACTTTCTCTTAAAGATTTTAGAGATCCTTTATAAAAAGCAACTAACTTTCTCAAGCTTAGCAGCCTGAGATTCTTATCTTATACTCATTCAGAGCAAATGTCCTATATTATCTGTTCAATAGCATCTGTTGGAACAGCCTGGTTTTCTTCATCAGCTCTAAAGGAGAGTTAAACTGCCAAGTGAGAGTCTGAACTTAGATTATATTAACTATCTCATTTGATGAGGTGTTTCTATTGTGAGCAGGACTGAAATGTGATCAAGAATCTTGTATAGTCATGAAAATGTTTATATTATACATCATACAAATGTATTAAAAGATATTTTTGCACATTACCCCACAGAAATTCCACACAAAATCAAACTCTCTGAGCTATAATAAATCACTCTTTCAGCCACTCAGCTCCATAGCGTATCTTCCATGACACTGCAGTAATTTCATACCAAATCTAAATACAACACCATCATATTTACCTACAGTGATATTTGAAATAAGATAAGGTCTGTAATGAGAAAACAATATATTTTATTAGATCAATTTACATGGGAAATATTGATAGATTTTCAGATATGCTAGCTGTTTTTATTCTAAGTTTTAGCATTTCTTCATGGTCTGAAAACAATCAGACTTTAATCAAACCAATTTCCAGAGCTGATTATGCCTCAAAAAGACTGGGCTGTATAAAGGCTACCCTTCATTTAATCTACTGAGCCATTAGCTGAAGTGTCATAGATCATTTAATTGCTGTGAGAAAGAAGCAGCATGTGGCAGGAGAAAAGAAAACACTAAAACAAAACAAAACTCAGAAAACCCTTATTCATCAGTCCAACAATTATTCAGGTCGAGCTGTCAAGGAGTGACAGAAAATGACCACTCAGAAAGGTAAACCCAGATCAATGCTATGCTAGTTGTCCAAACAAATGCAGGAAACCGTTCAATGCTTCTAATGACTTCAACTTTTACCTGAAATTAGACAGTAGATAATGGGAAAGGCAAATGACAGAAGTGGTACATTTCCTATGGGAAACTCTATTTAATGCAGGAACTGCTAGACTTTCCAGTGTGGGGGTTTGACTTTTTGCTCATTGAGGTCATATACCTCAATGCTTTTAATGAAATTCCTCTCTGAAAAGGATTTGACGCTTTGCTTCTGCATGTGTGTATAAAGATGGATGCCTAAGGTTGGTGCTTTTCAGTGGAATAAAATAAACTTTCACACTGGGGAAACTACTACCTGCAAATTTTAGTTCTTATAACTTCATCTGCCTTTTTTACTTTTTTCTCTCTTTTATATCTAATACAATTTTTATAAACATGATGTAGTGTTCTTCCATATCTGGGGACATTATTTTATTGAAATTAACTTTGAGGTTTTTTGTACTGCAGAAATGGATCTTCATGTTTCTCATGGACAGGTTTCCTACTGTCTGTAGATTTGGAAGGGAAAACCCTAAACTAATAATGAAAAATCTACTTCTAGAGTGGCATTTCTCAGCTCTTGCATCAAAAACACAACAGCAATGGATCAGGAAAGTTAATTTTGTTTCAAAAATACTTAGCTATCTAATAAAAAATCAAGCAAAGAAACCCTCAACCTTTACATTTTCATTGCATTTTATTATTCTCATTCAACTAGTCTTTGCCAGCTTCTGAAATATAGGAAAAAATAACTAAGCTTATTCCCTATATACTCTTGCTTTCAAACTAAATGTAATTTGGTTGCTGTTTTCTTCAACTAATAGATCACCACCTTGGAATGGCTGAGAATCCTTCACCGAGAAAACCATCTGTGACTCTACTCAGTTGATTTGTGACAGTCTTTTACATAAAATAACTTTGTACAACAACTGTGCAATTCTGTAACAAATAACTCAATTTTAGCAGGTACGCACAGAAATTGCTTGAATGCCTTTTAGTAAAGAAGCTAGTTCAAGTTTGGCTATGGAGGTTTAGAAGATAAACAGTATTAATAATTCTCTTATCCCTCTTTTATATCTTTAAGAAAACCTGCTGTCTGGGAAATAATGCCAAGTTTCAAAACGTAAGTATATTTTAAGATTTTTTGAATTATTTTACCATAAGTCGATATGACTTCTTTTGTAACTTTGCTTGCTTGGAATATTCCAGGGCCTGTTGGGAGCAAACCTCTAGGAAGGAGATGGTAAGAGATCCCTTCCTCCATCAATCACTAGTAAAATTGTGTTTTTCTTTTAAATTCAGGAATGGAATATTTAAAATTGATCTGATCTCTTTTTTAAAACATACAAAGTATGAGCAAGGTTAACTTTTAGCAAGGAACACTTCTCATTTCCCTTGCTTGCCTTCTCTTCCTTTTCTTTTTCCTCAGATTCTTTGTTATAGTCCAAAGAGAATAAAAAAAACCTGCTGAAATTCTTCTGTAGTTCTCCAAGTACAAAAAGGTCTACTTGGGCTTGAACCCCACCATAGGCTCTAGCTGTGGCTTCTGTTGTTCTGGAATCCAAGGTTCCAAGTGGTTCATACAGTACTTCTTCGATATTTTTTGTCCTTCTAAAGTTTATCTCTGAATTATGAATAAGCTTAAGAAAAAGCAAAACAAAACAATGTTTCTTTTATGAATGAATCTCAAATGTACAGGAAAACAGCCGTATGGGGGAAAAAAAGTGCTGTTATTCTGATTGACTTCTGCAGTAATGACACACTTAGAAGCTAAAAATAAAGGAAGAAACCTACAAAACAAAACAGCTGAGTTTTACCAGTGTTATAACTTTATGCTTATATATGTGTACAATGCTTTCATGGTTACAAAAACTTGGTGTTTTTGTTGATAATGCTAGTAATTTTTTTTTGTATTACAGAGATGATTTTCTATATCTGGTAGCAATTTCTAACACATTCCAATTAATTCAGTTTCTCAGGAATGTTCTTGTAGAGTTTCTGTTTTAAATTTCATTCATGGAAGGATTAAATTTAGTAAGTAATTTCCATAAGTATATGTTAGTTTAAAGAAATGCAAAGTAGACTCAATAAAGTGATATTTTTACTTAGTAATTTTCTTCTTTGGGCAAGATACAATTTTGAACAGTATTTATGGCAAAGGACAACTTAAGAATGAGGAACTAGATAAAGATCTTGGACAGAAGTAGGCATTCAAGTTATTGACTGGTTGAATTTCTAAAATACAGTCTTAGTTTCCAACTTTTCGTTCTGTTTTTCCCATTGTATATTTGTGTAGCAATACCCTCCAAAAGACCCTAGAGGGAAATCTTTCCTAGCTTGGAAAGCAACAGTGACTCCGAGATCTTGTGACTGCAAGAAAATGGCCTAGTTGATCTGGATTAAGTCAGCAATAACCATTTTCATATTCAGTTCAGATTTTTAAATTTCTCCAAGCCAGGAAAAAAGAAGCAGTACTGTCCAACTAAAATTTCTGCTACCTTAACGGAGAAAATATTTTATTTCCCTTCAAAGCAGACACTATCATCACAGTGATTTTGAAGATGTGAATTACAGAATGTATGATCATCGATAGAAGGCAAGCTTGAAAATGAGCATTCCCCAGAAGTCACTTTGTTTCATGAGTAGTGTTTTATAGAAAGGAGATTTTTTAAGTCTTAAAATGACTAAATCATTACAATTTAGGAGAATTTTATTGCTAGAAGTAAAACACGAACAATGTTCCTTGTTTCCTGAAAATTCCCTATTTCTTTAAAAATTAAGAAAAAAACCCCAAACACTTACTATAGACATTTATAGTTACCAGATAGATATTTTTTATGTACAAGAGTTAAAACAAGTTAAAACCTGGGGAGAGGTTGTTTAATTGTTTTAGGTAACAAAAGTTGTTTCTGCTTGAGGGTTGTTGACTTTTTCCTCCATATTATTTTTATGACAACTAAATTTGTGATAGAATTAGTAAGAAGATTGAATTCTTCACTGCCATGATTTTTGTTGTGTAATGAAAGGCAAAAAATCAGTAAACACAAATGGTAACCCAGCCTTCCCCTTATACACTTACTAACTCTTGGGTAAATAAACAGTACAAGTTGTCTTTCCTCAGCTTCATTGCTGTGAATGACTTCACCACTTGTCTTAGAGATAACCTTTTTTCCTAACAGCAGTTTTAAAGCATTAATTGATTTTTTTGATTCTGAATACAGTGCTATTGAGAGTTTGTGGAGTCTGATGGGTGAAATGGAGATTAAAAATAAAGTTGGTTGGACAGGTAACAAGCTCATTAACGTCCTATAAGAACATTCAGTTCCAGAAAAATTGAGGTATGCTGCTCATCCAGGGTTTGCTTTTTTTTTGCTTTTTATCTAAAGAAAAGTGAACAGAAAAAAAAGAATCTATGACTAAAAAATGTTCCAGCTCGGATCTCACAAATTAAACAGTACTGGTTAAGTATTAAAAATAAATAAATAAATAAAATCATCTCTTCAAATTGTTAGGTTGCCATGCTTTTGTAAAACACTCTACTAAACAATATTTTAGAAATTTGTTAAAGTGATTGGGGAAAAAATAATAAAAACAAATCAAGTCATAATATTTTTTTTTTTAACAAAAGATATTTGTTCTTCCCATCTATCTACCAGAGGTAAGCATGGTCTGGCATTTGAAAATCTTAATGTTGCCACAATTATTCCACTGCTGGCAGCTTCATTTCTTATGGTTTACATGTAACATGTATTCCAGACCAGTGATTTCTCCTCTCACTCTCTCCTTCTAAAATCTGTTTTTCATACTAGGAAACAGATGAATAAAACATAAGATGCCATTTTTTAATTTCTTTTTTTTTTTTTTTTTTTTTTTTTTTTTAAAAATATGATTTTTTTNTTTTTTTTTTTTGGCAAAATGAGGACTTATTTCTTTAAAATTAACATCGTAGAAACCACATATATTTCAACTGATTTGACTTTAAGGAAAAGCCAAAATATAACAATTCAGTGACTCGGAAAACATTGCCTTTGTTTTATAAAAGCAAGAACCTGATGTGCTTAATGTGGCATGAGTTTTTTTCTTAAGGGTTCAAGTATCTTTTTGGATTAACATCTTATCTCTGTAATGTGGGTTTTTTTGAGTATCCCAGTTCTTATCACAATGAATTAGATGGGCAGCATCTTGGCTAGTAAGTAATTTCTTTTTTTTAATTCTATACCCTCCTATGCCTCTGCAGACATAAGATATTACTTGAAAAAAAGAGCAAGACTCATGAAATGCCCAAAAAATTTTAGTGGAAAATGAATGTAGCAAAAATACTTTCTAAGCGATTTCGTCTGATTTAGTTCTTTTATTTCTACAAGAGTTTTCTTCACCATCTTTCAAGGAAATGAATTTATTTCAATGGGTGTCACTTTCTGCTCCTATTTCTTATAATAAGCAAATTTCTTCCAAACTGCCTGGGAACTTTAATATAGTCAATGTTACCTGAGAGAGCTATCAGTACATTTTTGTAAGCTAACTTGAGATAACTTGAAGATGAGTGATTCAGGTCTTAGTGTCTTATGAATATAGATATTACCCTCACAAAATTCCTCGAAGTATGACAATCTCTCTTCCTACAAGGTAAAATAATAAAATTTGGGCATGTAATTACTTAACTCCAAAGTGTAATCAGTTATTTTTTCATAGGGCTTTTTTTCTTGTGATTTTAACTTTTTTAATAAAGTATTTATAAAAATGCATTGCCAGTTAATATCCAGATAAAGACAGTAAGACTGTTGAAGTAAAGCATAGATTTAAAAAAACCTTGTAAACTTTGGTAAAATAATCTGGTGTCCTGGTTCTGGCCAGGACAGGGTTAATTTTTGCGGTAGCCAGAAAGAGGCATGGCTAGGACATGGAGGTTATTTTGTACCATCTCATGTCATTGCTGGGCAAGAAGAAGGGAGTCTCTACTGGGGAGAAAGGGTTCCTTCTGGTCAAGTAAGCATAGACAGAGCAGTCATGTATTGTCTGTTGTCAGGGGGTTTCTTGTGCAAATCATTCATCTTTTGTACCCTCTGTTTCCAGTAAATTGTTCTTATCTCGACCTGTGATCTTTGCCTTTTGTGCCTCCAATTCTCCTCTCCCTCCGGCAGCAAGGAGGAGGGAGAGAGGAAAGTGGGGGAACGCCCAAGCCACACATGGTTTGGAAGGTCAGTGGGAGCACTAGACTAGGGAATACCGTAAGCCACAACATCTGGGTACGTGTATATGGATGTTACGGAAAGGAGAGAGAGACGCACATACAAAAGTATGTTGGGCTTAAGTATTTTAGAAATTATTGTTCAGTAATTAGAATGAAACAAAGTTCCTAAAGTCATATAGCAGAAAATTAACTAATGTTTAATTTTTGATAATTACTTATTTTGCTCTCAGCAAATCTCTGAACAGACTTCCAAAGCAAGTTTCATCTCATCCAAGCTAAGGTGCCTGCAGGGAAAATGGCAGTGTCTGAGCTTATCACCTTAAAAAACCTTTGTATTCAATAGGGAAAAAAAGACAAAACAGAACAACTTTTTAGATTTGGTTCATCTGACCTATGAAGATACTTACTTTGGAATGAGATCAGCCATATTCTAATGAAGATCGATTTCTTTCCCCACTATAAAGGAAAATTAAGATGACGAGCTTGCATCAGTTGTATGTTGCACAAATACCTACTTGTGGTCATATGAACCATGTTATATCATGTTGCAATCACTGAGACATGGTTTTGCTCACAGTTTTGTCTACATCTCTAATGAATTAAAAGAATTTTAAAGAATCTGCCTATTCTT
The DNA here is from genome assembly GCA_013397815.1 of Aleadryas rufinucha. Lineage (NCBI taxonomy): Eukaryota > Metazoa > Chordata > Aves > Passeriformes > Aleadryas > Aleadryas rufinucha. The sequence goes on from VZTH01010916.1 coordinate 189,531, forward strand.
AATTTTATTTTTTCCTTTTGAATTTATTATACTTACAAGAATGTTAATATACATATTTGGTAGAAGAAAAGTGTAAAAGACAATCCCATGCTTAGGACACCAGCATCCCACTAATTTTGTGAAGGCAAAGAGAGTGATCCCATGTGGATATGGTAGTGCATAATTATCTATCATGTGGAATTTATATTTTTCTGCCGGGCATCTGTTGATAGCTGCAGGGAAATGACGAGGCCAAATAAAGATGACACTTGAGCATGAGCCAGGGCACTCCAGTTGTACATTTAATATCTCACTATTGTCGTTTTTGCTACCTGCTGCACATTTAACCTCTCTGGATCTTATTTCTTTTCTTGTTTTCCTTTTTTTTTCACAGTTCTTCACAGTTAACAGCACAAAAGAGCTCTGCTTTAGGATTAGGTCTTTATGCACCACAGAAATAATAATTGTATGTAATACATTGTATTAGAAACTTTTTGATAGAATATCTAGTTTATGGGATTGCCCTCTGAGTCATCTGGCAGCTGCAACATTAGAAACATAAGCCCCAGGTGCAGAAAATGTGTTGTGCTAAATGAGCCAGTGGTCTAATCAAAAGGAACTCTGGATCTATTAAAGGGAAGATCCGTTAATGACAAGTCCCTGGTGTAAATGAGGTCACTTCACCAGCCTTTCACAGTATAAAGTAGAAATCAATTTAATTTTAGGAATAATAAGATATAGAGGAACCTCGTTCTTTCATTAAAATGTACTCTTAGAGACTGAGATTACATTTTCTTGTAAAATGAACTCTTACAGCATCTGTGCATAAAAATGAAGCGCTGGTGATATTTCTAGTATTTATAATGTTTTAAAATTGATACCTTTTACATACAACTCATTGTTAAGACCATATGCAAAACAGAGGTATTTCTGAACTGGAGAAGTTCAGAGCAGGGAGTTTAGTTCAGTTTCTCCTTTCCTTTTTGTATTCATGACTTTAAATATTGCAGAGCTGTTCTTGCTGGTTCTCATTCTGCTGAATCAGCTCTTACAGAAGCATCATTGTTCTTGGAGACTGACATAGGTTATAGACTGCTTAAGAAATGCGAATTAGGTGCAGCGGTGCATAGGAATGAGCAAAAGAACTTGAAAGCTTTTTTTTGCTATTTCGTCCAATCAACTCTGCCTGTCTCTGTAGTGCCTATATCCAGATTAGCCCCAAAGAGGTTTTAGCCTTCAAAGAGGTTTTAACAAAGCTTCAAAGCAGGCAATTTATGCATCATTATTACCCTATTTTGAAAGTAAACCTCTTACTTCAGGGTGCAAACATTCTTTAAACAGGGATTGAAATCCAAAACAAAATTCAAAGAAATTGAATTAAATGGTGAAAAACCTGATACCTCTATCCTAGTAATTTTTTTTCTTTATAGCATTGACCCAACATGCTTTGCATTTCTTTTCAGGGTCATTTTGTCATATCACATAAAGTACAGTGAGGTTTCATACTCCACATGGGCCTGCAGATGAGTTCAAGAGGTCACTATACAGTTTCAAGCGTTCATTTCCATGCAGAAAAAATGAGACCCATTAAGACGAAGGAAGGTGACATGGTATAGTTTGTACCTCTGCAGGACAAGTATTCTGCTGTGTAGATTAAGCGGGCCACTGCACGATATTTCTATGAGATTAAAAATTACTACAGAGAAGACAGACTTGTGGGTTGTCCACTGCTCCTCTCCTTATGGTTATGTATGAGTGAAAATCAGCATTTATCTTGCATCCCCAGGATTCCTTCTAAAATGTCCATGTTTCCTCTGATAAAGAAGCAAGTCATATAGATATCTATGCTGGGTCTGCATTTCAACAGACTGAGACGTGATTAACAGGTGATGTTAGACACTTTTATCCTTACGGTGCCATTCAGTGGAATTCAGCATTCAGGTGGCAAAGAGCATTTTTCTGTAATGATTAACGTCTGTGTGGTTCCAAATACACCAGTATTTCCAAATCATGTGTCTGTTGCAGATGGACTCTCAGTCAAACAGCTTGGCATCTGCACCAGTACAACATAACTGTCTGAATGAGGGTGTATCAACTGAGATTTTTCATCAAGTGACCAGACTGGTACCATACTGATATAACCCTTTATTATCCACCAATGATAGAGACTGTGAGTATTAGAGGTATCTTAGTGTTCTGACTAGAGAGAGCTGCAATTTTCTGAACATGTTATTTATTTAGATGTGATTTACCAAAATGCTGAGCACATATTTGAAATTTAGATGTAAACATTTAAAAATGGAGCATGCCTACATTTTGAGAAAATACTAGTATTTCAATTGACTGTAAGGAAAAGGAATTACAGCAAATCAACTTAAGACCCTTTAAATGGTAAATGAGAGTACCCATGGAGGATTTTGATGCAATAAAACTAGTTGACTTTAAATTTATTTCTCTAAAAAATTCAGATTAATTTGACTGATTGTCCTCCATGAATCAAATACATTTTTGCATGAAAGATACAATTATAGAACAATATAAGAGTCTAGCTCGTAAATGACTTCTGGATATCCTCTGTGGAAAGCAAGAGGATATCCAGGATATCCGAGAGTCTAGGCTAAGTGTGGCCTTGTCAAACTCTCTTCAGTGTTTCCAGCAAGGGAAAGGTCTGAGCACCTTGTCTGCTGTCTAACTGTCCTCAGGATTACTTTTTTTTCTTACACCTAAATGGAATTCCGCCTGAATTGATTTATGCCTATTATCTCTTGTCTGTTTACTTTGCATCCTTCTGAAAAGAATACCTCCATCTCCTCTATAACTACCATTCACGTGGTGGAAAACTGTGATTAGATCCCTCCTGAACCTTTTCATCCCTTAGTTCTTCCCTCCCAGTTCCTTTAATTTTTCTTCATACTTCAGATTCTCCAATGCTCCCATCATCTTGTGGTTCCTCCTCTGTTCCCTCACTGTTCTGTCTGTATTTTACTTGGGGGGGGTACCAAAACTGGGCACAATATGCCTCATGTGGCCTAAAAAGTGTTGTGTGGAGTGAAACAACCACATCCCTTGTGATGCAGTTGCTGGTGCCATCGCTGAAATGATTTGTCATTGCTGCAAAGGCATACTACTAACTCACATTCAGCTCACAGTCCATCAGCAGCCCCAAATCTTTTCTACCAGAGCTGTTCCCAACCAGTCAGTCTGCAGTTGGTACTACTGACTGAATTATTCCATCTTGGCTGCAGGATTTCAGATTTTACTTTGTTAAAACATAGGCAATTCCTTTTGGCCTGATTTTCTTGACTGTTGAGGAATCTGCATTTTACCTCTTCTATCCAGTGTTATCTATCTCCTGTCCCAATGTGGTGTCAGTTGCAAAGTTGATGACAGCATAGTCAGTACCATCACCCAGGTTGTTCTTAAAGACCCTGAGGAATCCCACTCATGACCAACTGACAGTTTGACTCTGAGATATTGATGACTTTTTGAGTTCAGAACTTGAGACACTTTTCCATCCATCTTCAGAGTGATTTGGCCAGCTGTCTAACCAGCTTCAACAAGTATGTGAGAGATCATGTCAGACATCCAGCAGAGGTCAAGGTAAACGGATATCCACTGCTCTCCTCCATTCACCAAGGAAGCCATTTCATCACAGATGGCAGTAAGACAGGCTCCACACAATTTAATCTTTGTAAACTTGTGTTGGCTCTTCCTAATCTTCTTGTCTTTCATTTTTATGGACAAATTTTCCGCATGGATTAGTTCTGTTATTTTCCCAGGAACGATTACCTGGTCAGTATTTTTTCCTAGATTTTTTTTTCTTGCTGTTGTTGATGGACATATTTGACTACTTTTTTATCTGTGATCTTCTTCAATTTCCATGACCTTCTAAAAATGACAGAGGAGGTTTGTACTAGTATCTTCTGATGTCTTCAGATTCATCCCATCCTAAAAACCTCAGGTCCTAAAAACCTCTTCCTGTACAATTGCTACAGATGGTCCCTAGCTCAATCCTCCCTTGCTGTCAGTGACTCACCATTTGCTTCTCCATTTCATCTTGGAATAGAGACTTGAGAGCTGACACCAACCTTAAAGATCGAGGTGAAAACACGACTGAGTACTTCTTTTCTGTGTCATTTCTAAGTTGCCAGCTCCATTCGGCAGCAGTCTGTGTCTTCCTTGTGCTTCCTCCACTCAGTGCTAACCAGCTTACCGAAGTCTCTCTTTCTAGTCTGAGCTCCAGCTGAACTTTTCCCTTCCTAACTTCATATCTGCAAGCTCAAATAATACATTCTGTATTCCACATTAGCCATGTGCCCACTTTCCCATCTCTCATCTCTTTTTTCCTATTTGAGATCTGTGTGCTATCTGCTTATCATTATTTCTATTTCTGGGCCTGATCCTTTTTTCTTTACTTTTTGTCCTGTCCTTCCCTCCCCCCCGCCCCCCATTAGGGGGATGGACAGCTTTGACCAGGCTCTCTCTGAAAATTTCTCAGCACCTTTGCCCACCAAGACAGACTCCCATGGGAGTCCTAACAGTTCCCTGAGCAAAAACTCTCCTAGCAGCTGAAATCTGCACTTCTGAAATCTAAGGTGCTTATTTTTGCTAATATAATTTTGAGTGCAAACTTTAAAGTGAGGAGTAGGAGGAAGATTGTATATTGGTAGTCATGTGTGTTTGTGTCTATTTGTGAGATTTAAAGTAATTTTGTTATTTGTGGTATAAATTATACACGCACTACACATACTAGTCACAAGTATTTACCATTACTTCTGAACTCAAGTGCCTCAAGTATTTATCATAATGGAAAACTCTCTCCTCAAACTAACTGACATGTTTCTTTGCGTCTTCTGCTCAATCTATATCATTTTGACTGGTTTTACATTTAGAACATAAATGGTCGAAACACTTCCCTTTTAGTAACAATATCTAATTAAAGAAAAAAATAAAGGACATTTTAATGGTAAAAGCAACAAAGAAATAAAGTTTTGACATGGAATTTTCAAAACAGTTTCTTAACATAACAGGAAAACCTTGAGTAGTATAATGTAAATTGGAATGATTCATGGGGAAATTCAGCTCACAATGGGACAAGTGACTGTGAGTGACATCCATTTCATCTCACTTAACTCATTTACAAGTCGGGCATGTGGTCCAAGTAAGACGTTTATACTCCCCATGTATTCAATGGAAAGAAAGAAGGAGTGAGACATACAGAGAGTGAATAATTCATTTTTAAACAGGTATCTATTAGAACCATGACAAATATATCTATGGAGATGTTTCTCTCTTAATGTCTGTGGAGGAAATCTAGATGAATAGCAGAGGCATCTAATTTTAAGATATTTAAAATGAGGTGAAATGAATCTCATTACCCATGTGAGCTCTTCATGCATAAATATGCTGTATGAGAGCTTTATAAACTGTTTACTAATATACCTGAGCAGTATCAATTGGCACACTGAGGGAATCTATGCAAGCAACAATATGATGTTGATTTCTAGCAGATCTTTTTTTTGTTGTTGTTCCAGAGAAAGACTGACCATTTCCTTTAATTGAATTAGATTGAACTGCTAAATATTTTAAATTTAGATTGTCAGAATTAGTAATTAAGATATTCTATGCATGCACACTCCCCCAATTATTTTCAAATTCATTCCAGATTAGAAATCCTTTTTTAATATCTAAATTATGTTAGTCAGACCAGCACCTTATCTTTGCTTTTGATTGTTGTAATCACTCACTTGACCTTGGAATTTTCACTATGAACAATAGGAGAAAAACAAAAAAGCAGCTGCTGCAACAATCACTTGTATTCACTGGCCTGTTTATATGATCTATCTTTTCATTCACTACACCAGTTCTTATCCATTTTTTTTTTACAATTACTTTTAGTCTTATAGTCCAGCATCTTTAAAATTTGATCAGTTTTGCTGCCATTTTACTAAATACCCTTCCTTATCATTCACTAATTATGTTGTCATATTCCACACTCCTATGTCCCAGTGTTCCAAGTTGCTGCCCTTAAGCTAATTTCCCAATTGCATAGTGATATTTTCAGAAAAAACAAAAAAAATTGCAATGCGCAAAATTTAATGAAGGGCTTGATTGTCGCTGTGAACCGCTAGCCGCGTGCAATAACCAGGCTGGATCGGGTGAGGCAAAATTCTGTTTTTTTTATTTAATTCTAAAACTTATACAGACTTTTAAAAGTTCCTCCGGATTGGGCCAATTCAAAACCTCCCCCTAGGCCCATAGGCCAGGCTGAACTGCCCATCTTTCCAGAGACAGTTTCAATAACATCCAAACCTTATCTTTATTTATAAAACACAGGGAGAAGAAGAGAAAAATTCCCATGGGAAAGAGTCTGTGCTACCACAGTTGATTGCTCAGTAATAGGAACAGTTAATTTTTTTACTTCTAAAACCACTAGATGTTAGAGCTCTATCTCTGCTACAAAACTATTTATGTATTATTGTGTATGTAATTAAAACACGCAAATAAAGTCCTAAGTAGAGCACTCGGTTACTTGTCAGTGTCCAATCAAGCAGCAGAAAGCTGACAAAGAAAGTAGATATCTACAAAAATAAGTTCAAACACTTTCATCTGAAACAATAAATATATGTTATGAAAATCAAAAGGAGTTTTGTCTAACACACTCCTTCCTAGATAGGCTTATGCGTGTTTTCAGAAAATATGTGATTTGGAACCATTCAAAGAGAGAAATAAAAATAAACAAACAAAAGGTTCTTAAAAGTTTCACCAAGGAAAAGAGCAACATATCTAGAAATCATATAACATATATTAACAAAACAAGGATTTACTCTTGTGTTCCCTATTAAATATTGAAGGCAGAACACAAGTATTCTGCTGTATATTTGGAACTGGAAAGTGGACACAATGACCTGGAATAATCTTCAAGAGATTTTTTTTCAAGCAAATCGTAGGAAAAGGATTTTCAAAAGTATCCTTTAACCTCAAAAATACACAATGTTAGAAAAGGTGTGAATTCATCAGTAAAGGGAAAAAAAAATTAAATTTTGCTAATGCTCAGATTTCAAGGTTTTTATTCTAAGAATCAGTTCAAGAAATATAACTAAAAAAATCAGATTGCTATTAATTTATATGGACAATTTCAGAAAGCCACACTTCTGTCTTGGGGTGACTTTATGATGAGGTATTCCCTATTGCCTGCTCTATGCCCAGACATGAATCCTTTGCCTTCCTGTGTCTTTAAACTGGGTCCAGGAGAGGGGGGAGAGAAGCCAGGCAAATTCTTCAGAGCGTTTTGTGCTCAAGGACATACACGGTCCTCTGCATTCTTGCTGTGGCAGAGTGGAGGAAATAACTTTCCTGCTTTTCCCCAGCTTTCGGCTCTGTTTTCTCAGGAGAGAGACGGAGAGTTAAAATTCTTTGCTTTTTAGCTAGCCTGCTAGCTGAGGCAAATTTTTTTTTCCCTGGGACTTTGGCTTCTTCTTCTTTTCTTCTGGACTGTTCGGCAACATCAGAACATCACCAGGAGGCCTTATACCGTGGCCTGGGGCGGGGGCACAAGCCACACCCCAGCTCTGGAGAGAGCAGAGCCACACCTACAGAAAGGACTCAGGTGTTCTCCACAGTGAGAGGTTTTATTATTTAACATTATTCATTCTTTTTTTAGTGCCTGCATGCACCCTGCTTGTTAAATAAATAGTTTTTTCAGTTTCCTCTGAGAAAATTTCTTTCCGAATCTGGTGTGGGAGGGTATGCTGAAACCTGCCTTCTATCAGGGGACATTCACCTCGGGTGTTTTTCTTCAATTTGTCTCAAACCAGGACAGCTTCCTAATCCAAAATGCAGATCATACTAACTTTTGATTTATCTTCTTTAAAAAAATATCAATAGAGACAGTCTGTAAAAATCTATTTTCAGACATTAGTGACATCTTCTCATTGCCTATGAATGAATTGTCTCAGATAGCTGGAATTTACAGTTGGATTTAATGAATTCCATTTGATGCATCACATTTTTTAACAGAAACGCAGTTGTTTTGCATG
>VZTH01010916.1:207466-227911 GCA_013397815.1 Aleadryas rufinucha
ATTTTTTTTTTTTTTTTTTTTAAGTGTTACCAGTTCAGTCTCTGTAAAGGATTTTTCATCTTTAGACATTTTGATCATTTTGTCTATATGCCTCTTGCAACAGATTCATTTCTATGGATTAATTCTTTTAGATGAGTGCCATGGTACAACTGCAGGCATCAGCCATGGAGTTGTGTGCATTTTGACATTTTTTTAGAAATATTATGAACTGTTCTTTCATTTACCATGTCCTCATTTTCAGGTCATGGTACTCTTCTTCAGAGACATATTAAATTGCTTCAGTCAGGGGCAAGAAAACCAAAAAAAAATCAAACCTTTGCCTACCTAAATATCCTAGCACAATATTAGTCATATAAATGAAATCATTAAACATAAAAGCCCTGAGAAAAGACAAATTATTTTCTAGTCTTGAAGCCTATGAAGGAATTTTGTAGTCTTGAATCTTCTTCCTGTCATACACAGCATGAAATTTAAAAATACGGCCAAGTCAAAGTGACAGTTCTTGCAGTTTGTCAGGCATAGAGGATTTGTGGAACTTTCTTATGCTGGTTAATTGTTAGATGTGCATCTTCATTTTAATGTACTTATATATATTTGGTTCTGACAAATAGCCTGGTGAGAGTAAAACAGGAGCAAATTGTTGGATGTTTTGACATAAGGAGATAAGAAAAATATTCCTACATAATATATATTAATTTATGCATTAGCATCATCTTCTTTTCTCAGTCTTCCAAAGTTACTGTTTTGTTTTGTGTGAAGGAGAATGTTTCACATCAAACAAATGAAATCTGGGGGAGGGGGGGTTCATTCTGGAAAGAAGAATTTGAGGAAATGAAATCAGTTCAATGACAATAATTTTCCAGTCAAGTCATCAATCAAAATTCAGTTATTCACATATTCCTATCTGGTTGTTCATGTCTAGCTGCTCCACTGATAGAAGCAGGAATGATTATCTGCAGTTGCTACTAAAACTGCAAGCCTAGTACAAAAGTGCTCCTTGTTTTACTTTAAAACTCTATTGAAAGCCTGAGTTTCAAGCACTGGTAAACAGCTATTTCTTCTCCAGCTTTAATTTTGTACTACTGCCCATCAGAGATGGAAGCATCAATTAAAATAAGAATTACTGTATTTTCTTATTGTTGGTTTTATCTTCAAGGTTTCAAAGACCAAACCGCTGTTTATGTATGCACTTCATCCTGCTCTTGAAAATTAATGATTCTTCTGTGTGACAGTTCAAGTAAAGAAAGAGTAAAGAAATAAGGCGGATCACTTCTGGCATATGAAAACATGAAGTGGTTGTGTTCAGCAAAAGGAACAAAGGACTCAGAATTATTAGTTGTGCCACAGATGCTACTGCTTCAGAAAGAGAATAACAAAATGGTGCATTAACAAGAAGCATAAGAGACTTTTTTTTGAGGTATGTTTCTGAATACAAAAGGCTGTGTATGAGAAAAAGCTCAGAAAGTGCTTGAAGAAAAATGGGTTTAGGGTTACAGAGGCCATTAGAGTATAAACATGTTTTTGGGGAGGCATGTAATGTAAGTTTAAGACAAATAATCTGAGTCAGAAAAAAAAAAGCTATTATGAGGAGGAAAAGTTATTAATAGAATACCTAAATGTACTTTTGTGCAAGGAGAGGAGTAGCAAGAAACCCCTGTTCGAAACATCACTACCTCATCTCAGTTAAAGGATGGTGAAAACATTGGGAATGGTTGCTCAGGAAGGCTGTGTGGAATTTCCACCCTGGTGATGTTTAAAACCAAGCCAGTGAAGACTGAACAACCCACTCTAACTTTGAAGCCAGCCTGTTTTGAGCATGAGATTGGACCAGATGACCTACAGGAGCTGTTTCCAATCTAAATTACTCTATTATACTGTGATTCAGCTTGTCACAGATTGTTCTGAAAAACTTGGCAGGAAAAAAGTTTTAAGAAATTAACATAGTGTTCCCTGAAATAAATTTTTAAGAGTGTTTAAGTATATAGGGAACACATGACAGTTGAATAAAGATTTCAGTTCTGTAAGAAATTTTACATTTTCTATGCTCCTCCAACCCCATACAGAAGGAAAAAGCCAAAAGAACACTTTTTTTAGTATCCCAAAAAGCTAAATTTTGAAAATAGCAGCAATAACAAGACTGTTCATAGAGATCAAAAAGTCTCACTCCGCAGAACTTTTGTTCACAATACTGCAATGTTGTATTAAAATGCAATCCTTAATTCCTTCTTTCAAAAAAAACCCTCTAAATACAATATTCTCATTGTATCTGAGAATTCCTTTAAATTACATTCCATGCTTAAGTGAGGGCTATCTTAGAGAAGTTTGCATCCTAAAATGACTGCGTATTTCAGTTCAGTCATCATCAGTCATAATTACTTTTCTGTTAGTTTGGCAATATGAGGTAAAATACTAGAATGTCTGTGCTAGAAAATCTGATACCCTTGTATGAAGGCACAGTAGGGCATATATATCTATATGTTTGGCACTTTTATATATAAAAGTGCCAAACCATTACAAGTTATTGTTAAACCTACTTAAAAGTTTAAATGTGTGTGTGTGTGTGTGTGTGTGTGTGTGTGTGTATATAATGAAGCAATGTATCACAGTAGAAAATTGCCTGAAGAGCTGCCTGAGACCTAGGGAACTTCAAAGTTTTAGGATCCTTGCGCTTTTGGAAATGAGAGCTGAAAATCTTGATTCACATCCCCTCTCGCAAACATACCTAGAAATTAATAATTTAAGATATTGCTAGACTTTTGTTTAACTTAAATGATACCTTGGAAATCACATTCAGCATAATAGATTTGACGCATTTCACCGTAGTAGATTTTAGATAATTGGTATTTACTTCTCTTCCATGAGTTTTAGGCATGTGCAACTAATACACTTGTAAATTAGCCAAACTAAGCTGAAATTATGTGCCTGGAAAACACATTGGTGGACACAGAATTTTACAAAACTATACATTTATGGCTTCATGAAACTACTATTAAATAATCACAACAACAATAGCAAAACAATTCCACTTTGTGGCAATGATACTTAACACTGAATAACATGGCCTTCAACGAAAAAGTTGGTAAATTTAAAGTGAGTACCAGAGGATAGATGTACATGTAATGAATGCTTCAAACAAGCATGAAAAGTGTAATTCAATACAGGACTAATATGCTGAATTTTATTGCCCTGCATTTCTTAGAAGATTGATAATATAATAGTTTTTTCTCTGTGGTTGTAGCCTAAAAATACCAAAAAGCTAATTGCAAAAAACCAGATATTCTCTTCCTCACTATTGACTGCTTTGTGGTACAGTATTTCATAATATAAGCCATCAGAGGGTAATGGGGTGTCCCTTTTTTGAAGAAAAAATGGAGTTTTGCAGCTTGTAAAGTTACTTAAACAGAAAAAAAAAATCAGTTTTGTAAGAAATTACTGTGATGAATAAATTGTGCGTTATATGTTCCAATCAGGGTGGAAAAATACATTCTTCAGAAAAAATTCATTGGTAGTCACAATGTGTTCTGAGTTATATATTGTGTAGAAATTGGTCTGTCTCTAGCTTGTTATTAAAAGCAAAAAATAAAAGAGAGGAAGTAAATAAAAAACATTTTTCAAGTGCCAGCAGCTGCAAAAAGTGTCTATTATCCCAAAGAATTTTAGCCTGACGAAAAATTTCAGCCTTTCAGGGTGTTACATTGTCAGTCTGCTTTATGTAATGATAATCTGAAATGATTAAAGCTTGAAAGGCATACATGTTAACTTTTAGATATAAGACCTTTATTAATTTACCTTGAATCTTTCCAGACAAAACTAAAGAGCAGAATAGCATAAAAGAGATATTTACCCTTAGATAGCAGCCACCTACTATCACTGAAGTCTCAGTGACTGAAATCTAGGCTTATTTTTTTTTGTATTTGGATAACTTTTTGATGTTTACAATATGTGAGGAGTAGACATTACCCTGTGTTTTATGTGCACTGTCTATGGCTGCTTCATCTAGTGCTCAGTTGTGATTCCAGCTACGAGCTGTGATGCTGGTCTAGGCCAGAGCACCATCTTCTTGAGGATAAAGTACAAATGCCCAGGTTCACCAAATCTGCTGTTCTCGGTTTAGACAGTAGGAAGTAATGCACTCTCTCCTGTTATTCCATTCATCTTCTCTTTTTTGCAAGGCAAGATACCTTAGACTTACTGTTCAATAACAGTATTTCCAAGACAGAAGAGATTATGTCTTTTAAGTTCAAATTCTATCTTCTGTTAAGTTTCCTGTTCATGTGCTCAGCTTGTGGCATCAGCAAGAACTTTGTCATCTATTAACATTGATAGCTCCATTTGAATCTATCTAGAGTATTAAATTTTTAAATTAAGCCTTTGATTCCATTGTTCCCTTAACTTTTACTTTAGTGAAAATAATTCACATTTTTAGACTTCATAATGAAAAAATCTGTTTATATACCTTGTGGTCTTTCTTCCTCAGTGGTTCCTTGTATGCAAAATCGTTAAGCAGATTCTTAAAATGAGTAGTAGTGTAGACAGATATTTTTTGTTTTTCTTTCCCAATGGGTATAAAGACAATGTGAGTCTGGTAGGGCTGGGATATTCATAATAACCACAGTTCCCAGTTGTCTGTTCCTGTAGGAAGGATGAGGCATTGGAACTGTGGAGGAGTAGATAAGATATCTCAGTTGTCTCAAGAGACTGAAATTGTACTTTAAAATATTTTTTCTCAAAGTGAAGCTGTCTGTTTTAAGAAAAAATTATGAGTGAAGACGATTGATGAAGCATGTCACCCTCAAATTCTAACAAGAGAGTGCAAAAGCAGTTATCTACAAAATAAACTGAACTACTGTTCAAAGTGGAGAACTGAGATGAGTGATAGTGATGATTTCAAAACTAGAAGGGAGGAGCTGAGGCAAATTTGAATCAGGCAGTGTAGCAATTATTTTGAATGTGGCAAGGATAAATTAGAAACATATTGCTGAGAAAGAAGCATATTGCTGAGGGAAAAGGCTGTAGTTGAGATCATCTCAGTAGTGTTTCAGGCAGGCTGATATTTAAAGTCTGGGGAGGTACTTCAAGCCAAGTACTTCAAATACTGTGCAGTCAACAGTTTATTTTACCAACCAAGCCAGATGCTCTTTGATAGAAACGTTAGAGCCGGGCAAACTTGCTTGAATGTGTCCCGCAGCTGCTGGAGTTTTTAAAGGGATGAACAGGCGGTAGTCAACTGAAAGACAGCTAATTTTGACCCAAAGGTGCAGTGACAAGCTTTATGTGCCAGCCATGTCAATGTAGGTTTTGTAGTAAAATAAACCATTTGCTTTGAATTTTTTTAATTTGAATGGATTCAAAATGAAGATAAACTCTGGTATCTTTTTGGTTATAAGTGCCGTCAAAAAACCCCAAAACATCCTATGGGGACATCTTTATCTAATAAATATTTCAAATACATCTCAAAAATATCAATTTTTTTTCAGGGATGTTTATAATTCCTCATATCTGATTTTTACTAAAAAGGACAGACCTCTTTTCTGAGTAAAAAGAGCCTGAAGCATCAGTAGGTCATGCAAAAAGTTCTGAGCCAAGACACTGCTCAGGCAGCAAATGGTACAGGAGAACATGCCAAGGAATATGAACTTTGTAACAAAGTGCAGCCATCTTTTAAGTGATTCTGAATGTGTTAGAGTTGGCAATTCACATACATGCTACTATCCAAACTTGCTTTTACCCTTGTGCCTTTCGTACAGATAAAATGCCCTGTTCTGAATGCAGTGATGGTCTGCTGCACAAGCAATGACAGTCATTTTGACAAACACAAAAAGAATTTGTACAGAAGTGTTTCAAAAAGAATCTGCTAAAAGGGCAAGACAGTATTAACTAACTGTGTAAGGAAATAAAAGTGCAAAGGAAATGAAAGAATTAATGAAACTCAAATTAAGGACCAAGAAGAAGCTCTGTCAAATTTGGGGGATGTAAATAATACATGAAAAGTGCTCAAATGAGGATCAATACAGCTACACGGAAAAAGAAACCAAAAACTCAGAACGACTAGAGGTAGAATTTCAAACAGTTTTCAATGGAAAAATCTGGTAGCTACAGAAATGAGAGGAAAAAAATTCAGCTACATTCTAGGATCTTATACACGATGTGAATGCATGGGGGAACATAAAGGAAGAAGTAGAGGTGAAAAAAATCAGTGGTTCTACCTTGCTGCTAACTGAATTATGACTAAGCTTCATCTGGTGATATGCATTAGACGTTGCTTGGCACTCATCCATTCTACATTTAAGAAGAACTCAACTTTTCTGGTTCTCATAGTCACTTATCAGTTTATCCCATCTTCCTGTTGGCTAGAGAATAGGAAAACAATTATAACATGTGCGTTGAATCCTTATTCTAGTATGTGTCTATACTGTAAAGAATCTAATCCTGATTTTGATTATGTCCATATCTATACTGTTCTTTTTTGGTTTTCACTTTAATTGTTCTGTACATACATGAGTTCGTATTCCGTTGTTATTGTTTTGTTGATTTTTTTCAGTAAGGAATCCAACAATTGTCTTCTAAGTCATTGAAGTATTTATACTATTGGTATTTTAAGGAGGTGATGTTCAAAACTTGCCTTATTACAGAAAAGGAAAAACTGAGAAAAATAAGGGGACATTCAGTTTACCAGTGGGAATTTGAGGCACAAAAATATGAAGAAAACATTCAGAGAGATAATAGATATATTTTTACACACATTAATTTTCTTAGAAAATTCTCATAAGGGTCTTTGATTAGATGGGAACAGTATGTCAAAGTGGTGAGGTTTTTTTCTTCCTTTAGCTCAATCTGTTATATATCTTTTATTTCAGATTTTCTTTTGGATAAAAAAGGCCCACCATTTAGTACCCAACAGAACATTATGGTGATATTCTGAAATACTCTGAAATATTTAAAAGTCATGAAGATTTTTAACTTAGAATGAGATATTTTATTATCATAATTTTAAAATTAACCAAAACAAGAAGAAAGAACATTTCTTCAACAATTAATTATATCAATATAAAAATATTTATTGGATTAGTGCCTTAGTCACAAATTTATTCTCTCATTTTTTATAAACTTGTTTCGTCTTGATTCTGATCACATTACATTTTAGTATTGCTGTAGACAAAGCTGAGTTTTCAAAACTGTCCTCTGAAAAATAAAAATTCCATTTTCATCAAGGGAGTTTTAATTCTCTATTTTAGCAGTTTTTAGTTAAAGAGAATAATTATTCATTATTTTTTTTTTTCCAACAACTCACAAATTGCTTCTTTGAGGCATCCTAATCATGCTTTCAACGATCGGGTTCTTGAAGTTCTTGTACTGACCTTTCACAAGTGAATTAATCTTATTTTCAGGTACATTGTTCTTTTTAAGAAAAGAGAGGTTCCCAAGTCTTTAAAATGCTCCTTTGAATCATATATGTGTTTTTAACTGTTCATTTCTCAGTAATATTTGTGGATCATTTTATCCTTTGACATAAAACTGAAGTATTTTGTTAAGATTTCAGTGGCTCTTTCATGGGCTGTTCAGCAGAAAATAGAAATAAGAATAAAGCACACTAAAAAAAACCCCAAGTAAGACAAATTGGCAAAAGGAACAAAGAAAGTAGCAAAAAAAAAAAAAAGGTAAAACAAGAATGATTTATTTGATTTACTGCAATAGATACTCAAAGTGGTCAAAGCATACAAAAGCAGGAAGCCCCCCCCACCCCCCTCAAAATAAAAAAAAACCCAAAAAAAAAAAAAAAAAAAAAAGAGTTGGATTAGCTTACAATTGTGTTTAGGTCCTCAGGAAGCATAAAGTATTATTGTTCCATTTTACTTTTTGCAACGAAGCCTTCTAAATAATGTAAAAGACTTAGAGTAGCCTTAACTGTGAATTGCAAATGAGAGCTCAATTTTAACACACACATTACATATACGACAAAATACAGTCTAGGCTTGATTTGTTACCCATGCTTGAAAATTGAAAACAAATTTTAATTTTGAAACACATTACTGGACTGTCATGCCTTTAAGATGCAAGACTGGTTAAAGTATGAGGAACTTGGGCAGCTCTGGAATCTGTCTTTTTACAAAGAAAAACCTGGTGAAACCATTTGAAAAGGGATTTCTGACAGAAAGATCAAAGAACACTGTTAGAGGGGCTAGAGCAATTGTTTGGGAATCCTTTTCAGAAACTTTGTCACCTTGCAAAGCAAAGGATGAAATTTTATATGTCCTTTTCTGAAAGTTATTATTTAAATATAATGCATTTTGGCAGTGATGCAAAAGTCAAACTTCCTGTGGGACTCCTAGTCTTTACTACTCTAGAATGATAGAGCTCTCTGCTCCAACTTGCTATGGAGTGAAATGACAGCACAGTCACAGTGCAAAGAGAGCATACCGTACCAGTGGGAAAGGATCTGAAGGACATGGTAATAAATGAGATTTATTTTACCAAATAATTTGTTTGCATAACTGTACACTTGCGTAATAATATGAAGGAGAAATGAGAACACAAAAGAAAAGCTCTATTTAATGAAAGAGGTGTAAGAAGAGAACAGTCCAAGACACTAATCAAATTATATCTGTGTATTAAATGATTTAAATCAAAGTTGACATGAGCATCTACTAGGACTTCATCACAGGTTTGTTTGGGTTTTTTTTAATTTGTTTTGGTTTGGTTTTCTTTTTTAATTTTTAGTGGAGGTTGATCAAACCTTCCAATGGATGTGTTTTAGTTTCTCAGCAGCAGAGTTTTGAGATTTTTTTTTTTCCTATGAATTACTCTACCTGGAAATAAAACATCTGGTCTCATAGGAATTTCAACATGGTTTAGTTTTTCAATCAGTACAAAACACATTCAGCGCTGTATCACTGTTGGGCTTTTGTGTGTCAGCCTCTTAAAAGAATTCACTGTGTCTCCATAAGGCCTAAAATGCAGAGAACTCATCTGGGAGGCAAATATGGTTCTACTTCACCTTTATCTCCCACAGCTGTGAAAGCTGTCAGCTTCTAAAGCTGACGAATTGAGAATTGAGAATATCCTCAGAATAGTTCAACTGTCTCACACCAGTGTTTCTTTCACATGTTCCTGACTTTCCCCTGGATTTACTTTTTTTCAGTAATGATAGCAAGATCAACATTCTACCTATGTATATTAATTTGATATATCCTCTATATTTACTACAGTGATTGTTTGAATGGCTATAAACAGTTATCTTTAAATACTCAGTTTATGTAAGTAACTGAGTTCTGAAATATCTTAAGAAATGTTCCAGTAGCCAGTAATCATGAAAAAGCTTTTAAAGACTGGAATAGTTTCAAATGGTATTTGCTCTACTGCCAAAAATCACATTTTTAAATGTCTACACTTAGCCTTTATTTCACACACAGCTATCACTGGAGCTGAGCAAGATGTTACTTTTTATTTAGCTGAAAACCGGTATTTCAAAATTTGTTCTTGTTCCAAATCAAATAACTATTTTTCAGATTATTTCCCATAAAAGAGGGGTTCTTTTAAATATCAACAAATTTGCAGTTCTTTGTTCTAGAAAGGCAAAACGTTTTCTTCTATTGCTTGCATAATTTGATAAATTCATAGCATAGTATAGCATAGCATAATAGAAAGCATTAATATTTCATAATAGGAACCTATCTACATATGCCACATCATTCATTGAATCATAGAATATCTTGAATTGGCAGGGACTCACAAGGATCGAGTCAGCTTCTGACTCCACACAGGGCAGTCCAAGGGTTAAACCATACATCTAAGAGTGTTGTCCAAATGCTTCTTGGACATCAGAAGCCTGCAGCCATGACCAGCTCCTTGGGGAGCCTTCTCCAGTGCTTGAACACCGTATCAGTGAAGAATTCTTTTCCAAATATCCAATCTGAACTTCTCCTGACATAGTTCTAAGACATTACTTTGCATCCTCTCCTGGACACCAGAAAGGGGAGATCAGCACTTCGATCTCCACTCCCATGTGGAGACCTCCACTCCTCCTTATGATGAAGCCACAGATAGCAATATTTCCTGTCAGTCTCCTCTTCTCTAAGCTGACCAAACACAGCATCCTCAGCCACTCCTCATACATTATTCCCTCTAGTCCCCTCACCATTCTTGCTGCCCTGCAGCCAGTCTAGTAACTTTATACCCTTCTTATGTTGTGGAGCTCAAAACTGCACACAGGACTCAAAGTGAGGACACACCAGTGCTGAGTATGGTGGGACAATCATTTCTTACCAGTCAGACCAGTGTAGCTATATGGTGCTTAATGCACCTCAGGATATAGTAATCTTCATGTTTCAATTTTAGCAGTTCATATTTTTAATTTTCACTAAAACTATACATCAGTTACACAAAAGATAGGGTTCATCTCAACTACATTTTGTTGCCTAAAAATTAGGTAATTAAACTAAGTCACCTAGTTTATAGTCAGTAGACAGAAATAGACATCTCTAAATCAAAGTTCTTTTTAAATAATTATCACCATCATATTATGTACCAGTGTTAACTCTCACTGACAACAGAACAAGGCCTACAGTTTGTGTATTCTACTGTCGGTTGTTCTTGCTAAGACACTGCTACCCCTCCTGCAATTATGTAAATATTGATACACTCTCACAGTTCACCAAGTTAAAACTTACAAGAACTATATATAATGGTATTTCTCCTATAAATAGATGAAGAAATAGTTCTACTTCTTTTGTGTAAAGGAAACAAAAGAAGAAAGGTAATGTTTGCACACATTTTGTGTATAACTTCATTGATTTATAAACTATAAAAATTGTACCAAATAGACCCGAAAAAGTGCATGTGAGTAAATAGTTTTATTTTTTTTTCCATAGATGCTGCAATATGAAAAAGATTTACATAATTGCCAATATATAAGCGGTATTGGCATGTTAACTTTTTCCATTCATACTCATTTGAAGTACAATTTGGATCCAGACTTCTATAGTTCACAAGAAATTATCTTATAAATCACAAATGTGATAAAAACACTAAAACCAAATATAAATGAACTTGAATTTTATCTTAGAAACACAGGGCATTTAAAGCTCTGGTAAGAAATACTTCTTAAAAAAGAGTATTTTAGATTATGTCAATTGCAAAGAACAAGACCTTCCAAAAATGGTGACCCTGACTCTTTAAATGTCTTACAATAACACATAAAACATGGCTTGTCATATAAGTTCCAAAACTTTAATTAGCCTTTAACATATTGTTTTCTTTTAAAATGTCCCTCTTAATTATTCATTCCAGTGAAGCAGACTAATTACACTTCTTGGATAAAAGCACATTGGCTCATTAATCTTTCTTTCTCAGTGACATATAAACAGCAGCTATGATGAACAAGATAGCATTTTTTTAATTATGATTTTCTGCCTATAAAAGAAATAGTTTGGGATCCTGAGGGAATGCCAATGTTATTTAAAGATTATAGTTATGATTGTAACATTCTTATGAAATATTAAGAAAAAATGAAATTAGACATCCTATGCAATCATTTATTATTTCTGAATTTTATTGTCAATTAACTTCTGTCGTTAGTATTTTTCATATTGTTGGCTATTACCATAAGCTGTATTTGCCTAGGTTTTTCCAAAGCACTGATAATAGATGCAACTGTCCAATATTAATTAACAAACCTTTAGGACATAAGAAAAAAATACTATTTTACTGTTTCTTCTTTTTTAAAATTAATGAGAAAAAAAATAATTAATCATTCAGAAGACTGTATGTTTAAAAGCTTCCTCCTTCTCTCTTATTTAGGCTTAAAACCACAAGAGTCTTACTGCCATTGCATTCTGTCTTACGGTTCTTATTTCTGTAAAACCTTGCTGTGACACATTATTACACTGGTTGTCAAATCTGGTCCATTGCTCTGTTTTTTATTATAAGGTGAAGAGCGCAAAAACTACTTCTGATCTGGCAAACTTAGTCAAACTGTAGAAACCTTGTCCAGTTAATATGTATCAATTTATTGCTTTAGCTCCTTATTGTCTCCTTTTTTTAATGTGATCTTGATGTTGTTTCAAATAGTTTCAATTTGTAACATGATTTTGTCCTTAGAGGGATAACTTCAATATACTAATATACACAGGTATGTTCACTTAAAATTGATTAATTGAATGATAGAATGGTTTGAGTTGGAAGAGATCTTAAAGATGATCTAGTTGCAAATTTCATGCCATAGGCAGGGATACCACCCCCTAGACCATGTTTCTCAAAGACCCATCCAATCTGTCCTTGACTACTTCCAGAGATAAGGTATCCACAGCTTTTCTGGGCAACTTGTTCCAGTGTCTCACCATCCTCACAGTAAATAATCTATTCCTAGTATCTAATAAAAATCTACTTTCTTCCAGTTTAAAGCCATTCCACCTTGTCATACCAAAACATGCCCTAGTAAAAAGTCTCTGTCTTTCTCGTAGCTCTCTTTAGGTGCTGGAAGGCTGCTATAAGGTCTTCCCAAAGCCTTCTCTAGACTGAACCATCTCAGCTCTCAGCCTGTCTTCTTTGGAGAGGTGCTCAAACCCTTTGATCTTTTTTGTGATCCTTCTCTGGACTTGGTCCAGCAGGCCCACATCCTTCATATACTGGGGCCCCCAGACCTGGATGCAGTGCTCCAGGTGGGGTCTCACCAGAGTGGAGCAGAGGGACAGAATCACCTTCCTTGACCTGCTGATCACCTTTCTTTTGATGCAGCCCAATATACAATTTCCTTTCACGGCCAAAAGCATGCATTGCTGACTTACACCAAGCTTCACATTCATCAGCACTCCCAAGATCTTCTCCTGAGAGCTGCTCTCAATCTCTACCTAGTAAGTATTTGTGATTCAGATTGTCCTGATCCATGTGCAGGGCCTTGCACTTGGCCTTGTTGTGCCATGTCTACCCAGGCAGTCCGGTGAGCCTGGTAGGCGACATAGTTTCTGTCCTCCCACATGGACACTCGCCTGATAAGTTGGGCTGCGGCGACGGAGATGAAAGACGAAGGAGGCGCTCTCTTTGCTTAATCCATGTCTTTATTTCCCTGCCCCAAGCATGGGAAACAGGAAGGCATGAAGGGAGCAACCTAAAGCCTGGCCTTAATAGAATGGCCTCAGCCCCCGGACGTGACCGGAGAGCTGGAATCCTCTGAGCCCTGCCAGGACGTGACCTGCACAGGGAACCCAGGGAGCCATTCTGCCCCGGGCAAAACCCGGGGAACCAGTCTTATGGAAAGGCTCAGGAGTGGCGATGGAATGGCGCCTACTGGCCGTTACAGGGGGAAGTTATACAGGGGGAGGAGAATGGGAGGTACAAGGATACAACCAATAAGGAAATGATAAGGAGTGACACATAACCAATCATAACATACAAGAGGAGGAACTTATTTAAATCAGCCAATGAGAAACATAACAGAACAGAACTTTCTAGACATTAATTGCTTAATCAATGAACTTATTATTAAACATAAATTGACTTAGCCAATGAGTGACTTAGGGGCTAAGAGGGTTCTGGAATCAGGGAGGAGATGAGCCTTGGAGTGACACCCAGTGGGTGGAGAGGGTGTCTCCTCCTCGGATCTGCCCTCGGAGGCAGAACCCAAGGCGGGGAAATCCACCCACTAGATGTCCTCTCTGATGTACAGCCCAAAATGGGCTGACGCACCGCAGCATTGTTGAACTTCATAAAATGAAATTCATTTGCGCAGACCCACTCTCAAGCCTGTCAAGGTCCCTGTAAATGGCATGCCTTACCTCCATCATGTTGATCACATCACACAGCTTGGTGTTGTCTGCAAACTTGTTGGTTCTGCATTCAATCCCACTGTTCATGTTACCAAGAAAGATGTTTGAAAATGCTTGGTCCCAATACTGACCCCTAAGCAAAACCACTCATCACTGGTGTGTACATTCCCTCTTGAGCTTTCACTGCGCACCTCCAAGAAGATCTCAGCAAAACTGCTACTTATACATCATGCTCCTGTCACCAAACCATTTTAAAGACAAACTTGCTGCAGTTTCTCAGTGTATTCCTTGTAAAGGGAAGTCTAAAACTGGACACAGTACTTGAGAAGCAATTTCACACTCAATGCCAAGCAGAAAAGAGTAGCATTTTTGACCAGCTGCCTACATGCTTGCTAATGCAGCATGGTATATCATTGGCCTTCTTTGCCATGGGGATTACTCTGCTAGTTTATATTTAATTTGCCACAAGGATACCCAGGTTACCATTATCTGGAAACCTGCTCTCTCTCATTTGGCAATGTTGAGGCTGTATGGGAGTATGGGATTATTCCATTCCAAGGACATAACTTTGCAAATTTTGTCAAACTTCAGGAGATTTGGCTGCAAATATATTATGGCTGGCTGTGAGAATATTGCTAAAATCAAAGTAATTTACATACATGGCTCTCCCCCCACCCACACAGCCAGACATCTCACCAGTGAAGACCATCAGGCTGCTAAAGAAGCTTTGGTAAATACATGCTGCCTGTTCCCAATCTCCTTTTTCATGTAGGTGTAAATGACTTACAGCAGGATTTGCTTAAAAATCTTCCAGGGTAATGAGGTAAAGCTGATTATAATTTCATTTCCCAGATCTTTCTTCCTTTTTTTATTGAAAATAGATGTGAAATTTCCATTTTTCCATTTTGAGAGCAGTTTCACAATGTTGTCAGCTGCTGAAGATTAGCCCTAGTAGGCTGCTAAGCCCCACACAGCTGTTTATTCATTCCCCCACAGCGGGTTGGAGGAGAAAATCAAAAGGATAAAAATGCGAAACCCCATAGTTGAGACAAAGACAGTTCAACAGGTAAAGCAAAACAAGGAATAAATTCACTGCTTCCCATGGGCAGGCAGGTGTTCAACTATCTCCTGGAAAGCAGGGCTCTGTCACATGTACATTACTTGGGAAACAAACGCAATCACATCAAATGTCACCTCCTTCCTTCTTCTTCCCCCAGTATTTATTGCTGAGATGATGCCATGTGTTATGGAACATCCTTCTGGTCACTTGACTTCAGCTGTCCTGGCTCTGTCCCCTCACAACTTCTTGTGCAACCCCAGCCTACTCAGTGTCAGGGAAGCATGAGAAGCCTGCTTTCCTTGCTGGCCTCCCCTAAGATCCTGGCCCATAAATTCTCAACAAACAACATCCACTCAGTAGCAAACCTGTGGCTTTGTGCTGCTCCTTTGCACACAGCACCATCTTCCCACCTGACTTTTAGATGCCAGTTCTATCCAGAACTCCCATCATATTTCCCAGGTCATATGCATTCATGTACTGTCACTTGAGATGGTTACAGCTGTGACAATCGCTGCAGGGAAGTGTGAGAGCCTCTTCTAACATTTTCTCTCTAGATGTTTCAGCCCTGCACCCCATCCTCCTCTTTTCTGCAGTTTGGTCTTCATCCACCAACTAGACTACTATAAATTCTTCCTTTAAATACTTTTGTTAATGAAATGAAATGTATTTAATATGCTCTTTTCTCTCAAAATGTATTTTTAAAAATTTTTAATTTTTAATTAGTATAAACTGGCACTGATGTCTACAGAGCTATGACCATTCATGCTATCTACATTGGTACCCAGACTTATTTAAGCTTTTAAACACAATTTGAATCTAGACAAGAAAATACATATTTCCTTGGATTTGCCAAGTGTTGGAGGTTCAAGACTCTTAGAAATAAGTTTTTAAACGGATTTAGGAGCATTACTTTCTGTAAAATTTAAAAATTTTGGTTATAAATAACACCTCATCCTTGTGTTATTGCATTGTACAAATGCATTCACAGATCTTCCCCAGTAAATGTCTTATCTTTAGGTAAACTATCTAAATGATGTTGTAAACTATTGGTTGTGCAATGATTTGATTTTGTGAATAGCACTTTTAATGTCATCATTGGCTGCCAGATGAAACCTGTGAATGATTCTTTCATCACTCTTAGGCATTTAGTAATCCTTGTTTGAAAAGAGGTTTTGAAACACATTAGACAAACCTTCCATTTTTTAAGTTTTACTGAGTAGATCACAGTCCTTGTTTTTCAGAATCTTCATCTTCTTTCCTTTCATATAACTTTATTCACCATATAAATCTGTCTGTACAGTGATATCAAAATTGTAAACTCAAACTTTTAAACTTTAAACATTTCTTGTATTATGACAGATTTATTATATTTAATATCAGAAAAATGAGTGTTCATCTCAAGTAGCTTTAGAATCTTATGTTGTACAAATAATAATGATTGAGCTGTTTGTTTGTATACACTTTGTCATTAACCAAGACAAAAACAATACTCTTGAACAATTCATGTGACCTATATAAGGTACTTATTTTAGGAAGAAACAAACAATTTGTCGAAGATGATATATACTATAGAGGGAATTGAAGGGTGAAAAAAATCTTGACTAGATGCAGATATTTATAGTGCAGATGACTAGTCTGACCAAGTCGCTTTAGGCTTTCTTTCTGATTAATGAAGATAAAGCAACAGTGGTATGCTAAAAGAAGTTTAAAGACAGTAAAAAACAGCCCTCTGGGTCAAACAGACATAGAGGACACTATCATCAATTCCACAGCCAGTGCATATACAACGTCTGAAAGAATCAGCTTGGTTCTTGGCCTCTGGGGCCCTTACTGTGAAATAAAGCCATATCAGGTACTCGTGTTATATAGGCTTATATATGTTATGATTAGAACTGACCTTCCACTAGAATCCTTGCAAAGAAACATAGAGATCTTTGCCAATGTGTGTCTATGCTTGAGTTTCTCTTGCCTTAACTGCCGTGGGCTGAGAAATCTCCTTGGGACATCTCAAACAGTTCTACCTCTTTGTGTTCAGGCAACGGAATTAAGTTGTGGGGATAAGATTCAGTTCAAGAGAAAATATTGGATGTTAGGTGACTACTTGTAGTCTAGATGATTAAACTTTCTTTTTTTTTTTTTTTTTTTTTTTTTTTTTTTTTTTTTTTTTTTTTTTTTTTTTTTTTTTTTTTTTTTTTTTTTTTTTTTTTTTTTTTTTTTTTTTTTTTTTTTTTTTTTTTTTTTTTTTTTTTTTTTTTTTTTTTTTTTTTTTTTTTTTTTTTTTTTTTTTTTTTTTTTTTTTTTTTTTTTTTTTTTTTTTTTTTTTTTTTTTTTTTTTTTTTTTTTTTTTTTTTTTTTTTTTTTTTTTTTTTTTTTTTTTTTTTTTTTTTTTTTTTTTTTTTTTTTTTTTTTTTTTTTTTTTTTTTTTTTTTTTTTTTTTTTTTTTTTTTTTTTTTTTTTTTTTTTTTTTTTTTTTTTTTTTTTTTTTTTTTTTTTTTTTTTTTTTTTTTTTTTTTTTTTTTTTTTTTTTTTTTTTTTTTTTTTTTTTTTTTTTTTTTTTTTTTTTTTTTTTTTTTTTTTTTTTTTTTTTTTTTTTTTTTTTTTTTTTTTTTTTTTTTTTTTTTTTTTTTTTTTTTTTTTTTTTTTTTTTTTTTTTTTTAATTAAGAGTGATCTAAAGAATACAGTCAATGAAACTTCTAAAGGTTCAATGCAGTAACCTTAACATAGACATCAGGAGGCATTTAATATAACAAAGTCCTGACTTCCAGATTCTTCTCAGAGAGGATATAGATTTACTATGCATCTTCATCATAACTTCTAACCTCATGTATATTTCTCATATACCAGAAGACGTTTGAAATCCATGTTTGGTGAGCCAAGGTCCCAGTCTCTACTGACAACAATGCAAATTTAGATACTTAGCTTAGAGTTGTAGTTCTCTGTTAAATTTGTTTTAATTGTTGACTGAAATTAATACTAAATTTTCATACTGGCAGTATGAAATCTGTACACTTGTAAGATATGTCAGTGTTCACTTCTGTACTGACACGGTCATCATGTCACAAGAGGAGCACTTCCATTCTGTCTCTAGGGGTCCATGGAATGTATCATATACTTACAGTAGGACTATCCATGACTGGGTCTGTATTATTAGAGTCTATATGGCTATGGCACAGAAAGTATTCACCGAGGTCATCGAGCTCTGGCATTTCAGAAAGCAAATATTTCCTTTTATTCACAGGTAATTTATCATCAGAAACAGAATAAAGACAAAAAATGCTCTAGGTCAAGTTATGTGCCTGTTCTTGCAAGGCTCTTGATAACTTATTTAATGAGTGGGTCTCATTTAATGAGTGGGTCTCTATGTGATTTGCAGCTTCATCTGGAAGTCTTTAAACAAAGAGTAAAGAGCTTTTCATGTTGTTTTAACATTCATCTAGTAAGACAAGTCTAGGTAACTGTAATAAGCTTAGTCTAGCAAGTCTAGTAATCTTAGTAAGGCAAATATTAGACTGATTGTTAGCATATCCAATACATTAGTGCATTGTAAAGATCAGTACATGCAGTAAATGAAAATATTTTAAGTTAACAGATATTTATTTTATACTAACTTGAATTCCAGGAGTAACGTTCCAATATGTAGAGTTCTTGATGGTTCTTCACTTCTGGGGAGGTTAAGAACTTTTTATGCAGAAACACAGAACCATGTCCCTCCAGGACCTCTCAAGTAAGGCTGTAAGCAGGTTTTCTGTATGCTTATTATACCTAAACTAAAACAAGCCAACAAACAAAACCCCAAATCCCCAAACTAAAAAAACTCCACTGAACTCATTATTATCAATAGAATTTTCACTTACTTTTTAAGTAAAGGAGGAAGAAAAAATAAAGGACATCAAAGAACATCATGTCCTAAATCCAGCAGCCAGCAGTGCCTAAAACAAAATCTTAAATGGAGCAGCTACTTGAATTATGTAGAGACTTATTTCACATAAATAAAACATTAGATTCCTTCTAGTGAAAGACTGATAAGAAGTTCCAGAGAATAAGTTTATTTTTCTTAAAATGGTGATGGAAAGTAAAGCTAGACATGTATGAAATCTCTTCAATTCAGGAAAGACAAAGATTAGAAAATCTGAAATTATGGGTTTTTTTCCCATTAAGGGCTTATTTTAGTTAGAGGAAAATTGCATTTTGGATGAATCTCTCCCTCTGTTAGTTATTCAGAGAACCTAAATACTAGAGCCTTAGGACTTGATGTCTTGCTTTTCAGCTATTAGGCAGCTATTGTGCTGTCTTTGAAAAGGTAGCACTTATCCTAGACTTAGTAAACTAGTTATAATAGAGAAAAGAAAATTAACAATTCAGGAATTGCTTCAGAACCAAGCCATAAGTAAAGTAACAACACCTTGAATGCTGTTAAAAACATTAATGGGAAAAAATGTGTTTGTAAGCAAATTCTTTGTGTGCAGAAACCTCAATTACTCTTTGTTTCTAATCAACTGTTTTGAAACATCTTGCTCTTTAGATTTGTAATACACTCTCTTAAGAAAGAAAACAAAATGGAAACACATCTATGCTTGTTTGACTAGAGCACTAGTAAAAATTTTGACTATGCTTTGTGACAATTAGTTTGAGTGTGCTGGCTCTCTTGCTCACAGTGTTCCTCAACAATCAGGGTCATCAGTTTCTTGATTCAGAGAAATAATTTTATGAACCAGATTTTACTTTCTGTTTTACCTCAAATACACTAACTTCCTCCATGATAATCTAGAACAAAATTCATTCCTGTCAATTAAACAACAATAGTGAAACTAATCAAGGACATAAAGTTCTGTCCCTGTTTTTCACCTCTGCAGTGCTATGGCCAATGAGGACACCTAACAATAAATATATTCAATTAAATCTGTAGAAAAATTTAAACCATTTAGTGCAAAAGTTTTTATAAAGCCTGTTTTTACAGATGCTGGAGTTTTGTATATTTTTGTACCACAAAATGGAGCACTGACTAGAGATATCTTAAGAACTTGAATTAGTTGGTAGGTTTGCATGAGTTACCACAGAACTATTTAAGGATACTAACTCATGGCATATAAACAGTATAGTCAGGTCAGCAGGGCCGTGTTTAGCCCAGAGCTGATACATTTCCAATTTCATAACTAGCTCCTTTGTAACTAGCTGAGACATTTCTGCACAATACACAGCACTAGACTGGACATACCTGTAGGCTGTTGAACTCATGGTAAATCACATTTACTGAGTTACTAGCCTGATTTTCAGAGTGACTGAACCTCTTCAAATAACACTGGAGATTTCAAATAAAATTATAGAAATTTCAAGCATAAATGCAGTTAATTAAAAATACAAAATTCCCTATATTATTTAATCAAATCATTCTGGAATAAGTTCTGGAGGGTGTGGGGATGTTGTTTGTTTTCTTTTAATTCCAAATAAAATATTGTTTTTACAGCATAAACTGGCTGGCTCTATGCAGAAACTCAGTATCAAAAGGCCACATAAGAAATGTTAAAATATGGATCGAATTACCTAGACAATTAACTTGTGCCTAAACTTCAGACGTTTAGATGGATTTTTTGCTTTTGTTTGCATTGGGTTTTTTTGTGGTTTTT
>VZTH01010916.1:227931-260311 GCA_013397815.1 Aleadryas rufinucha
TTTTTTTTTTTTTTTTTTTTTTTTTTAATTCAAGTGCTGTTTTCATCATATAAAAATTAATTAATGTGGTTGTCTTTGAGTCCTCCAGAGACACATCTGCAAAACCAAGTTTAAGTACTTAAGTTAGACAGATTGGCTCTGTTCCATCCTTTCTGGGAAGAACTAACAGACTATTCCTGTGATTTATATTCTAGCCATATGAGTAATGTGCTTTTATTATGCAGAAATATTTTTTTTAGCCATTTAGTTTCCTTTCATTTAGTAATTGAAACAATTGGGACTTAAACAAGCACTTAATCAGTCGCTTGCATGCTTTGGCAAATAGTTTACATCATCAGATTCAGAAAGACCATACAGATGCAAGGATAACATTTTCAGAGACTTCAATCCAAGGAGATGCAAGACAGCTTTGAACAGAATTGGCCCTTATTTAATCATTCTTCAGACAATGCTTTTGCTCTCTCATCAAGATGTAATACAACAGAGCTTTACCCTGAAAAAGGAAATGAGAGAAAGAACAAATCAATTAATTGAAGTTGCTTTCATTCATTACTAAAACCACTTCTACCAAAAACTATTAATCACAGAAGCCTCTTAAAGCATCGTCCTTAGCTCTTCCAAGGTTTACTAAGATCTTGCTCCATTGCACATCAGCTTGCACATGGACTGATATTTGTAGGTGCTTCTAATTTCAAAATTTTTAATTACAAATTTTTCCTTTTTTTTTTTAGTAGACCTCAATAATTATATCTACTGTAATGTCAAGCACATTTTGTATTTTCCCTATGCTTTCTTTGAAACAGAACACACAGACATCTATTTACAACTGATTTCCAAAGTTGTATCAGTTTTAAATACTTCATTGAGAACCTTTATCTACCTTATTCAAGACTTTGCCAAACAACTGGGAATAACAACACAAGACAGATGTTAGATATACAGAAAATATTGGTATATGCAAATATATGTCTATTGGGTGCACACATCAGAATACAGATAAACACATACACACACAAATCTATTTTTAATAGAAATTATTTTTATCCCAAGTACTTAGGTTGATTTCTCTTTTTTTAAAGACAAATCCCTTCTTCCTCAGAGTCTCACACAATATGCAAAGGATGAATTTATAGCATTTAGGCAAGATTTTTAAAAGTAAGGTATAATTTTTAACATCCATGTAAGAAATGTGACCTATTTTTTTTTTTTTAAAAACATGTATTTAGGACTACCTGAAAAGTTAAAAAAAAGGTTCTCTTTTCTTTCTTCAATAACTGGATTTATTCACCTGCTAAACGAGTGATATTTTAGACTAATTTAATTGAAAAAAAGAGAACTAGAGGAAGAGTATATCCTCAAATCCTCTTCCTTTTGACTTTTATAACCCAGCTCTTCAGAAGTCTGGTGAAATTAATTTTCATTTCCCACTTAATAATACTCCATCTATAACTGGCTCAAAAATTTAGGCCTGCTGGCCTGCTGCTGACACCAATCCTGTTTACCATCCACTCAGATCTGTCTATTTTCATGTGGACACAAATGAATTTTGTAATTTATTTTATCTATATGAAAGCTAATTCCAGTTTTTGCAAGATTTTCGTTTACTTCAATGAGAAAAGCAATTTGACACCTTGCAGAAGCACAGGAGCAGACACTGTAAAAGCAGGGTTCAGGCAGGATTTGGAAGAGAGGAGAGAAGGTTCACACTGTGTTTTCAGCTTGGTGCAATCACAGATCAGCCTGAAGTCAAATGAGAAGCTACATTTCATATCTAACAGAGACACCATAGTAAATATCCACTATAAACCGAGGTTCTTGATTTACAGTTCTTTCACAGTTATCAGGGTGTCCATTTCATTTAAGTACAAATAAGTAACTTGTTGCCACAATAAGATGGCAGTATTTCTCAGTGTGTACTTTAGAGATTTCCATTAATTGCTTTAAATTAATCTAATAATCAATACATGCAACAGTATACTTTTCCAAAATCATTGTGCAAAATGTTGCATATCTGTTAGGTGCTACTAAGGGAAGAAAATCTAACAGCTCTCTAGGTAGAAAATACAAGCGTAATAAAAATAGTAAATAGGAGCCATTCAGCTTGACACTTCATATAATATTATTTTTTAGTTTTGTTTTGCAAATAAATACAAACATAAGTCCTTATTCTCAATGCAAAAAGATCATTTTTCCCATGAGACTATTATATACTCTTGTATTGGGTTGGCATGGTAAGATTTTGATAATGGGGAAGTTACATGGGTGGCTGTTGTAAGAAGCTGTCAGAAGCTTTCCCTGTATGTGATGAAGCCAATTCCAGGCAGCTCCAAAAAAGACTCACCACTGGCCAAGGCTGAATCCATCAGCAACGGTGGTAGCACCTCTGGAATAGCAGATTTAAGAAGGGTGGAAAGTTGCTGCACAAGAGCCAGTCGCATAAAAAGGAGTGAGATTATGTGAGAGAAACAAACTCTTCAGACACCAAGGTCAGTGAAGGAGAAGGAAGAGGAGATGTTTCAAGAACTGGAACTGAGATTCCCCTGCAGCCCATGGTGAAGACCATGGTGAAACAGATGTGCCACTGCTGCGCTTGGAGGTCCATGGTGGAGCAGAGATCCACCAGTATTCTGTGAAGGACCCTACACCAGAGCAGATGGAGGTCCAAAGGCAGATGTGACACTGTGGCAAGCAGGCTTCTGGGGTAACCTTTGTGGAGAGAGGAGCCCAAGCTGGAGCAGGTTTGCTGGCAGGACTTGTGACACCACAGAGGATCCTGCTGGAGAAGTTTGTTCCTGAAGGACTACAGCCCACGGAAGGGACCCACCTTGGGGAAGTTTATGGAAGACTTTTTCTTGTGGATAGGGCCCTCCATGGGTGGATAGGACCCCCCAACAGAGCAGAGGAAGAGTGTGAGTGATTCTTCCCCTGAGGAGGAAGGAATGGAAGGCGCAATATGTGATGGCTGAACTGACCACAACTCTCATTCCCTGTTCCCTTGCGATATTGGTGGGGAGGAGGTAGAGAATTAGGGAGTAAAGTTAAGCCATGGAAGAAGAGAAGTGTTGGGGGCAAGGTGTTCTTAAGATTTATTTCTCATTATCCTACTCTGATTTGATTGGTAAAAAATTAAACTAATTTCCCCAAGTCAAGTCTGTTTTGCTTGTAGTAGCAACTGATTGAGTGATCTCTCCCTGTCTCCGCCTTGACCCAAAAGCTTGTCATTATATTTTTTCTCCCTTGTCCCACTGAGGAGAGGGAGTGACAGTGCAGCTTTGGTGGGCACCTGGTATCCAACCAGGTGCAACCTACCACAACTCTGTTTCCTAGTCAAACATAAAAAATATTCTTTTACTAAGGTTAATTAATTTCTTCAAGTAATTTTTCTTTTGCTCTTTAATCATAATTTTCAATATAGTGTCCATGTGTATAAATACTTTGTCAAGACTGAAAGGAATGTTCAAATTAAATCCACATAGTTTCAGTTGCATGTTTAAGAGACAGCAAGGGAAACACTAAAACAATAATCTGAACTTTTTTCACTGCATATGAACATTTCTTCTTGCCATTTCCAGGATGGTTGCTCCAATGCCATACGACAGTTCCTCCTACTCAGCAGATGTCACTCCCCATACTATCATCTCACAGTTTTCTCTTTATTCCTGCAAGCCATTGCTGAGGAATAAGCACCATCCTGCAGTGACATGCTCAGGCTGAAACCCATACAACTGGAAGAGCCTTATTAGTTCAGACTTTATGTGCAATTATCTTCCTGCTTTGGAGAGCCAGACTGCAGACACACACACACACACACACACACACACACACACATATACCCTACTGATAATATTTGAAGTCAGACACTACTTACAGGTGTTAACTGACATAAATATATTTTGCAAATTATTTCTGTGGTGAGATCCCGAATCCCATATTTTCACAGTCAAGAAGACTTTTAATTGGATGAATTTGTAAATATAGACCTGGAACGGAGCCAGGAAACCAATTCATTTTCGCTTTTTCTGATCAGTTTCTGCACATCAAAATATATTACCATATATCAAATAATTATTCTAATTCAATATAAGAAACAGTCACATGTGAATCTTGTATACCTTGTTATCGATATTTTTGCTATTACTGTTCATTTTCTTATCTCATTGCTGTTTCCAGTAAATTTTTCTTATCTCAACCTATGATTTACCTTTTATGCCCCCAGTTCTCTCCAGCCCATCTCAGGCGAGGGGGAAGGAGAGCAGGGAGCAAGTGTTGCATGGTTTTAGCGGGAGCACTAAATTGGAGAATACCCTTCTGTAGTAAGCCCTGATGATATGCACTAGCCAAACTCTCATTCAAGACCCAGATCCATCTGGGTCCAATTAGTAGTTGGGACTACCTCCACCAAGTGCTCATCGATCTCCTTAAACAGCTGTGGCTGCAGGGCGGGCATAAGCCCTATAAATCAAGCCCTGGGAAGAGCCAAAGGGAGAGGTAGTTCAAGCTCCTGGTTGCTGTGTGCACTGGAGCTCCATCTGGAGAGGACTGCGAGTCCAGAGAAGACTGTGAGCTCTGGCACAAGTGGTTACGCTGTGTGTTTCAAATCCGCGGGGTCACCACTTGTGCCGGAGCTCACAGTCCTCTCCGGGCAGAGCTCCAGCACACACAGCAACCAGGAGCTTGAACTACCTCTCCCTTTGGCTCTTCCCAGGGCTTGATTTATAGGGCTTATGCCCGCCCTGCAGCCACAGCTGTTTAAGGAGATCGATGAGCACTTGGTGGAGGTAGTCCCAACTACTAATTGGACCCAGATGGATCTGGGCCTTGAATGAGAGTTTGGCTAGTGCATATCATCAGGGCTTACTACACCCTTCCTAAACCACAACGGGTGGAAAGGAAACGTTTAGCTGTACAGATATTTACCATTTATTGGATGTTATAGCTCATGGATAGCTTTTGATGGCTCAGAAGGGAATTTAGATAGTCCGCAGAATATTTTGAACCGGG
The DNA here is from genome assembly GCA_013397815.1 of Aleadryas rufinucha. Taxonomy (NCBI): domain Eukaryota; kingdom Metazoa; phylum Chordata; class Aves; order Passeriformes; genus Aleadryas; species Aleadryas rufinucha. The sequence continues at coordinate 232,933 of VZTH01010916.1, forward strand.
GTCAACAGAAACAAACAAACAAAAAACACTGGATGAAGAATTGCTTGAATTTGGTCATACCTGAAAGCAGAACATAGAACCATTTATTTCTAAAGTTGTTTTTTATGGACTCTATCCATGTGCAGTAGAAAGTTTGTTTTTCTCCCCACAGTTCACAAAACAGTTGTTCAAACTATGTTTAAGATTTGTACAAATGGCAACTTGAAACCAAAGGGAAAATATAGCATTACTCAAACCGTTGTCTTGAGACACCTTCCTCAAAGATATCAATCTTTCATGCTGTCTGAATGGAATCAACTTCAATTGCAGGAGTTATGGAACAAGTTGTTAAGTTTTTCATACATACTAGGCAGGAAGGAAACAATCTTAAAATCATGAGTCCCTATGGTAAGTGTGAATGGGGGACTTACATTTTATGGATTTCTTAAGGTCAATTTAAAATGAAAAAAACTGATATGAGAGATCTTATAGTCCATATTGAAATATGTTTTAACATGAAAAGATGTAAGGAGCAGTCACTCATTCAGTTTAAAGCTAGCTATTTTCTATTGGCTAGTTTTTCACATTCATCTTTAAGATCAAGACAATTTATTTCATAACTTTTTTTAAAATCATATATACTAGCATATAATCCGTGCTTTCGATGGATCCCTTTGATTAGCATATATTTGTACCATGTACTATAGGACATAAAATTTTCTAAATAATGAATATAATCTCTTGACAGCAGGTAAGAATATATCACAATCAAACTTAACTTTGCTTCTTTTTACAGAATAGCCTTCATTCTTACCATCACCAGTTCTTTAATATTTCTGATACATTTATGTTGTCTAAATATTTCTTCTATCAGTACATTGTGCTCATCTCCAAGCACAGAGACAAATGAAGTTTCTGTTATCTGTGTATCTGGTTTACAAGGCTATTTAGTTATTCTCCTTGTTATGAACACCAGAGAGAGGACTACACGGTCCTTAGGCCAGATTGTGTGTTCATTCTTGTGTCAACATATGCATGTAGGGTACAGGAATAAGCAAACACTCCTGAGTGTGTTTTCAGTTTATAACCCAAAAATCTATAGATTTTCTCCTGAAAAAGCATTTAAATTAAGCTGATAAAGAGTGTAGACCATCAGAGGTACATAAACTAAAGAGAGAACAGGAACTAATATGACATAGTTTAAAAGAACATAAGTGGTCAGTTTACATCATTTGTCTTTTCTTATGTTTATTTGGGTTTATAAAACCAAAATATGTAAGAAATAATGCTTAGCTCCAAAATAAAATTTGTTGAAATCTGATTAAAAACTCAAGCAGGGCCAAGCAGACATATTTTGCTTACTCACAAAAGAGGAGAATTAAAATTTTTAAAATTGACTCTTACAGTTTCTGATGCATCTGTGAATAATATGAAAGGAAAAGGACTGCAGACCTGGATGGTTCAGAGTTATAGTCACAGGATGAGGTTAAGGTCACTAGAGTAAGCTACAATGTGTTTAAAAGGTTCAAGGCCATAAAATAATAATTACAGTGTGCCAAACTCTAGGTTGGACTTGATGATCTCAAAAGTCTTTTCCAAACTAGTTGATTCTGTGAGTCTCTGATCTATCCTTCTGACTGTGCTTGTTCTCAGATAGCTCAGCCAACTATCTGAAGTAATATTTCAGCCTGGACACACTCGAGTTTTTCTTATTTCTCTGGTATGGTCAAACGTCTCTGGTGATTCATATAAAGCCCAGGGTCTGTACAGTGACCTTCTAGTGGTCCCTATGTTCATAGGCATTAAGGTGTGGGGGAACAAAACGTGTTCAGACAAACTTAATTGTTCTGATCTCCAAAGAAAAAGTGAATCAGATTGCAAGGTATAGTCTAGATAGTTTTCAGGCTTGTTTCTGAAGGTGCAGTTGTCAAAAACAAGCTAAGTACCTTTAAAGAATAGCTGGCCTATTGGCTTCTACTTGTTTATTTGCTTGTTTGTTTTGTTTTGTTGTCACTTTGGGAAATTTTATAAGAATAAAAGATATTCTCACAGAATTCACTGCTCAACTGATGGCAAAAGCAATAAAAGAATGCAGGGCTTTACTACAAAATAAGTGAACACTGTGAAAAGCAGGGGGAGGGTAAGCATTACAAGTAATACTAAGGAATTAAGTCTCAGAGAGTCTATTTTAGATTGTGCAGGAGTGTGCTGCTGTGCCTGGTTTGAATTAAATTATTCTGATTTCAGAAGGAAGTGACATTGTTGACATCATCTGTGAAGCATAGCTGATATTTAAACATATAGTGAGTTTTAACAAAATCTATAGAATTTCTCCTTTACTGTATCCTTTCAGAGTATTTTGAAACTCCAGTATCTTGGATGAAAAAGAATAATTGGTATAGTCCATGGTTAATACATAATCATTAATTATAAATCTATGAGAGCTTATTTGTTAAAGTATGAAAAAGTGAGCCTTCTTTAGGCATGGTTTAGTTCTTTCATAAAGTTAAAAAAATTGATTATACTCTTCTAATGCATTCATGCTGCTAAAAGCTCCTTGGTTTTATTTAGCTGGTTTGGGTTTAATTGGATTTTCATTCAATTAAAATAAAAATCCACAAAGGATTTGTGTAAAAGCTCACATCTGAACAATTAACTACCTGTCAACTGGATTGCTGTGTTGTCTACATGGTAACAATTCTAAGTAGATGGAGCAAAGATTTCAATGGACAGAAAGTCAAAACATGAAATAAACGGCTAGTCATGGAGACCTACATTTCATGTATTTGAGAGAACAGACATGAAAAAACATTGTCCTTTTTTCAGTGATGATGTGGAAACAATTATCTCAGTTCTCCTAATTGTAATGAAAAAAATTTTCTGTGTCTCTCTAAGGTTGAGTACAAATTTTTGGTCTTAAATTATTTGATCATTCATACTCTGAAGTATTTGCAAAATTTAGGTATAATGGTTTAATTCTTTTGTAAGTTGCAGTATCCTATTTATTTCTGGTCTTGACAGGTTTTCAAGCATTGTGGACTTAGAGAAGCAGAACGTATATGCAGTTGGTTCCATATTACGGAAGTAATACTACGATTATTACTTCATCAAAGTCTAACTAGACTTTGACCATGTTACTTATAAAAAGATAATGCATCCCATTTTGAGTTGGAACATTAGCATATTGAATGGGAATTATGTTTTTCTGGATATTTCTAAATGTAATGAATAATACAGTTAATTTAAAATAGAATCCTCACAAATTATATAACTGTACAAAACTTTTTTTCTTCTTTTTTTTTTTTACTTTTGTGAATGAAAGGTTTAAACAGTGGAATGTTTTAGAGAATTGAAAATACGATGTTGAAATTATTTGCCATGGTGCTGTCTACCAGCTAGCGAGCGACCACTAGCACCGGGCACCCACCCACGTTGGAGGGGGAGACAGAGACTGCCCAGGCACAGGAGGGCAGGCAAGGCTCAAGCTCTGGTTCGCCTTGCCCACTGGTAGCAAGGGTGCGCAGAGGAGGTAGAGATGAGGCAGAGGGGATTCTTCGTGGAAACAGAAGAGGGTTTATTGAGGGGTCCAAACGAAATCCAGGTAGGGGCACGAAGAACTCTGAAAAACTGATTCAGACATGGGGTTTTATACTCCTACAGCATGGGAGGGGAAAGCATACAGTGACCAATGGTACGGCAACAAGGGGGCATTACGAAGATGGGGAAAAGGGTACAAAGCTAATAGGAACACAGGGAGGAGGGGAGAATTAACATGGGCCAATGAGGGACCGAAGAACAGGGAAATTTCTAGAAGGGAAACCAAATATAGAGGAGAACGGGAGGAGATGGCGGTGGCCAGTTAGAGGAGCAAGATCTGCATGCTCCGCACAGCCTTCTGGGTTCTCACCCTAACCTTAGGGTTCTTGGGCATGATGGGTGGGCATCGAACCACTGCACTTGCTGGCCTTGGTCTTGATGGCCGTGGTGATGGTCATAGCACACGGCAACAGTTATTTAAAATGCTTAAGTCACGTTCAGCAAATATATTGTAATTCAGACAGAAATGATAATTATTTTTTTTTATATTTATAGTATGATGTAGTCTAAAGGAATATTTAGAACCATTCTAAAGCAGTACTACTTGTTGACATGGCTGAACTTCAGTTGTCATTTTTCTTAATTTCTGGGTATCCTGCAGTTCTACATCTTCAAATTTTTATGTAAGGGAAAGCACATTTCCAAAATCCTCATTTTGGAGTACATGTTTGCTGAATCTTCTGGATCTTTTTATATATCTTAGCATTAACTATCAGACGATGCTTCCATCTTTCATAGTTCCCACAGTACTATGGCTTAATGCTGAAGTATTTGGTTCTCCAGATTAATCCCTTCTAACAGTTCAGGTTTAGGTTAGTAACAAGACATCAAGACAGGTAGACTTCAATTAAGACACTGGTAAAATTCATCCTGACTTATCTATATCTTGGTCTTGTCTTTTTGTTCCCACATTTTTCAGCAATTCCCTGTTTAAATAGCTCCCTGTTACTCTTCCTAAACTCTCTTCAATGTTTCCATGTCAGCAGAGCTGATAACTCAAAAGATGATGAAAAAGTAGAATATAGAGTATCCTGATTTGGAAAGGTATTCACAAGGATCACCAAAGTCCAATTTCTAGCCCTGTACAGGTGTCATGGCTTAGGAATAGTATTCCCCAGTTTAGTGTTCCTATTGAAACCCATGTGCCACTCGTTTGCTCCCCCCTACCCCTCCCCTTAGGGAGCATTGGAGACACAAAAGGCAAGATCACAGGGTGAGAAAAGAACAATTTACTGGAAACAGCAATGAGATACGAAAATTAATAGTAATAGCAGCACAACAAATAACAAAATATTCAAGATTCAGGTGTGATTTCTTGGAACCAGCGCTCCCTCTCCCACATTTACTCAATCCAAAGGAACCCCTTCTCCCCAAAAGGGATTCCCTTCCCCCTGCCTCTGGCAATGACATGAGGTGATACAGAATAACCTCCATGTCCTAGCCATGCCGCCTTCTGGCTACTGCAAAAATTAACCCTGTCCTGGCCAGAACCAGGACAACAGACAGCCCCAAGAATTGCACCATGTGCCTGACAGGATAGTGCAAATGTTTCTTTAATTCTGTCATACTTGGTGCCATGACCACTTCCCTGGAGAGCCTGTTACAGTGCCCAGCTACCCTCTGGATGATGAATTTTTTGCTAATATCAAAACTAAACCTCCTCTGACATAGCTTCATGCCTTTACCTCGGGTCCTGTCACTGGTCATAAGAGAGAAGAGATCAGTACCTTCCCCTTGTGCAGAAACTCCAGACAATAAAGAGGTCTCTCCTCTTCTCCAGGCTGAACAGACCAAGTGACCTAAGCCACTCCTCATATGGCTTCCCCTCTAGGCCCTTCACCATCTTTGTTGCCCTCATTTGGACACTCTCTAATAGTTGTATATCTTTCTTATATTGTGGCACCTAAAACTACACACAAGGACTTGAGGTGAGGCTACACCAGCACAGAGTGGATCAGGAAAATCACCTCCCTTGATCAGCTATTGATGCTGTGCATGATGCACCCCAGGACACAGTTGACCCTTCTGGTGGCCAAGTCACACTGTTGACTCAGTAGAATAGGACTTAATGTTAGAAGAACCAAGATTTGAATAGCGGAGACTGGTAAGGTTATAAGAGCAGTGGTATATGGAGGCTGAAATACTACGGAACCAAGTAGAACCCAGTTCCTGACAAATTATGGTTTTGAGATCTTTTTTCCTCTTTTTTATTCTTTCAGAATTGTCTTCTGCCATTTAAGACAGAACATAAAGTCTTTAAACATGCTTATAGAAAGCCAAATTATTTAATTACCTTAACATGATGGTTTTTATGCAAAATAAAGTAACAGATGGTAAGGTGTTGGTCTAGAGACAAAAGGACTTTTCCAATTACTTATGAAGAGGTGAAAAATGAACAAATCTGCATAATTTTTTTATATCATAAAAAGGTAGAAAGCAATTTCCAGGCTGATTGGAATAGGATGCCATTAAAATTGCTTCTTAAGGGAATATTTTAAGTGCCTGTTTTTCAGAATGAAGTGCCTGTAATTCATGGACACAGATAACAGCTGCACTGGCCTCTGTGTGCAAATGCAGTCATATTTCCATGTATTTCAAAATTTTCATAAGTTATATGACTTATGTAAGAATTTATGGTTACTCAAAAGCATCAGAAATGCAATTTAAGTGTTACTGCTCATAAGACTTGACAAAGGATTAACATCAGCAGATTTATTTTCTAAATTTTGTCACTGTATATCATATGTCTTCTAATATCATGTCTCTCCATGACAATAATTTCATTGTAAAATAACTGAGAGAAATTAAGTCCAGCTGAATAATTTATTATAAAAAAGACATAACATAGAGATATATTTGTAGAAACATTTCTATAATTAGAATTTTATTCATAGAGAAAAGATAGAGTTTATTTACAAGAACATTTCACCTCTTACACATCCTGACAAAAAAAGCACCAAGGATTATGAATTAACCTGAACCTATTTAGATTTGGTATGATTTTCCTATTATCAGTGTATGTAACAAGTTTTACATAACTTGCCAAAATGTAAAATATTCTGGCATTGCACCTCAAGTCATGTTGTTACTCCTGACACTCACTGTATACTATGTGATACAACAAAATTAACAAACTAGTAGAAAATACTTTTTTTTGTTTGTTTTCTTTCTTATAAAATGATGTCTAGAAAAACCTTTTTGACTATCACTGGTACTCAGTTCATTGCAATTGAAACTAACACATCTTTGAAATATTTCAAGCAACAGTTAAATTTGATATTCACATGGTTTTATGAATGATTGCCATAAATATTCAAAGTGGTGAGGCAAAGTTTTCCCTGCAAATGCAATCTCCTCAAACTCTGCAATGTTTAATAGGCTATAGCTCTAACATGCTGTATTTAGTCTTAGCATCTTCTATGTTACAAGCATAAATCTTTTCAGAGTAAACATTCCTTTAACAGTCTGTGTATCTTACAGCACAGTTCACTGCTGTCACTGAATAAGTTAAAACTGTTGAGTGCAAAATATTAAGTGATCTAATGTGGTTTGAACATTTATAACTATATAGAAAAGCATACTTATAAAGGTCCTGATAAACTGTTGCAAATGGAGTGATATGCTTCAATAATAAGAGAGAAGAAACAATATACTTTAATAAAGTAGTGAGTTAATTAAGAAAATTCAATCATAAATGCAACAGTGGTTTAACAAGATTAGATGGGAAGGTACATTTGGTCATTTACTGCATAGAGAACAGGGTCAGATAAAGATGTCAGGGACAACCTTCTGTTGAGTCATGAGGTTCAGAAAGAACCCACCCTTTCCTTCGCAGAGAGGAGTCTAGGTGCAGCTAGATCCACACTTAGTCCTAGACTTGGTCAACAGTTTATATCTAAAAGATTCTATATGCACAAAGAATCCAATATATCACTTAGCTAAGATTTCAAATTTTGGTATGCTATTAATCACTTACCAAGCATCTGTTGTAACAAGGAATTTCTCAGCCTCTAGAGTAACCTTGAGAGGCATCCCTGCTCAAGCTGAGGTCCTAGTGTGAAACCCACTCCTATGCAGGAGAGCTCAGCAGGCCCTGGGTGAGTCACTGTTTGCAAAGTAACATGATTGACTTATTTGTGTACTACCAAGAGGTCTGAGTCACTGTTCTAGACAGCCCTAGTGTACCATGTTGCCATCTGTCCCCCAAAGTCCGCAGCAAGCTGGATGTGGCCATCCAAAGCCCACTGGTGATTATGGCTTAAGCAAGGGGCAGGGGAGACAGGCACACTGTGACACTCCATGCCGTGACTGTAGTCAATTTATCTTACCTTCAGAGATTGGTGGTATGTTCACTCTATGCCTGTGAGTATGCATAAGTTATGTGTGTTTTGAACAGACACAGTCATAAAGTGAGGCACAGATATTTCACCTAATAGAAAGAGCCTGACATGATGCATGCACAACTTTTACCTATTCATTACTTTTAGTCTGAGAATCTCTCTTAGATCTCACAAAAATCTTCCAACCTTTACCTGTCAAGCTACTTCTTCCAGAACCAGCCAGATCCCTTCACTCAAAGCTTGTCAACACTTTTCAAAATGTCTCTTCTAATCCCAGTCTTAGAACAAATAGATATTTTCTAAAAATATTTTCCTTTTTCTATTCAACAGCTGCTTAATTTAAAGCAATTAGAATATCTTGTCCTAATAAAGGACTATGAAAAAGTCACCACAGTACCCTTTGAAAGAATAGTCTTGAAACACCAAAACCTTTCTAGGCTTCAAGAGAACACAGAGATTTTTTTGTACATCTTTATTTTTATGTGTCTTTAATGTGTCTTGGAACTTTATACACAATATCTTAATAAAAAGTAATAGGACAGCTTTCATGCATTTCAAAGATGGAGAGAGAAGTATCTGGTATGTTCAGTATTTGCCTCTTCTCTGAAACTTCTATGACGTCCTTTACTCAGAGCTAATTCTGAAATTGGAAGCCATAATGATTGTTTACTTTTTCTGAGTACCTAAAATTACTTGGGAATGTTAATACCCTAGCTGTCTTTCAATGTCTTTCTACAGCCATCCTGGAAAAATTTGTAAAGTTTGGGATCCATCTGAAATAAATTAAAGGATAACAACCTAATTAATGCAAATCAACATTATTTTCTCAACAGTGAGTCTTCTGAAATAGGTTGTCTTGGGAAAGAAATGTAAGGGGAACATTTATGTATTTAGATAATTTTCAAAGGGGTAATTATAAGGCATCCTAATTCAAACCAACAAAGAATATTAGTTTCTGCTATGGGAGTGCTAAATATTTAATGTATTATTTATACTGAAGAAAAAATTATATGTATTACTGCAGGCATATGGATCTGATCATCTGAATATACAAAGCATAGGAAAAACTGGAATACGAGAAAAATTATAAAATATGAAAAGGGTTTTAAACAAAATTTAGGGGTTTTCTGATTACTTGATGACATATTTATATGTAAATATATATCACATGTATTTCATATAGGGTGTATGTGCTTGAATCTATGAGAGGAATGAAATTCAAAGTATGCATCTGCCTTCACTTCAACAAAGCACTTGATAAAGCACCATGTGGCAAAGTACAGGTCAGATGAGAAAAGATAAAAATTACTAGAACTACAAAATGATCAAGGTTCTAATTAAAGTGGAGAAGAGAGAAGAAATTATTGATATTAAACATGTGATGAAAGATGAAATAATAGTTCTCAAGGGTTAGTTCAGTAATACACTTAAGTGAAATTAATGATTTTACATATGAATCAGGAACACCTCGAGGAAATTTACCAATGTTGCAAAGGCAAAAATCATCGTAATCCTAGAGATAATGAAGATTAATTCCACACATATACTGCTTAAACAAGTAAAAGTAATCAGAATGAAGTCATTGAAGAAAATACAAAGAAGGAAACATCTTCTTCCAAAAGTGTTTGCTCTTCTGTTCTATAAAATAAAATCCATTACTTTGACTTTCAATGCCAATTTTGGCTAAGATATTCTTCTTTGTATTGCAGAAAGTTACTTGTACAGATGTGTACATTTCACTAACTGGTGAGTAACTGATGAATCAGTTCTAGCTGACAGACTGGTAGCGTCACAACTTTAATCTGATTTTTTAAAAATTGTCTGATCATTCTCACAGGAGAAAAATTGAGTGAGTTATGGCACCAAAGAGATAGACAATACATTTGATAGTACAAAATTTTGTGGTTTGTAACTGGAAACTATTAAGAAAAATCACTGACAAAACCTGAGGGCAGAAAATCAGGCTCATTGAAGGAGCTGTGTCATATTTAGTCCTATGAGGTTATGATATGTCACAGCTGTGAATAATGCAAATGGTGTCCTAGGATTTGTCAGCTGAGTTAGGACAATATTAGTTCCATTATACAAAATTCTGGTGAGATGGTCTCTGAAATATGTGCTCTGGTCATTCATATTGAAAGAAGATGAATTCAAACTGACAGATGGACAGAGCTTCTGTGATAATGTAGAAAATTGGAAATCTATTATATGAGAAGAGACTGGAAGCACTAGGCTTGGTTAGTCTGGTGACAAAGGCAAAAAAGGGATAAGCTTGCTACCTATAAATTCAGCAAAGGTTACAGACTATGTAAGGCAAAGGAAAATATCAATAAACGAATTAATGGATACGATGAATGTGTTTTGCTTGAAACTGAAGAATACCTAGTAATTCTAGGCAATATATGGAAGCCTAGCTTTTACAATGTGTTACAGGAGAAAATCCAGAGATTAACAAAACAAAAATGACTTTAAATAGATTTTCATAATTTTTGAAGAATTAATGATTGTAGTTCCTGCAATAAAAGAAGCCATTGCTTTATGAATGTAGTGCATGAACAATTAATAGGTCACATGCATTGAAAGACATAAAAAGATACAAAATACAGACATTGAATATAGGTCTGCATGATTTAAAATATCTGGTCAAACAGCTGGAAATATGAATCTGAATAAAATCAACCAAATTATTTGCTATGGAGTCAGCTGCAGGCCTGGGAATTACAGGTTCTACCATCTCTACAGCGTGGAAAGAACTCTCTTTTTTAGGAGTTCTTTAAGAAGAGATCATCAGTTTGCCTCTAGCTCAGCATGAACTTGCATATTACCCCATAGCTAAAAAAATTATTCTAATTCTCACCTCTCTTCATTTGATAAGATGAATCCCACCCATAAATTATAACTGGCCTGAGTAAGGAAAAACAGTTGTCAGTTGCAGTCTCTCAGATTACCTACAGCAAACTGCAGTTTAATACAAGAAAGTGGAAGGGAGAGAGACAAGGTCTGTCAAGAAGAAGTGACTGGACCTGAAAATAAATGAGATTTATTAGAGACAAAAGTAAGAAGCATGCAAAGAAGATAAAAGTTATCTGTTCTATGGCAGTGTGAAAATAAAGTGTTGGTAATAGTTGGAAAGTTATATATCTTGGTAAGATAACTCCAAGGACATGTTTTGGCAAAGAAAAAAAACCAACAACAAACATCCTCTATATCCACAGCTGGTGATAACCAAGTATAATAGTAATAATAAGTGCATAAGTGTATAATTATAAGTGTAAAAACAGTTGAGAAAAGTTCTTGTTGAACAACATGCATTGTGATAGACTGTTAGATTTTAGGGAGAATATATCCATGTCCAGAATCTGATTTTTTCCCTAATATGTACAATCTGCTACTAGTCCCTAGATATCTGTTTTCTGTGACAACTTTTCAGAATTCATGCAAAATTCATATTGCCTCTTTCTTCTGCTCTTTCAGCTTATACCATTGCTATTGAAGGCTCAGTTCTCGAGGTCCTTGGGGTTATTCTGGATGCTATTTTAGTGCAGCTATTGCTCTGACATGAATAGAAGCTGGTGGAAGTCTAGATGGTAAAAATAAAATCTGAATATTTACAAGCAGAAAAATAGAGGTCTTAGTAAAATGTAAACGCTGCTTGTGTAAGAGAGGCATCTCAAAAAATATGATTCCAATGCCTTAACACAGGCATTTTGTTTCATTATAGTGACATCTTTAGACATATATTCCAGTTCAGTGTGGATGTTTCAGGTATCTTAGGTATCTGTGATGGATGCACTCAACCCCTTAGTCAAACCAGCAGTAGTTCAATACCGGCTCCAAAGGAGGTAAAGGCATGAGCCACAGCCAGTCCAAGAACTCCTCCAGTTCCATTCTGTTCTCTGAAAACCCACGAAGGAGCAGAGTGACGCAGTGAGCATTGATGCGCATGTGCTTGAGGAAGAAGTAGCAGAGACATGTCATGAACTGACTGCAACCCCTATTCCCCGTCCTTGTGGTGCTGTGGGGAAGAAGGTAGAGAATTCAGCAGAAAAGTGGAGACTGGAAAGAAGGGACAGGCAGGGAGGAGGTGTTTTAAGATTTGGGGTTTATTTCTTATTTTCCTACTCTGATTTTATTGGTTATAAATTAATCTAATTTCCCCAAGTTGAGTCTGTTTTGCCCATGATGTTAACTGGTGAGTGATCACTCCCCATCTTTACCTTGACCCATTAGGTTTTCATTACAATTCCTTGTCCCTGTCCAGTTGAGGAGGAGAGTGACAGAGTGACTTTGGTGGACATCTGGTGTCCAGCCGGGGTCAACCCATCACAATACAGAAGTCCTAGTAGATCAGTGTGCATAAAGATAATACTCTACGAGCTTCTCCTTAGCTTCAGAATCTTGGAAGATAGCACAATTGCTTGAATTGTTTTCAGGGTTTTTCCTAAGTTTTTCTGCTGGGTAGAAAGCTATAGATACAAATTATTCAGATCTGCTCAAAATTGAGAGTTACTACTTTTTCCTACCTAGTTAAAGCAAAGTTTAAAAATAAAATTATAAACAAGATATTATATATATGCTTCAATTCCTAAAGTCCTTACAGAGCCATACTAGAAAATAGATAATAATTCTTCTAATCCCACAATGGCAAGTGCATTTCCCAGCAGGAAATAGGAGTCAAGGTGCAATAATGGACTGCCCAAAATAATTTTTGAAAGCATTAAGCGCTTTCTGATGTGTGTACATTCATGTGATTTCTGAGAAAGTGCAATTATATCTAAAAAAAGAGTGATATAATATAAAATGTATGAAAAACTATGAAGTAATTTTTTAAAACAAAAATTAAGTCAAAAAGATTCCAGGTTTTAAAAATATTTTAGAACAGCAATAGGATTTTATAAAACAAAAGACTTTCTTCTCTTATGTCTCTAGAGAGATAATCATCACAGTAAAAATTTATTATATATTTGAATACATCAATATCTTCAAGATCTTGTTACATGTCAGCTTGCTGTAAAAACACACCTAATACGATAAACTGAAATATTTGCTACAAAAGCCTAACAGCAGACAATTGTATTAAACCAGGTTCATCTAACACTGGTTAAGTCTCTGAGACCTTCAAAGTGGAATGAGATTACACAAGAGCTACAGAAAACCTGCACTGGCTGCAGGTGGGCAGAATATTCTGCAACGTCTCAAACAATATTAGATTCTCATATGTAAGCAACAGAATCAAACCCCTGGTATGCAACCTGAGATGAGGCGAACTGTTCTCTAGCCATCCCTGACTCTCCTGATTACATTTCCATTGACTATAGTCTAAATTCAGACACGTGGCTCATGTAAAGACACTTAGGTATAGATATATAAAGACATTTGAGTATAGACAAATGAATACAGTTACTACTGAGCTGAACCTAACACCTGAAACTCATTAGAATTCAAACAGATATGTAGAAAACCAGCTTTTTTACTGTTAAATAAATGGGGTTTTTTAATTAATATTTTTAAATCTGTATTGCATGCACATTTAATTTTTATACTCTGAAGATAATAATTTACAAAGTATGACCAGTGTAATATATTTTAATACTTTTTGCTGTTTATCCGGTCTGTTCTTGTACCATTTCATGGCCTGTTTCCCATTAACTCTTCCTAGAAAGAAGACATTCAGCTGCCACTACTGCCTTTGAGAATCACTTCTCAAACCTTTTCTGCAAGGAGAGAAATTGCAGTTAGCTTGGTTTCTAAAAGAACCTGACGGTTATAACGGATTTTTTTTTTTTTCATGAAAGTTAAGTTTATAAAAATCATGCAGCCCAAATCCAGGGTATAAAATAATTTGACATGGGTAGAAGTTCATTCTAGTTATCTATCATGGTTTTAAGGATAAAATATTGTGCATATCAGCAGAAATGTTAATATTTCAAAGTGGCATAAATATTTCAGAAGATTGCATCTCCTATCTGTGTGATCTGACAACTAAAAACAATCAGTTCAAATCAAGACAAGCCACATGTTTTACATGATGCTAAGAAAAGCTTATAATCATCAAACCCCCAGATGTTTCTGAGATATTAATGGTTCAGGTGTCCTAATTTTAATAGCTGAACTCTACAGGGGTATGTCTTTCAAAGCATATGTTTTAGGCAATATACCTTCATTTTTTAGTAGCTTGTCATATGACTCAGAATCAGAATCTTTGACACAACAATAACAAAACAAAACAAAGCAAAAGAGCAACAACAACAACAAAACCCAACAAAAAGCAACAAACATTAAAATGGGCCAAAATTAGGACTAAGCTGTAATTTTTGAAGATGTATAATGCAGCAAGATCTAACACCAGAACGATCCAGGGGATGCTTGGGTAACTTTAGGTCATCTTTATCCTGTAATAAAGGAATGTTATAGGTATACAAATTGTTCACAGAATTGCAGAATCATGAAGTTTAGAAGTAACCTCCAGAGGTCATTTAGTTTGTAAATGCATCTTCTGTGCAGTGCAGTTAAAGCAGATTGCTTTGAGCTGTATGCAGTACGTTTTTGAGTATTTCCACAGATAAACATCCCACAATTTCTCTGGGCAACCTGTTCCAGGATTTGACCACTCTCATATTAAGTACTGTTCACTTTTTTTTCTTGAAAAACTTCACAGCATGTTCCCTTTTCAGGCCCAGTAGGGAAATGATTGCTTTTTCCTCAGCTGAGATGTGTACGAGCATTGAAAAACAAGGTCACTGAAAGTTACTGATTTACTTGTCTCTCCATAACTATTCATTGTCTTCATTCCATGCTATTAAAATCAGAATTACCTCAGGTGTATGGAGTACAACGCCTTCATGGAAAGAAAGGTGATCATTAACCTTGCAAACTCCAACAAATTAAATTGATCCTCTGGAACCTGAACTTCTTAAATTTTTATGCATGGCTATCATTTTATTCTGTCTTCAGGGCAAATGTTTTGAGTTCAGATCTGGGTGAATACAAGATTTGGAGACCAGTTCCAGAGAAGTGAAAGAACCAGACACGTGATAATTGTCAGCAGATGTTTTTATATACGTGATATTGCCTAATGGTTCACCTTTTCATTATAAAAAGGAAGCAAAAGAGAACAGGGGATTAATCTCTTAGCCTACTTTTTCCCCCTATTTTTACCTTCAACTATTATTTTCTGTCTCTTCTTTTAATTTTCTTTTCCATTCTTAGTTAAATATATATATATACTTATTACATGTTCATGTCTATTTGTTTATATATATAATAAACCAAAATAAAACTCAACCAACCTTCTATTATTAATCTGCAATGTTCTATTTTCATGCTTTAATCAAACTCAAGAATAGATGTGGGAAATACGAGGCAAAGGTTAACATCTCTATTCGCTTATATCTGTAGTCACTCAAGACAAAGAAAGTGTATCTTTTAATACTTCATTTTTCTTTTTTTTTGCAGCTTACTGCAGTCTTTTTGCTTGGCTTTCAATAATAACTTGGTTCAAGCTCTGTGGGTTCTCTAAAGATTTCTAAGTGTAGTATATACTTCAAATACTCATACCCATGGCTTAAACTGTGTCAGCTGGAGTTGTAAGGCAAATGTTTGGTTCAAGTTTTGCAAATAATGTTTGAGTTAACAAATCTTTATTCATTTCCTAATATTTTTTCACATTCTGAAGGTACTTCTATTGTGTATTTAAATATTATCTCAGAACAGTGAAATATCTGCAGCTTCCACAGTAAAACAGCACTGATCTTGGTGATCTAGGTGCCAAAAGAAACCTGTAATAACTCATTTCACCAGAGATGGGCAACAAGGCTGGTGAAGGCTCTACAGCACAAGTCTTATGAGGAGCAGCTGAGGGAGCTGGGGTTGTTTAACCTCAAGAAGAGGAGGCTCAGGGGTGACCTTACCTGTCTCCTGAAAGGAGATTGTGTCTTCTCCCGTCAACTAGCAACAGGACAAGAAGACAGTGTCAAGCTGTGCCAGGAGAGATTCAGGTTGGACATCAGGAGGGATTCCTTCATGGAAGGGGTTGTTAAACACGGGAATGGACTGCCCAGGGAGCTGGTGGAGTCACCATCCCTGGGTGAGTCACCATCCCTGGAGGGGTTTAGGAAAAGACTGGGTGTGATACTTAGCACCATGGTCTAGTTGACAAGGTAGTGTCCAGTCAAGGGTTGTACTTGATGATCTCAGAGGTCTTTTTCAATCTAAATGATTCTGTGGTTCTGTGAGTCTCACTTTCCCAAAATGTGAAGTTATTCCTTGTAGTATTAGATAAATACACACCTGATCTGTACAACTTCAATTGTCAAATCTGCTTAAATAAAACCTGGAATGTTTTTCAGCCCTGAAAATCATCACACACAAATAGCTGGCTGTGGACAAGGGAAAACAAATCTTACAGAAAAATAAAACTGTGTATTTTTTAAAGATTGTAAAACAGGTTTGAAACACAGTTTGTCAGTGTTTGACTTGTAAAATAATTGAAATTCATCTTACCTTCTCCTTTTTCTTTGACTACATTTAGTTTCATTTATAGCTGTCCCTCCTCTGTCTTCTGTTACTTTTCTGATGTCACATTTGTCTTAAAATCTCTTATATCCTCCTTATTCCAAGGAGTAACAAGTTTGTTGTTTTTTTGTTTTGGTTTTTTTTTTCAGGAATCCCAGGCCCTGGACACAAGAGAAGAAAGTCTGGAGCAAGGAAGACTTATCCTTGGCAGCAAAGGATCAGATTAGAGAACAACTTAGAATTCTATAATCATATCATGATTTGAATTGGAATAGATCTTTAAGGATCATCTAGTCCAAACCACATTACATGGGCAGAGATACCTTCCATTAGATTAGGGTGCTCAAAACCTTTTTCAGCCTGGCCTTGAACACTTGCAAGGATTTGGCACCCACAGCTTCTCTGGATAACCTCTCACTGAACTCGTAACAAAAAAAAAAAAAAATTTTTCTTCATATCCAATCTAAATCTATCCTCTTTCAGTTTAAATCAGGCCCTGGTAAAAAGTTCTTCTCTATCTTTCTTATATGACCACTTTAAGAACTTAAAGGTCTCCCCTGAGTCTTCTGTTTTACAAGATGAACAACCCCAACTTCTCAGCCTGTCTTCATGGCATAGGTGTTCTATCCTTCTGACGATTTCCACTGCTATCCTCTGGACGTGCTCTAACACATCCATGTCTTCTTTGTACTTGGTATTCCAGAGCTGAACACAGCATTCTAGGTGGTAGTCTCATGAGAGCAGAGTAGAGGGGAAAAATCATCCCCCTCAATCTGCTGGCCATTATGCTGTTGATGCAGACCTGGATATGATTGACTTTCTGGGCTGTGAACATACAGTACTGGCTTATATTTTTTCAACCATCAGTATCATCAAGTCTATGCTCACAGTGCTGTTCTTAAAATATTCATCCTCATGATACTGGGAGTTGCCCTGATCCACGTGCAAGACTCTGCACACGGCCCTGTTAACTTCATGAGGTTCACCTGGATGCACTCCTCAAGCCTGTCAAGGTCTCTCTGGAAGGCATTTCCTCCATCTAGTGCATCAGCTGCATCACTCAGCTTGGTGTTCTTTAGATCAAATAAACAGCTCAAAATTCCCACAACAGATGTATTTTATTTTCATGTGTAAAGCAGTTTTTCATTCAATGAAAGCAAGTTCCTCATAATGTGGAAAAGAGTTACATTAGTATTCTTCTACATTTAACCTCACTTTTTCACCTTATCCTCTGCATTGATTTAATTATAGAACTTACATGTCAAAGTAGCTAGACACTGTGAAGGAAAAGCAAATTCTTTTATCTCATTCTTCCACCAAGCTCCTTGTTGGAGTCACAGTGTAAAACCTCAGCTCAGTAGGAAAATGTCATCCTTGCCCTTTGATGTATTTAGATTATGAGTCACATAGAACTACCAAGTATCTGGTTTTGTTATGAAAAGGGAAAATGATTACAAATGCATTTTCAGTGAAGCTCTCATCTAGAGACTAAAACCATCACTGAGATTAAGATAGGTCTCTTTTTGTGTGTGTCTTGTGACTTCTGTAACAGCTGAAGTCTGTTCTGTCCCTAAGTATTATATGACTTGAGCATATCCCTTCACAGTAAGCGAGAGACTGGAAAAGGCACAACTGGATGCTTTTGGATAACTAAAACCTTCTTTATGATAACACTTCATAAAAACTGAGTTGTTTTGTTTCGTTACTTGTAGAATTTATCCAAGGAATAAGACAATCTGTCTTCCTTTAGGCATCAAAGTTAGATATTTAAATGTGAAAAAGTCATAAAACTTTTGCAGTGAGAGGAGTGAGGTGTGTACTTCCATTGTAGAGCCTTTGATGACATTCTAAGATTGACAGGTAAGAAAAGTCAAATGTACTATCATTTATACATGCTTATTTGTCAATTCCCATCCAGAGGATGAAATTCACATAGTGTAGACCTCTGGTGCAGATGCAGAATAAGTGAAGAATTCTTTCTTGAAGGCAATAAGATGTGTTGTCTTTCTCTTCATGTAAACTCTTACATTGCCAGAAAGGACCTAGTCTATCTTTCAACAATTTAGGACTGTTTGGACAACATGCATTTGTACATATATATGTTCTTAGTGAAACTTGGTGAAAACTATTCTTTCTGATATCAGAATGACAATGACATTTTGATTTTCTGTTAAAAAAATCAGAAAAAACATAAGTGATCCTTATCCAGGCATTGAAATGGGTTCTCCCGACACTGCTTTGTCACTATACTTGGTGTACATGACAAAGTTTTGGTGGCAGGGATGCTGCAGGGATGGTCTTTGTAAGAAGAGGTTGGAGCAGCCCAATGCCAAGGACAGACAGCTCCTAATAGGTCTACAATGGACTTCAGTCTGTGGAAGAGCCCATGCTGAAGCAGGAGAAAATCATGAGGAAGAAGGAGAGGCATAGCGGAACTGATATGGACTCATATCATTTAATCACCCATCCTACCTTGACCACTCTGGGGAATTGTGTAGAAAAGTCAGGAGAGAAATAGTGAAGTTTAGTCTGAAGAAGCAGGGTTGGAGGAGAAGTGTTTTTTTAAATAATTTGTCTTTGTTTCCCATTACATGAATCTGCTTTACTTGACAAAAAATTAAATAAATTTTCCCCAAGCTGAGTTTGTTTTGTCCTTCATGGTAAACAGTAAGCAGTCTGCCTATGTTTATTTTGACCCCTTATTTTTTTTTCCCAATTTTCTCACCCTGTCCTGTTGAGGAGGGCAAATAGTGAAAGTCTGGGTGTGTATCCAGCTACAGAAGTTGTTACACAACCATAATCACAAACAGCTGTTTTTCTCAGGAAAATACCTAGGACCAAGAGGTTATTCCATATCACCTCACGTCACTGTCAGGGGCAAGGGGGAAGGGAGTCCCTGCAGGGGAAAAGAGTTTCCTTATGGTCGAATAAATGTGGCAGAGGGAGTGGTGTGGTAATGCCAGTTCTGAGCCTGATGGAGCATTTGGGGAATGCTGGTTCCAAGGTGGAGGGAGTGGTTGGGTAATGCTAGTTCCGAACTGGGGTAGCAGTTGGGGTAGCATGGCTGTGGTCAGGTTGGGCACTGTGGAGAGCATCTTCCACGTGAATCACGCACTCTCTTTTGTACACTTTTGTTCTTCATATTTTTCCTGACACTGTTTTCTTATCCTGTTGCTGTTTCCTGTAATTTTTTCTTATCTCAGCCCATGATCTTTACCTTTTCTGCCTCCAGTGCTCTTCTCCAGCCCACTCCAGGGGGAAGAGGGAGTGGGAGGGGGAGATGGAGAAAGAGAGCAACAGCGTGATTTGGAAAATCTCAGTGGGAGAGAAACTGGGAAGTACCATTTCTAACCCACAACACTCAATTTCATTCCCAAAATGTATTTGAAACTGATTGATATTGCAAGCATGATATTTTTATATTTAAATTGTCTACAGATGCACATTTCAGAGATTTGAAATATTTTTTTTTTTTTTCCAAACCGAAGTTCATCAATTTAGCTACCAGATCTTAAAATCGTATTAAAATGTTATGGCCTCTTACGAAGAGTTCTTAGTAATGCTGACAAAGCTAACTTCCCAATTAAATGCAGCATATCTGTAGGAATGTAACATTGTATCTGAACTTGTTATTTAGGGAATAGTGTAATGAGACTCACAGCAGTGCCACACTCTCCAGTCTACCTGTGTTTTGAATCCCAGTCAACATCAGGCATCATGCCTCAGTGACACACTTGATTGCTCTCTTTACTTCTCTTGCTGAGTCTGGGCCGGACTGCTTATGTCTATCCCTTTTGCCAGAGAGAAAGCTGGGCCTTGTGTGCCATTGATTCAGGCAGTTTTCTGGACACAAAAAGATGAGACCTATCTTCTAAATCATCATAACATACAAGGTTATGTCTATCGCATTTGCTCAACTCAGTACTGTTTAGTAAAAGACAAAATAGAAGAGCACCTACTTTAAAGAAAAATCAGCTCTCTACACTAAAAATTCCTGTGAGATCTCAAGAAGATTTGCTTTGTATGGTAATTTTTGAAAGTCTGGCCTTTTCCTTTCATTATCTGCATGGAAGCTTGTGGTTGATGAACAGTATAAAGATGTGGTTCTTCATTTCTGGTGTCTAAATATGAATTCATAAGCACTTAGACTTGACAGTTTTAGCTTCAAATGCAGTTCTTTACTATCCTCAGATGCCTTTTTCTCATCACTCCTCTCACAGAGTTGTTCTTGAATATAGCTGATATTATTTAATTTTCAAACCAGACTATTTTATCTCTTTTAAAACATTGTGACAGATTTGTAAATGCTTTAACATTTACAGGTAAATATTTATTTCTAAAGTATTTTTTATCACTTTCCTGTTGTTTAACTATTTATGTGTGTTTTTTTCTGGTGGTGTTTAACATCTAATTTTTTTTTTTCTGCTAAAAAAAAAACCACTATGAACTATCAGCATTGAAAACAGTACAATTGGATATGTGAGTAACTCTGTGAACACACCAGTAGGACTTAACGAATAGCAGCGTTTGCAGCATCTGTAACTTGTTCAAATTCTACAGGCTACTATGTCAGAAACTTTCAAATTTCATCACAATTTGTAGTTTATTTATAAGCAGTTAAATATATAATTTTCCTTTTGGCCCAGTTTAGGAGTTTTTTTATTCAACAAAAAAACATAGAACTTAACTAATTTAATCTGGTTTTATGCTATAGAAATGGAGAATTGACACATATAAAATATTTCTGAATTATAACTGTTTTCATATTAACTGAAGTCATTAATATAATCATAGTAAAAGTCAATATTTACCCACTGGCAATTCAAGCTGTTCCTTTTGGTGTGTGTAGAGTGTGAACTAAAGTCATTCTCACAGTCCCAAAATTTGAAATATTGCAAATTTCATCTTTATTTTTGAAAAAGCTTTGAAGAATAAATTCAAAGCAAATCACTGCTCCCATTCCTCTCTACAGCAGAGTGAAACCTAAAGATTTAGCCGAGTATTGGAATAACAGGTCTTGAACAGCAAACCTGGTGTGGGAATTGGCTTACCATTGAACTCTTCACCTCCAGATACAGAGATTTAAAATATTTAATATGTTGAGAATTCCTCAGTCTCTTGCATGTGTCTCTTTTTGGAGTTTTATTGGAAATATGAGGACAGCTTTATGTGAGGTGGAGACACAAGTCTTCAATACCATTTTTTGTGACTTCACCTAAAAGAAAACACTTTCTAAGAACTAATTCTCCTTTCTTGTGTTTACAGAGTGTAGTGGGGAGTGTTTGTTGTGGTTGTGGTGGGGAATTCAAAATCCATCTAACTGGTAAAGTTTATTACTGAAAACCCAGTAATATAAGACAGGAGAATTTACACTTACTTTCCCTAAACTAAAAGAAATACGAGAGATAAATTCAACTTCATGTGCAAAGACTATGATTATCATTCTAGACTCTTTGAGGTACCCAAAACTGTGTGACAGAACCCCTAATAATCTATTACATTTTTAACCCCAGTACAGATATCTTGTATGTCACTGAAGAAAAATAAACAGTACAGTCTGGCAACAAGAGAAGAAGGCTACAATAACATGTGTTTGTGTGTGTGTTTGCACCTATATGAAGGAGGCAGTGACAACTTTCTTCAGCTACAAATGCAAAAATGAATGATAGGTAGTTGTAATAGGTAGTGAAAGACATTGGTAAATCACTTCAGCGGTAATGCATTCTCGGGAAATAAGCCAGTCATTGACGATAATTCACTGCAAGTATTTTCAATTCTGCTGTTTCCAGAACTTGGGTTATATATCAGAGTCATCATAATAGAAAATGTACAACATTGTATTATTTACTAATTCTGAGACAAATACTTCCAACTTATGGTTAAACAGTGTTTATCTCAGTGGTGACTGATTCTGCAGAAGTTTAAGCCTGTCCTGTAAGATTATTTCAGTAGAATATTTTTATTGTTTTGATGGGTTAGCCTTGGCTAACAGCCAAACACCAATCCAGGCACTCATTCACTCCCCTCCTTTAGGGAGAATGGGACAGAAAAATAGGATGAAAAATCTTCTGGGCCGAAATAAAGACTGGAGACTGTTTACCATATACTGGGAGAAATTTATTTATTTTATTGACATTTTAAAATAGATTTGGATAAGGAGAAAGAAATATAAGCATTAACACAAAACATTTCCTTCCCATTCTCCCATTTCTTCCCTTGAAATCCTGATCTTTTTTTTGTCAGTTTTGGTTAGTTGGTTTAGGGTTTTTTTTTTTCTCTTTTAGATGAACTATAGAGCTGAGATCTTTTTACATACATGGATATTCATTAATAATTACTGTTCTCAGTCCATGCAATATGGTGTACATTGGATCAGATTTCAACTACTACTTATTAGTTAATCAATGCTGAATTTATAGACCAATTATGGAACATTAAGGTAAAATTTTATTCCATTTCTCATAAAATATCTTATTTCTCAGGATATAAAACTAATATTAATAAACATATTACATAATTTACCTACATGCAATTTAATCTTTTAAAGTCATCTGCTTGTCAGCAGATATCAATGTTGACAATGTTGACTTGACAGTAGGGGAAGAAGAAGCATATTCTCTGCTGGCTTTTTTCTTGTTTCATTTTTGTCTTTCTATTTTTAAAACAAAAAGAAAATTTTGTTGCTAAAATTCCTTGAAGCTTCAATATTAGTTACTCTGTGTAAGCAACAGGGTTATACCTTTCTGGGTTTTAATTTGGTCGACAACTGTGTAATTGTTCCAGTGGTAGGAAAACTATCAATCCATTAACTAAAAAAAAATTATTTATGTTAAAATTCTGTTCTCTATTTCACTGACATAGTAATTTCAGTATGAAAAAAGCAGGACATTAACCTTCACAGTTTTTAAGTGTTGAGAGGATTCTTGAGCTGGTAGGCACTAGGTTCACAGTGTCAGAACAAGAAACAAAAACTGTTTTCAGATGTTAGTATGACGTTCAGAATATTAATGCATTTTACATAAAGCAATAACTGGATTAAAATAAAAATTAAAGAGGAATAAACCCTACAAAATAACCCTGGGAAATCTGCTGGAGAAGTCACAGTCTTCCTCTTCCACTGAAGTGGAATAACATAACTACTAGATCATGCCTTTTATCTATTTCTTTTGTCTCTGGATTTTGCTGTACAGTAATTTAGTTTCAGTAGA
Source organism: Aleadryas rufinucha (assembly GCA_013397815.1). NCBI lineage: Eukaryota > Metazoa > Chordata > Aves > Passeriformes > Aleadryas > Aleadryas rufinucha. Next base: position 256,571 of record VZTH01010916.1, read on the forward strand.
AAGCATGTAGGACTTCCAGTGAGGTCCTTTTTTCCCCAAAACTCACTAGTGTGGCTATTTTAGTTGACATTTTTGTTTTTCAAGATGAGGAACAAACTGAATCACCTTATTCTATGTTCCATTCAACACATTTCCTTAGTAGATTGTTAGTCACATAATACCAGTAAAATTCTGCCCTCCTTACCTTTATCTGTAGTTGTGTTGTAAGAGTGTACTCCATACGTCACTATAACGCATAAGCACTTACAAAGGTCTGTCAAAAGTTTTCAGGTTCTGGATAGCAGCTACAGTGGGGTTCCACCTAGTCTACTATCTTCCTTGAGTAAAAGAGTCCAAAGTGATCCTTAGAAATAAAAAAATAACCAAATAGTAATAAAAAAATGTATTACCTTTTACTTAAATTAGAACATTTCCCCCTTTCACTTTAGTAGAGGACACAAGGATAAAAATGTGCATGCTGACGTGCTCTACAGCTGCGAAGAATTCAGCCGCAGAATGTTTATTTTGAAATATTTCTTTTTCCATACAAATAAAATACGAAACAAAAATAAAAGGCAAATAAGCAAGTACACTGAGTAGTTTAAGATCCAGAAACAAAGCATATAACAAACACTAGAGCAACATCTTCTTTTCTCTCAAAAATGTAGTAATACTTATGAATATTTAATGTTCTGTTAGTGCCTTTCTACCTGAGCTAATGCTATTAGTATTAATACAAATTGCAACTTCTGAAGCCTCAGATGTTACATTCAAAGCTCATTTTCTGGTGTCATTAAAACATGGCTTTTTGGAAAAGTGATTTACTTTATTTTCTAAAATACTACTTACAAGGATGCTTTGACATAATTAAGTCAATAACATTACTTAGAACCTCCATATAAAAGTAATTATTTCTTTGTCAAATATTATGGTGATGAACGTAGACTAATGAAGTAATTTGCTTCAATTACAGTTGTTTTATGAAAATTGTGTTTCTGCGCAAAAACCTTAAAGGCTTATGATTTCTTAAAGGCAGAACTGAAGGAAAATAAGTCCAAGGTTTGGTAAGAAACTGATCATCTATGCACTTCCCCCCCCCATCTTGGGAAACTCAGGATGAGTATTTCGAAAATAAAAACATTGCCCTCCTTCTAGTTCCAAATGCTTTCCCTCCCTTTACTCCACAAAATTAAGCAGAAAGCAAGCTGCCAGCTCTTGTTCTGTTTCACATACTGAATTAAATAGTGTACTTTAATTGTAGGGGTATAACCCACTCTGGTGGACTCAGTGCCATGCCTATGGCCTTTGCAAAATGAAGATATTATACCTGAAATTTAATAGGAAAAGTGACAAGCTTTTGGCAAGTCTCATGTGGGATTACAAAACGCCCCATGTAATGCTCTCTGAAATAAGCATTACTAGAGGCGCTTAAAAATCTTAAACTGACTAGTCCTAGAGCTGATCCAGACTTCAGCAGTTCATCCTGTGTGTAGATCCTAAATAAGACACTATGGCATTAACATTATTATTCTATCTTGGAGCATATTTCATGTATACAGATATGCGTGGACTTATTTTATACTGTCCCCTGTCCCTGGTTGTCCCTAGCACCAGAACAACCCTGGCAGAAGCAGAACAAGCCTCTCTTAGTCAGCTGGGGCAGTCTGGCCAGTTGGAGCTGGTTGTAGATGGCTGGAGCTGGTTCCTCCAGCCCTTGTGTGACTGTTGCCCATCCAGATGGAGCTGCTGCTTACTCAGGGACAGTAGCCTGAGAGACTGTGGGGCGGGGGGAAAAATAATTCTTTGTGTCATGGGGCTGGTGGGAAAACTTCCACCACTCCCACTGGGCCCTCAGGGGCAGCCAGGAGTTGGTGGGGTGAGTGGGTGAGAGAAGCACCCTTGAAGGAGGTTAGCACCAGTCAGGGACACATAACATCTGGGAAGAAAGACTCGTGCTAGTACGGCTTCTGTCTGGAAGCAAGAATGGGAGAAGAATCAAGGAGGATGAAGAAGAGACAAAAATATTGCATGACGACTCGTACAGTGATATCAAAACCCACTATTTCCTTTATACCTCTTAGAATATGATTTTACTGTTTATGAGATTTCCTGAGGTCGTGGCTGAGGCTGAGATATAAAAACAAGCAAAATTGTTCAGAGATACTGCAGAACCAGAAATCAAAAGAAAGCATTTAGAGACTTTTCCAGGTACTGCTCACAGATTATTTCAGGTAAGGCAGCAGTACAACTGTGTCCAGACCCCCATTACAAGAATAAGTGGATAGAAGCGTTTTTTCAAGAATTACATGTGCTTGCTATTTGCCTTCTGAAATGCAGCTGTCAGAGAAGAAATTGGAAAGACTCTGATGGTTCTGCTGCTTATCTGTTACCTGATATTTCCTGCTGAGGAATTAGGCCACATTTCAGTTAAACTACAAGAAAAACCAAAATGCCAGACATTTTCCAACTCAAGAATTGTAAAACCTCAAACTTTTATTTCACATATTGACATAATTCCTAGCTTGGAAGACCTTGTTGTCAAATCTTAGAATCTAGAAAAGTAGAATTTGAAGAATCAGACGAGTTTCCAGATTTGAGTCCACATTGCTTTTTTGATTGGCCTTAATTCCCCTTCTTTTTCTCCCCAAACAATTTTTGCTTTAAACCATCTAGTCAGCCTATCATACTTAATTTGGAAAGGGGACCTGTCATGAAAAATTCCCTTGATAAATATAAGTGGTTTGGGTTTTTTGTTTTTGTTTTTTTTTTTTTCCAAATAATAACTGTTGCACAACATCTTTCCATTCCTAGAAGCACTGACAATCCTATCCATGGCTGCATCAGAAGTGTGGCCAGCAGTCTGAGGGGAGGTTATTCTCCTCCTCTACTCCAGCCTGATGAGACCCCACCTGCAGGACTTCATTCAGTTCAGGGGCCCCCAGTACAAAAAATATATGAGCTTGTTAAAGAAGGTTGAGGGGAGAGCCACAAATATCATTAGAGGGCTGGAGCACCTACCCTAGGAAGAAAGGCTTAGAGAGTTGGGGGTTTTTAGCCTGGAGAAGGGTCCAGGGACACCTCACTGTGGTTTATCAGTGACTGAAACATAGATCCAGACCAGCAGGGAATCGGAACCCTTTATTCAAAGGAACAAGCTGGTTTTATACACTTTCCAAGGCACAGTATCTCCTTACATGGCAATTCTCACTACGTGACCTATCCCGTGTTTCCACATCAGCAGCACACTTTCTGAATGTCCTTCTATGGGGTCAGCTTCCAGCAGACTCCTCTAGGGGTCTGCTGCTGACACCTCCTCCCCCCAGGGTCCAGCAGAGACAAGCCTCTCTGTGCTGCCATGTGCTCCTTTGTGCTGCCATGTGCTTCTGCAGGCATGTCCCACAGCCTGTAACCCAGTTCTATCTTGTATTTACCCATATGGTCTTTCAATACTGGAAGAGAATTTATTAGAAAAAATGAGAAAGGATTTTTTATTAAGGTCAGTACTGACAGGACAAGGGAATTTACACTGAAAGAAGTTAGATTTTGTTTGGTTACATGGAAGAAATTTTTTACAGAAAGAGTGTGGTGAGACAGTGGGACTGGGCAAAGTGGAGATTGTGCAGAGAAGCTGTGGATGCCCCATCACTGTGTGATGGGTTAAGCCTGAGCTGATGGACAGCTCGTCTGACCAGTGGCGCTTTTCGAAATTTCCATATATAAAGGCTGGAGGGACAGGAAGTTTCCCTCTTTGGGGTTTGGCCG
>VZTH01010916.1:260499-279976 GCA_013397815.1 Aleadryas rufinucha
TGCAAAGGAAACCTCTTTTCTCCTTACTCGATAGAAAGATTCTTAAAATTGTAGATACTGACTAAGAATTATGTGATGTTATCCTTTGTGCTGGTTTAGGGAAGAAGAAGAAAGGGGGGGGTGAGTAAAAAGAGGGATTTTGCTATGATTTTCTTATTATTTTCTTTTCTCTTTTAATTCTGTTAATAAACTTTTCATTGTCTTTAAGTTTGAGCCTGTTTTGCATTCCTCCAAATCTCCTATCTCACAAAAGATACAGAGGTGAACTAAAACCACTACACACTGGTTTTGCTCAAAGTCAGGTGGGATGGGGCTTTGGGCAGCTTGGGAAGATAGAAGGTCTCCCTGCCCAAGGCAGAGAGGGTTTGACTAGATGATCTTTAAAGGTCCCTTCCTACACAAGACATGATTCTATGATTCTATGATATGACTGATCAAGCTTGGATGTTTATAACAGTGTTATTCTGTGTAAGTGGTGATGAGAAAGATTGAGGAACGTGCAAAGATGTTTTTAAGGAAAGGTGAATTAGATGTTTAAACTGAATCTGAACTGCAAAACATAAATAGAAAACCAAACAAAGCAGAAAAGAAATGCATTTATGCTTTGTGTCACTTTTGAAGCCTCAAAGATAGTGACAAACTGGAGATAGCACAGTGAAGAGCCACTAAAGAGCATAGGACATGAGGGGTGGCTGAACAGCTTGAGGAGAAGATATTTAAAGTGTGATTTAATAGTAGTCTTGTACTGCTTAGAGGGTACAGAAAAGAGTGTTGGACTCGTCTTGGGGATGCACAGTGAAGGAACAAGGGACAGAGACCACAAGGTGTACAAAGGGAAACTGATAAAATAAAAGGGTGGGGGCAACAAAGCAAAAAAAAACACATTAAGAAAGTTTAAGCGGTGGAATGGTTTGTCTAGAGACTGTGGAATTTTCATCTTTGGAGGTGTTCAGTTTACAGCTAGATAAGACTGAGTAATCTGATCTAATCTTAAGGTTAGCTGGGTTTTAAGCAGGAGGTTCAAAGGGAGGACTACCTTCAATAGACCACTTCAAATAGATTTTTTTTTTCTGTGATTTTATAATTCTTTTTTTTTTTCTGTAGGTGTAACTTAAATTATAGATAAGGGCAGCAAAAAATATCAGTGGTAGAAAAAATTCTCTGGGCAGCAGAAGTAAGGTCAATAATCATAAATTTCTTAATACATGTTCAGAGGAAGTAAAGTAGTAATGTTAGTAGAGATACTAGGTTAGAAGGAATAAGAAAGGCATTAATACTTCAGATACACTAGACATACAAATAAATTTGTTACGTGGCAAAAAAAATTACAGTTATCTTGATAAAAAAATATTTTATATTTATATTTAACTGGATGAATAGTAAACATTCTGAAAGTAAAAAAAAAACAAAAAAACAAAACCACAAAACCAAAAGCAAGCAAGCAAACAAGCAAACAAACCCACTGACCAAAAAGCTATTAAAAGACTGTATCAATGGAAAACATTGATAAGAATGCCTGATATAGGATTTGGGAAACATGTTGTCTATTGAAAAGCAGATGTAATTCAGTCTATGTGATTTGCCCAAAGTCAGAACTGACTTGATCATAGTCTAAAATATGTTCATAAAGAATGGGTACTTTAGTATTTCTATAATACAAGAATAAAAGTTGTCATAAGAAAGGGATCCGCTATTTCGTGATCTATTTCACAAAAGAATCAGGAGATGGAGTTGCTACTGCTTGATTTGAATGGAAGTGTGGGCCTCAAAGTGTGCTTTACTTTGTCCAACACATGATGTAAATTTGATGCTGCTAGCGCAAAGCAGTCTCTATTTTGTGATAGTGATGTGTATTTGAGTGAAAAAAAAAAACCCTGAAAACTGCTGCTAGAGATGGAAATTTCATAGAGATGGAAGTTTGATAGACAAATGGATATGTGACAGTCAGTCTATACAGCAAAAGTTTAAAGTAGGGGATCCTTGGATTCCCCTCTTAAAGTTCCCCTTCTTTGTTCTGTTTTCTGAAATTTGCCGGATCTCCATCTACTACTTGAAAAAGGACGAATTGTTCATAAAATACAAAAAAAGAAAGAATTACTATGAAGCTCTGTAACACACCCATAACAGAGTGAAGACTGTGAGCCTCATCCTAAAATATACAAAAGATATAATGAAATCTAATATTTACAATGGGAAGCATGACTGCGTAGAATTATGTGGGAAGTGAGTACATTTTGTAATGTAACGTGAAATGTGTCTCAATCATCTGATCATATTAAGTTAAATTATGCATGATAGAAGAAGTGCTTCAGAAATTCAGAAAATACTTTAGGATTTACTTCAACAGGAGGAAGCTTGTAATTCCTATACAAAAATGAGTGAAAAAACCCCACTTTTTTAAAAAATATATTTAAATGACTGATCAAAATCAGCAGAAGTCTTTAATAACACTCCTAATGATCCTTGCAGATGAATTATAAGAGTGAGTCGTTGTCCAGAGGAATAAAAAAAGGCTCTGTAAATAGGTATGCATTGTATCACAATGTTGAAACAGTCAGCATTTTCAGAAAACCACTTTGAATAGAAATAAAAATGTCAAAAACAACACGCTTGAGGAACCATCCTTTTACTTTTAAAAGTTTGAATCAAAATTCTAGGAAGCAGAAAGCAAAAAAACATTTGTATGGAAATCATTGGTTGTGCAAATTTGTATTGTTACTGAAATCAACAAAATATTTGCAAGATATTTCAGTGTTTTGAGCTTTGTTTCTAGGAGACAATGTAGTAGTTTCACTAAAATAGCAGAAACTGAAAGTAATTCTATTTTAAAAATAATGACTCTTCACTGTCTTTTCAAATGTAAACTTGGTTTTATAACTGATGGTGTTCATTGAACTATAAATTGATAATTTAACCTGCTGTCTTGGTTACACTGGTGATTTCATAGAAACAACAGAGGTACAAAAAATCTTGCGTTTTCCATGCAAAAACAAATTGTTAGAATAGTTAGAATACACTGAAGAGGACTACCATTCTAAAATATTTAAAGTGCTAATGTACTAAAACAATAATTTAAAGTGGAGAAATGGCAAAAAATGGCTTTACTGTCATCTGAATAATATAGTATGACTCAAGCATGCAAGAAGACTGTGTAAAGAAGATAGAACTGTATAAGTGGTACCCATTTTAAGTGTCTTTAGGGTAATAATTTATTACATTAAAAGATGTGCAACCATTGTTATAGAATGATGAACTGAAAGAAATTTTAACATTTCCTTGTCCTAAGTTAGAAGTAGCAGACAGCTATCTTACGAAGTGGTTTTAAATAAAATAAATGCATTGGTATGAAAAATAAATGGAAACAAACCAGAAGTATGATTTATGAATGAAGGAGATTTTTCTGCATATTCTACATTTTGTATCTGGAAAAATGGGAAGAATTAATGTGTTCCACTATAGTTATGAGTCTTGGATGGTTGTTTTCTTTGCTTGCAGGACAGTTACAGCAAATGTCCTAAGTTAAAAAACTTGAGGGGTCACATGAAAGCTATAAAAAAACTAAAATCACTTTAAAAGTCTACTAATATAGGTAAAAATGTATGTAAATATTTTAATTTTCATGCCATTTCAGTGGTATAAAATCTTTGTCAGCTACATGGAGGGATGGTTTTCCTAAAGTAACTTTGGAGAAGAGGTTAAAGGCATACAGTGTACAAAATACATAGTGCAGTATATCCAGACCTGTAGGCAGCCAATGATTTCACCAAGTTAATAATTTAAAAACTGATATTAATCTTTGCACTAACAGGAAAACAATAAATTAATATTCCCAGGTGGTTGGATCTGGGCTTAAATCCTGAGAAGTGAAAGAAATAGAATATCGTCAGATTTCCTTTATTCTTCCCAAATTTCTTTAGCTTTGATAGGTACTGAACATGAAGAGAGAAAAGAAAAGAAAAGAAAAGAAAAGAAAAGAAAAGAAAAGAAAAGAAAAGAAAAGAAAAGAAAAGAAAAGAAAAGAAAAGAAAAGAAAAGAAAAGAAAAGAAAAAAAGAAAGAAAGAAAGAGAGAAAGAGAGAAAGAAAGAAAGAAAGAAAGAAAGAAAGAAAGAAAGAGAAAAAAGAAAACTTCATTCTTGATGGAATCTGGAAATCTGGATAAAGATGATTTAAAAAGAAGTTCATGACAAATGCAGAGAAATCAGAAAAAAAAGAAATTCAGAAGAAAAATTCCAGAAAAATGCATTGATTTTGAGATTTTCAGTTAGCTGAGGGCATCATCATGATGCACCATGGAGGTTTGACAATATAAGGATACTTATCGTACTTTAAGTGAAACTTGAAGAAATATTCATACATACTTTTTATAGTGTAAGGATTTTCAGATAATTGCTTATGACTAATCAGTTTGAAGAAGACCTGCGGATGGTTGTGTGCACATAGTCTGAGAGACAGTTTTGTTAGTCAGCCTATCAAAAATGTCATTATATTTCTCTAATGCATCTATTTTTAAAAAAATATTATTTATTAATAACCTATTTTTAGTATGGAAGGGAACGTACCTTTAAGGTACTCTCCAGAGTAATTTAGAAGGAGTTATTATGTAATGTGAATGCTCAGTTTATGCCATTTATGCTGATTTTCTAAAAAAAAACCCACTAAAATTTACTTCTCTTGGATTCTTTGACTTTGATCACTAAAGATCAGGGTGATCAACTCTTAGAAAGGGAAAACTCATGTCCTGCTATGGATGACTGCAATCTTGTCTTGTGCCTCACAGACACATGCCTGTGCAAGGCAGTTGTGGTCTCTTGCACCTGTGTGACTACCCACGATGAAGATTTTTATTTATCTAGAAAGCACCCAGTGAGGGTAGACATCTAAGCAATATACCTACATTTAAAAACACTTAAACAGTATGTGGGTGTTACTTTAGGAAGAGGCTTCTGTACTCAAATGATAGAAGAAAGAGGAAAGGAAATGGGAAGGTGATGTCTGTGATTACACCATTCTGTAATAGCTCTCCTAATCTGTATTTGTGGCATGCTTTGTGATTTCACAGTGTTGCTAGTTTGGGATTGATTTGCGAACTAGAAAAAAAAATATTTTTGTTCTTCTGGGGAAAAAATAACATGAGGCAGTTGAGAAATGCCTTAATGTTCAAGGAACAAATGGGCAGAAATTTTCATTGTCAATAGGATTGCTGATAGAATTACGATATAGAATACATACATCCCTATTTCATTCAGTGGGAAAACTTGATTAAAATTATTTTTTACTTTTTTACATAATGCCAAGAACTGACAAAGGAATAGAAGAAACTGCAAACAAAGTGCAACCTAGCACTCAAGGGAAAGGTTTGATGAGAAAGAACAGCATTACTACCATAGCAACAATCTGTCGTGTACACAGTTTCTGAGGTTTAAATGCAGCTTTATCAATTTAGTGGGTGAGGGAGGTGCCCAGCTGTAGCATTTTTATGTCTAAATCTTAAACTTTGGCTTCCAGCATTGGAGATATTTTTTTCTTGGTATTAAATGTGTTCCGCTGAAAGTATATTAAATTGGTTCACTGTAATAAATAAAACAGGTCTAATAAAACAGGTGGATTTAGGCAAAGAAAAATTATAATGTAATAGAGACCAATTACTGCTGAAAAGAAAAAAAATGGTTGTGTCACCGTAATAGTAATTAAAGGAAGTGAATGTCTAGTGTATGAAAGATGAACTGAAGAGAGTAAAATGGAATCTGATCTCATAAGAGGTGAAAGGAAGGGCAGAAACAGGGATAAACCACAAGGTGGGAAATGGTTATGGGTGATTGCACCTGAGTCACATAAATGCATTCATGAAGCTTTGATATTTTCGTCTATTAGGCTCCTTGAAAAATGTGTGTGCATGTCATTCATACACATGCTGTACAACTTCCAGAACAGTGAGCCTGAAATAGAGGATATTCTATAATTGTAAAACATTCTGGAGAACAGCAAGTCAGTTCTGCAGGTCATATAATACATCAAAAGGGTATCAGAGTTACTACACCAAAGCAATCCAAATTCATTTGAAATTTATAGTATACTAAATGCATCCCCACTGCATCAACACATTGAACTCATTAAATCTGTGCTATGTTTTTCTTGTAATTGGAAGTTTCAGTAAAATTAGTTCAGCTTCCAAACACAAGATTAAAAATCACCTTTCACAACATTATCTATAATCTTCCCCTAACCTGTTGATTGCTGAGTGTTGAATAGAAAATTAATGCTTTGGTCACGAAAGACACTAGTCAAGAAGACATGCAAAATCCCATACGTGACAAGTCTTAGCCTACGCTTTGGGATAAATAATTGCCAAAATTAATTCTTATTCCTATCTTGTAGATGTGATGAAGTGTATAAAAGATGTGCCTCAGTGTGTGTGTGTGTGTGTGTGTGTGTGTGTGTGTGTGTGTGCATGCATGAGCATCTGTATGCATAAATTAACTGACACACAGGACTGCTTTGTGTGAATATTTTGTGATAAAATTGCAGGGCAACATTCTAAATTGAAGTCACAACACATTTTTTTAGAAGAGAGCAAATCAAAACCACAGATGGAACCTGTACCATTTTTTAAAGCATTACATTTGAGCTAAAAGACAGCTTTGACTTGGAAGATACAAGCCAATTTGCTTTGCAAGGCCAAGTAAGTATTTTTAATCATGAAATCTGCTAAGGGAAGGAAATAGTTTCCTCTAGTTCTTCTATCCCTCTATATTATAACTAAAAGTGAAGGAAATAGACCTTGATTTTGATCCTCTTTCTGCTATTGAAATAGTTTCTATAAAGATTAAATATTTTAGTGGCAAAAATAATCTCGGTACTTTTTAAAGTTCATTTTTTCTGAATAATAATTTAATCCATTGTGTACAATGAACACTTAGATTTGGTCTACTGAATAGTCTTACAAAACCATGAACATTGTGGTGGTTCATGCACAGAAATAGTATATATAGATTCATTGGTATAGAGAGCACAGCTATACGGCTCCAAATCCTATTATATTAGGCTATGTAGGAACTTAGGAATTCATTGCTCTTCTATTTTCCTAGTTTGTGCTTTAGACAAATATCCACAGGTTTTGCTGATGATTATACTCTTACCATTAACTTTTTATCATTGTAGCATAACTCTGATTGGATAGAGATAAATTCATTAAGGTCAGTTTGTATAATCATCTCTTAAGAAATGCATACTCCTCTGAGCAACACAATAATGTCTGTAAGTTACTGAAATTATGTAGAGGATTTAATTTAAATATATCTTAATTATTTTTTACCCAGGACAAGGTAAAACCAGTGCAAAATGAAGTAATTTTAATTAATTATTAATTAAATAATAATAGTAATAATAATAAGTCATATAAAAGGAAAATAATATAATAATGTAGAAGTATAAATCCTGGTTTTATCCCACTGGCTTTATTTTCTGACTCGGCTGACTTGTGTCAAGTCAGAGTGCTACACCACATCTTGTGGGATATCTGATAATTTTACACTTGCTGCTGAAGCTGAGTTCTTACATCACTGGATTCACATTTCCATATTTTCTTTATTTTATACTATATACTGTTGTATTTTCTCTTGTGTGACTATTTATGATAGGCACAGCCTGGACCTTAAATTACTCCATTAAAGATATTTATCTATCTATTTCTTTAGAAGGTTTAATTTTACAATTTTCTAGACTTGTTCTCAAATATCCATTCTGAAACTCATGGAGTGGGTTTGGTGGGCTTCTCTGATGTCCTACCCTGCTGGGATATTTTTGGACACAAACCTCAATTGTCTGTTATATTCATCTGTGATCTGTATGACCAAAAATACATCTCATTCAGGCACCATTTACTTTTTGTGACAAGTGGAAAAAAAGAACTGCAGAGCACTTCAAATTCCACTTTTCGGGCAAAATGTGTATGAAGAGAAAGAAATTGTAATGTAGATAGAGGTGCAGAATTTCAGAAGATTATAAAAATCTTAGAGCTCCTATCACTCCTATATTTATGTAGGGGGTTTTTGCCGTTTCCACTGACTGTCAATTTCCTTTTTATGTTTGCTGTTCATTAGCACTTCACACAGCACTAGTTCATCTTCCTGTCCAGCTATTCCAAAAGATAGATATTCTGTTTCTGCTGAAAACCTATGGGAAAAATGTTGTTCCCACGAAGCAAAATTCCAATTCTCTCTAATAAAATATTTTATTAAGAAAAGGTATTGATGGTTAGAGTACTCATCAATGGGGTTTATTTAAATAAGGAAAGAAATAGGAAAGCAAATCAAGCCTTCAATAGAAAGTGAAGTAATTTCTAACAATTTGAACAATTTCCATCTTTGGATTCTTGGTTTAATAAAATATAAAATAGAGAAGCTAATTAAGGTCAGTATGGTTAATCTTCATGCAACCTGTGACAGTGATGCATGCCAAAAGTACTCCTAGATAGAAAGGGAAAGGAAGAAAAAAAAATGTAGAGAAAAAGTGACAAAACACAACGAGCTGCAGAGAATCATAAATTACTCCTATGATAAAGGGGGAGAAAATGAAATGTCTTTTCCTGCTTCTATTCAAACACTAGCAAGGTGACATATAGCTTCTGGAAACTCATTTGAGACTGCTAAAATATTTTCACTTTTACCTGCCATGTATAACCTCTGCCTAGTGGAGTATGGACAGTTACTTACTATGGTATGATCACTTTCACTCCCCCAAATCCATTCCAAATAACTATATATTCTTCCTGCACACCCCTCTGTTGTGACCCCCAGAAAGAAGAAAAATTAAAACAGAATGGGGCAGGATGTCAATATTTTTTTTCCATAATCTCAAGAGATTTTATCTTATCACAGAAACTACCAAATTGCTTCAGGAAACAGCATAATGTGTTCCTGTTTCTTGCCATGGATATATTTCCACAATGGAGGAGGTATTCCACACCATATTTTGGATCCCCAATGCCAATCCATTTCCCCCCATAGTGGTTCAGAGGAGCAGAAGAAAAAATAAATGAGTCATAGACATGAGGGATCTGATACGGGTTTTCAGCTCTTGAGGCTAGAGGCATTCTAATTTCCTTTTAATGTGAGACCCAAGGGTGCATCTTCTTACCTCCTCCTTAGATTCAACTAGAAGGGACAAAAAAAATATACAAGCAGGTGGGATCTGTGATGTGTACTAACAGGTCTCCCCATCCAGAGGATCAGGGACCAGGACTGCAACAGAGCATGCATGATCCACAGTTAAGATGTCACCAGATAGCTGAAAAAAAACAGATAATGTCTCTGAAGATTTAACAAAGACTGTGAATTCCTCCACTGTATGAATGATATTGCTAAGGAATTTTACACTAGAAGAAATAACATATCCCAAAATGCAAATATTGATTTGAGAAAGAAAAATCTATGGTAATGTTATTTGGTTTCTACAAGTTTCTATATATGTGAAAGACAGTAATTTCCTGTGCTGGATGATTATCCTAATTAAAATGTACAGAAAAAAAATGAATGAAAGCAAAAGCACCACAGAATATTTTTAAGAATACAGACATGAAAACATAAACTTGTTCTTAATGTGAACTACCCAGTGTTATGACTCACTTTGTGATTCAGGCAGCACTTATTATGTAAGACTGTTTGTATTCGCTTCCAAACCCTTGTTACTTTTTTCATGGCCTTTTATTTGGCCTACACCCTTAAAAAATGTCTATCATTTATTCTGTAAAACATTCTAGTTGGGTGGACCAATTAAAGGTAACACCCTAAGTCTCCCTTTGTGTGCTTGTTTATATAGGGATTGACTAATTCAAAATATATGGAGAAATGTTGTATTGACCCTACAGCTCTTTCCTCCCAAGCAAATCATCTAGTTAGTTTTCAGCGATGCAGTCTATTAATTTTATGTGACTTCTACATTTCTGGCTGTAAAATGATCCAGTTTCACACAGAGGAAATGGTAACCACTTTTCCCAGAATGCCTTATAGCCTAATGGTTAAGACCTTTCCTGGACTTCAGAAAGGTTGAATTTTTTCTAGGTTTTGGAGAAAAACAGAACCAAGGTTTCACATTTCTGAGCACAGAACCCTAACAGATTTCTGTTATATAACTAAAGGATATCAGCACTGGCTACCTTTGATAAATGCACACATTCAGTTCAGTGCCTACTGAAGGACACTCATCAATATCGAACATTTCTTTTGGCTAGCTCTAGGCAGTCCTTCATCTAACACACAGACTGTTTGGCTTATGTTTGGATTAGTCTAAATTAATGGACTATCAGGGGAACCCAGGTGCATTCAGCTTTCAAGGTGTCATGCAACTCACGCGCTTAAATATTAAGTCAAGGCTAGTTATCCTTTTAAGCAAAAGAAAAAATCAGGGTTTCCAAATAAAAAATAATTCCATCCTAAAATCACAATCCAAAATAACTTAGAGAAACACATCTCTGTAAAAACTGCTTCCCTTTTTTAGCTGTCTGAAATTAACTGACATGCGTTGTTTGGTTTGGGTGGTTTGGAGTTTTGTTTTTTTTTAAGTATGATGTCTAACTTGTATGTTCCAAAGCTGAGTCAAAGCATAATTTAACTAATCTCAAACCTTAAAACAAAGTTTCTGATAAGCCAATACTGATAAGCAAGATCCAATATAGTTTCAGTTATACAAGATACATGAATTTATTTCCCGCTTAAATAAAACAGAGTAATATGGGAGAGATATAATTTAAATAGCTGCTTGTTCATAACTTCAGGCCTGGTGAGAGATATAAGACACAAACATCCAGACTTTAAATCTCCTGTAGTTTGCAGAGTGCTCAGTACCTGTTTGCCTGTGCTCACATTTTTCTTTTTGATAGTTTTGGCTTCTAAATTTCAATATTACTGGTGTCTCGTTGGCTTTAATTAAAAAAAGGCAAAACCAAAAACTGTCCTATGGGTAAATTCAGGTTTAACTGGCTTCTGTTTGATGAGTTGCTGTTTTTCTGACTATCTGTGGTGTCTTTCTCATGTTTATTTGCTGTATCAGTCATGTCCTCATTTTACATTGTCTCACAACCCTTTACAGTATTTGTCAACAGCAATCAAATCCCCAAAGAAATCTGTATCTCTTTGTTTCAAAATTGTTGTTGTTGGTCATTGAAAGGAAGGGCTAAAAAAGAGGAAAGAATCCAGTATGAGATTTTCTCATTAAAGCAAAATGGAGTCTCAACAGAAAGAGTTGTTTTACTTTGGAATTATTCTAGAACAAAGTGATTGAATTTTATTACAAAAAGCAAATATGCTGTTTATGCATTGAATCAATATTTTATTTACACTGATAAGTCTAAAGGATTGTTTCATTTCAGATTTACACGCACAAAATAGGAGGCAGCTTTCATTTCAGCTATTAACATAGTTTATAATTACCTTTGGCCAAAAAGAAAATATCTTGTTCCTTACAGTCTTGACTCTATTTTAAACTTATTATGGTATTTGTCACTATTCACTGACAAATAAGATAGGTACAGAAACATAAAAACTGATCTTTTGCGGAATTGAATGACTTTACCTTTAGGCTATTTACATCAGATTACACAACATAGCTTATTTATCTTTTTTTTTAAGAAAACCCCCAAATTCATGTGTGAATAGACTTGGGAAAAGGGAAAAATATTGCTATTTTGGGGTTTATGCTTATAGTTAAAAGCAGTTATTATACACATTATATACACACACACACACAGAGCGCAAATTTTGGTTCAGCCTTTTAATTCTTTTAAGGTTTTCTTTTTTCAAATCAATGCAGTTGTCGAAGGTACGACTACAATCTTTTCATGAAAAAGTCATTCTATAGGTGTTACCACAATCTTTCAATGAAGAAAGCATTGTAACACCTTCAGGTGCATGAAAGTTTCTCCGCAAAAAATGTCCTATAATTTTCATTTACCTGTCATTATTACTTTGAAAGGTGTGTAATTTTTTTTGTGCCATGATGTGGAACCCTCACTGGTAAAAGGAATAATAGATTGCAGCACTTTTGGTCTATTCCATTTAACAGACAGAATTTTTCTCTTTTACTTGATGGTTCCCTTCATTCTTTCTATCTGTCCTGAATACTGACACTTTTGTTTTATTCTTAATTCTATCTGATTACTTTTCATTCAAAGGAGAAAATAATGTCCTGTAAAGCATTTTTCTGAGCCAATTACAGTTTTGCTACTAAACTGCAATGGCATAACCCCTGTTTTACCAGTACTTGAGCTGTTGCTATTGCACGTATTGGAAAACTTTCTATCAATTATGGGGGCTGAGAGAAAGGAAAAAAAAACCTAATTAGAAAACCACTACATATTGAATTGATTTTCTGGTCATTATGAGAGAGGAAGGGTCTGAAAAAAATGCATTTATAATGACGTATTTAAATGATTTTTCATTGTGTTATGGAGTAATCATTCTCCTTTCTCTTCATGGCTGGTCAGTGCATGGAGTAAGATAAACTCTAAGAATTATCTCTTATGATTCCTTCTGTGCCCAGTACTGTACTCTTTCTAGTCTTTTTGTGAGTTTTTAATTTCCACATGTCCTACTGTAGGTAGGTACATAAATTCCTCTAAATTTGCTCCAAATTTAACTTACTTTCTTTGCACATGAGCAAACATATGTCTTTTTCTAAATTTAATTTTTGTTCATAGGACTTTAAAGGAAACTTTCTTAGCAATAGTTTACTCCTTCCTGCAGCAGAGTTTCTCTTTTTTTTGTTATTACTGCAGCAATATTTCTAACTTATCAGGCAAGTAAAAGAGAAGAACATATTACCACTGTAGTTATCAATGAAGAAAAACAATGAAAGTCTTAATTAACTCTGTAGTTGTACTAATTACTGGCTAGAATGAGTATGTACTTTCACTTTATTAAAAACAAACAGAGTAGGACTCAACATAAATGAAGAAAAACTAAATTCTGCAGTGTTGCTTCATAAGCAAGCCTGATGTTTCAATATTATGGAGATTTGTGTGACTGAAGAAGCAATTGAAAGGTAATCCAATCTTAGTATGTTCCTTAAAATCACATTCTTTTCACTTTTTATAAATTTTAGTTTACCTTGATTTTTGTCTGCAGAAATAATATGAGAAAGAAATCTTACACTTTCTGGATTATCTAACCCATACCTCAATATCTTTTACTCATATGGTGCTGACAGCTCCCATTCACCAGTGAAGAGAGCCTAGGTGGCCTTGATAATTCTACATCCATACAGTGCAATTTTGCTTTGGGAAAAGAGGAAAGTAAACAAAGAAATATCTAGTCTGTCATAAATTTAGAAGTACAGAAATACCTATTTAAGCCTGAGTGAGTTATCTTAAGCTCTCTATATAGTCAATAGAAATAGACACCTTCAGAACACAGCTCATCTCATTCTATCTCTCTATGATAAATTAAAGACTCATTCCCAAGAGATGGAAATTTATTTTTTAAACACAGCTGTTCTACTGCCTGAAGGTTCACAGAATTTTAAAAACATAGAAGAAACGAGTAAACTTTAGAAAAGAATGGATATCTGTATCCACATCCCTTTCCTTTTTGATTGATATCATCTTTACCAAATGAATAAAAACTTCAGGGATGATAATTCAATTTCACAAATACCCACATCCTAAGATGTTTGAGATGTTATTGAGCTTCCAAGTTACCTGTTTAGGATTTGTAGATATGACATGGGACTCAAAAGAGATTCATCCCCTTCTGAAATAATAACTAGAAAAAGGAGGAACAACTTTGAGCGTATTAAATGATGTGAGATATGTATGATTAGGTGTCTGCTGGGACTCAGCACACCAAAACTTCATGTGTCTATAATGCCTTTATGTGAACTAGTTGCTTGAGGTCCCATTGTGCACGACAAAGATTAAGGGAAGAAATCACCCATAAGCATTTAGTATCCTTTTAGATGTTCTAGTATATGAAAGACATCATTTGACATCATTTGTGTGACATCTTGCTGACACACGTTTTAAGAGAAAATCATAGCCCTTGCATATCCTAGATAATCTAGGATACTTGAAATGGCACTGTAATTGATGTCATTTGTTTAAGCTATTAATGTACACGTACCACGTATGTGTGCATGTATATATGTTTGTATATACACTCACATATGTGAAGAAACTCTCAAAATAGCCTAATAATATTGTGTGGATAAGCAGTAATATTTTTTAATTAAAAAAAATACAGGAATAAAGAATGTAAAAAATGCATGTATAAATAATGTGTTAGTATACATTGTTTTGTGCTTGCAGAAAAATCGAAAAAAAAAGTACATATGAAGAAAAAAGAGAAAAAAGTAACACTGTGTGAGAGATTGAAATGTTAATGGTTACTGACTCCAGCAAATGGCCATTTGCAAAAGCAGCAGGGTGCTTTGCTGAGGCCAAGTTTGTGCCACCCACCCCCCAACCAACGAGGAGGAAAAGAGTTTTATGTGTGTGGTGATGAAACCTCTGACCTGCATAAGACAGAGGGGGTGAGTACCCACCACCGGCGGCTACCAGCTGGAATTTGAGGCAGATAAGGGAGACGGCTGATAAGAAGCAGACCCTGCAGAGGGGGGATAGGGTTTTTTATCGTGCAACGTCCTCTCTCACCCAACTGGCTCATTCAGAGAACTGTTTATATATTTACAAACACTGATCATTCAGTGTCGTTTCGCTCTAATCCGCCCCGAGGGATCTTTAAACAAGAACCTGAGTTACCCTCGCCTACAGGGCTGGGGGGGTAGCTTAAATTTACATGAGAGATTATTCTTACACTTTTTCCCTCCCTTTTTTTCCTACTACATTTCAACCCATTTAGGAAATAACTTCTTCGGTGTAGTACCCATGACTGAGGAAAGTACAAATCATACCCATAGGTAATATAAATCTAAAAAATTACATCTCTCATGGATTTGTGCAGAAAACAGATATACTGCTGAATATGTAATTCTCAAAGCATTTTGTGAAAGCCAGACAGCTATCACTATAGAAATACTGAAATCCTTTGTCACAGTCACTAGGGACAAAAGGGGCTTATGTAAAAGAAAAAGAACAGAGATCCTTTTGGAGACTTGTAGACTGTTGATATCGTTTGAAATGCTCAGTGTGTCAAACTTATTGATCAAAACATCCTAAACAACTATTACATTCTTTGAAAATAACACAAAGACCTTGGTAAAATGTATTGACTGACCTCCTTTGAAGTCACAGACTGCTTCCTCATGGTGCATTGGCTTGCTACTTATTTTTCCTTGTAAGACATATTGACAACAAACATTAACTCATCAGGACCAGGCCAGTGATACTGAAGTAGGAATGAAACATGAATCTTTTTTTCCACCAGGCTATGAAGTGTGTGTATGTGTTTATGTGTACTCACGTATCTATCTATCTATCTGTAACTATATATTTTCACTTTTGAAATGCATCCTAGCAGTACTAGCAATGTCAAATTCACTTCATGTGTGCTTCATGCTGTACATTCTACTCTCAGGTTCTGGCCACAGCTGAGATTTAGCACATTTATTGGTTTTCCCAGA
The DNA here is from genome assembly GCA_013397815.1 of Aleadryas rufinucha. Lineage (NCBI taxonomy): Eukaryota > Metazoa > Chordata > Aves > Passeriformes > Aleadryas > Aleadryas rufinucha. The sequence goes on from VZTH01010916.1 coordinate 276,071, forward strand.
GACCTCTGTGATAACAGTTCTTCTTAGTTTCTACACAACTGATCTGTTGTGTAGAAACCTGTAGAAACCTGAAGCTGTTAAGAGCTGTTCTCTAGGTCCCCCTACAGTCACTAAAAATAGGCAAAGTCCTCTGAGTTAGTCCCTGACCTCCTGTATAAGCACAGGGCTGTGGGTAAGCACACAGCAGAGGGGTTTTGATAAAGGGGTAAGATGAAAACCATACATAAAAAATGAGGTGAAATACAGAGGAGGGGAGGGTGGGAAAGGGAGACAAAGGAAGGCAGGAAAGCAAAGAAAGAAAGAGAAAGAAGGAAAGATATGTGATCTATAGATAGGTTTTCCCCACCCTGAAAATAGGTTTTTCACTTTCTCTGCAAATTAGTTATAATGCACAATCCTTTCTTGCAAACCTTTCTGGAAATTGATTGGATAGCTTTAGAGGTCTTTGGTGATCTTGATGCCCTCCTACAGCCCATCACCACTTCTCAGCCTCATTCCTGCACTTGCACAGTACTGCTTTGTGCTTATTTCCAGAAACAAGGGCAAGGATATCTGTCCAGGAAAAATGCTGCCTGTACCTCCACATGACCCCCTTCTCCAGTCTCAACTTATTCTTTCTCATTGAGTTGTTATTACCAGTGATCCTTGGTTGGCTCCACAGCCATCCAGCTATTGGCCCCACTGTGTTCTGGGATTCTACAAGATTGATCTTCATGCTGTCTCCTTCCAGCAGCTTTATTAAAACTTCCCTATGGAAATTTATCAGTAAAAATGTTAGTAATATCTGTAACTTCTAATTAATGTGATGGCATCGCAAGGAGTACTTTAAAGACATTAGGCATTAAAATGCAGACCATGGTATCTGCTGAGCTTTTCTTTCCTGGGAATCTAGACACAGTGGAGCCATGTCTGGCTTTAACCACTCTGCAATGATTTCTTTCAAAGTTAAGAACAAAATATACTCACTTGACTTTTTAAACTTGTTTAAGTTTCTTTTGGCTTAAACAATCACCTGTAGGGCTTTTATCATTAATTTTTGCACAACAAATCAATACACAAGATTGTTTAAAAGTCACTACAGCTTTTGCTGGAGAGTCTAGATTTTCACTAGGGATTGCCTTGCCCTAGGTGGTCTATTTACATCTCATCACAACATTTATAGATAATCCATCTCTAGCATCATCGTTTTTGTGAAAGTCATTGTTGGTAGGAGATTATTTATATTTGAACTGTGTCCAGGTAGCACCATTAAATACACAGTTTAGACCTCTTTCTATGTCATAGATGCTTGCACAGATTAAACTGCAGCTTGAAAAAATCAGCTAGGTTTTAAACTGAAACTACAGATACAAATTCTGCAAGATATGTAACTAAATGCTTTACTTCTTTTGCATGTTAAATGCAAAAACCTAACTCATTTCCTCTACTGTTAAGGTGATGAAAGAGATTATTTTGAAAAACACGGTAGTGAAATGCCCTTAACAGCAAAATATTTAAAGTGGAAATATCTTTTCCCTGTGTTAATCTTCAGTTTATTTCTGAAGTTCTGGATTTCTTCTTAACCTTAGTGTAACAATGCTAACCACATCAAAGCTGCAGAGATTTTTTTTCTTTTTTTTCCCCGTCATCTCCCCTCTTCGACGACAGAGCAGATTTTTATAGGTAGGACTTTTATAATTATTTTAATTTTTGATAGCTACTTACATTGTTAAATATTACACAGTCAGCATTAACAGAAGAACATGCTTTTAGTGCACAGAACAACTGGGAAATTACTTCAGAATGAGAAACACATGCAGCAATAGAATGAATACATTGTCATCTTGTTCTGTAAAAAGTGTGTTTCCATTTAGAAAATAAATCTCAACATATTAAGTCTAATAAGATGTTCTGCTGCTTTGTGACAGTCTGGTGCAGCTGAGGTATTACTGTCTACAACTCACTTCATGTAAGAATCTTATGATTCTTATGCATTTTCAATTAGCAGATATATTTGGAAAATGATGAAAGGAACTCCTTTAAGGGAAGATATAGGTGCAGTATTTGTAAGCTGCAGTTTTTGAGAGGGTTGTGTTTGATTTTCTGCTATTACTTGTTTAAATTGCCACACAAGCTATAAGAACAGGGCAGAGAATCAAACCAAGGGTCACCAATATACAGGTCACATAGCAGGAGACAGAGATAGATGCTTAAAGAAAAGGAAGAACAACATAAGCAGAGGTGATATTCTCCCTCATATTCTTCCATTTTTCCTCTCATTTTCACTTGAGAGGATTTCCTGAGCTGGATCTTGTTTTTTCACATTTTGTCTCCCTCAGTGCTGGGGGTTTTTTTGGTGCAACATGGTCTTTTTGAGAGCGTGTAATTTCTTGCATCCATAAGGAATTCTTTGTAAGGAATTCACATGATTATTATCTACTGACTGAAGAAATAATTATTGTTTTTTTATTTATTTAAATGACAGTGGGCCTACCTGAAGATTTGTAAATGTCTCTTTCTTTGGTATACCCATGCATGGCATTCTGCTGCCTGACATCATGGAGCCATTTCTGAGAAAACTTACTTCAGAATTAATTGTGTGTTAACTGGTACATCTCAGTGTCAGTGTTTGCCACTACTGCTCCAGGATTTGTGTTGATTTCAGAATGTAGCTTAAATGTATATTACAAATTCTTGTTCATTTTGTGGGGAATATTTCTATTTTAGTTTTTAATCATTCATTGGCTGTGCATTTTTCATCCGTTTTGCAGAGAATATTTAAAATCCTCAATATGAACATCAGCTGCTACCAAAGTGGTTATATTTTTCCTTCTGGGATGCTCTCACAGCTTTGGCTGGCAGAGCTACTGAGAATATATCCTCCTATGCATTCTGAGTCAGAGTAAATTTTCTTACATGTGGCTCAGTAAAGCCTTAATTTAAAAGGCAGTAGAAAGCTACCAGTAGAGTGTAGTCAATAAGAAAACCTCAGTTCTCAAACAGATTGGAAAAATTATCTTTAGTGATCTTTAGAAGATGCTGTTAGAGAACCTATAACTACAGGCTTCCATTGAAGGGAAGCTTTGATAAGAATTGACCTCTGGGGCCAGTACTAAAGATAATGTCATTATTTGTTAACTTAATATTCCCTTGTTCTAGGTTAACTTCTATTGAGTGCTTTTTATGCTGTTTCTTGCCTCATTAAAAGAATACATTTCCATGAAGCTCCAAGATTTACAGTACAAATTCAAAAATTCCTCGTTCTTGTTGTCTGTGTTTTGCTAAAGCACTTGGTAAAAATCACTGATATCTCACTTTTGAAGGACTGAGCTTTCCTGCTGATAGGGAAAATTATGTACCAATATTATTTGTGATTTCAATACTTGAAGTGCAGGTTGTTATTATTCCAATGTATTGGACTTCACTGGCTATGGTAAAAAATATTCAATCTTAGTTTTTAAGATGCACTTCAAAACTTTGAGAAGTTTTAAAGGGGTGTTGGGGTTTTAAGAGTTCTCTTTTTATTTTCTTTTTCTTCTGAAAGAATTTTTTCCCCACACATGTACATTGCTGAGAAGGAGTCATTGCCAAGGTACTTGAGGGAGACAAAGGACTTCACTGGGGAGGAGCCCCGGCCAACTGGTCCCTTTTACCTAGGAAGAGGGGGTTGGGCGGGGCCCCTAACTTCACTTGTGATCTGGAGTTCAGAGGGGAAGGAGGCTGCATCACTGTGGAGAGAATTCACCATCACTGCAGGCTTCTACCTTCTGCTGCTTTTCCTCCAACCGTGAGTGGAGCTTGCTCTCTCTGGGAGTGGCTCTTGCGCAGGGGGCCCTATTTTTACACCCTACCTCACTAAAAGGAGACACCTTTCCACCATCTGCTGGGGTGTCTGAGGGAGACCCCTCCCCACCCGGGATCCTAAGC
>VZTH01010916.1:280045-309199 GCA_013397815.1 Aleadryas rufinucha
GCATTTTCCATTCCAAGGGAGGTTCCTGCCTTCCTTACAGACACCTGTCTTTTAAAACCAAGACAAGGGGTAAATGAACTGTAAAATGTAAATGTCTGTTAGCCTTGGATTAGGCTGCTTGATTAAGCTGTTAATAGCTGCTGGTCATTTTGAGGTAAAAGCAGGATCATCACTTCAGGTGCATGGAAAGTCAAAAAATGGTACTTAGTTCCTCTAGTATATAGAAGGTATAATAAGAATCTTAACTGATGGTAACTGTGTTTGACTCTAAAAGACTTTTATAATTTCTGTATTGATTAAAAATATTTCTTTTTCTTCCTTGACTATTGTGTTCATTTCTCTTAACTGATGTAACAATTATAGCAACCAATGTTCCTCTGTAACAGTGGCTTTCAAACTCCTTCAGCCCACAGATCCCGACAGAATTTAAACTGGACCCTTTATAAAAAAGTTAAACCGACTGGGAGTTGGATTAATTGATTGTTTTTCTTACTTGTCTTTCACAGACTCCATTTTTGTACTTCATAAGTCCTTACAGGTCCATGTAACACTACCAAACTGTCCAAACTGCCAACCTCACTCAGAAGGAGGGTGTATGAAACTGCCCACAATGAGAAAATTAAATCTGGACACTTGTTTAGACACAAAAGATTAGCAGAAGATAATAGAGACACTGTTCGATGTGCTTGAGAGGGAAGATCATCAGGACCACCTTGGTATCTAGGGAGCTGGAAACATGCTTATGAGAAGACATGATGTTCCTCTGATCATTTGGCATATCCTCCACTCTTTCATTTATATTTTATTCCATTGTATTATATTGTCTTCTATATTTTCTATCATTTTACCTAATTCTCCTCTTTCTATCTTTCATTCTCATATTCACCCCCAAACCATAATTTACCTTCAGAGAAAATAGAAACAGTTTCCTATAAAACTAATAAAATGTTGAATTGTTTGATAATATTTGGTTTGGAGGCAGTATTTTATTATTAAAAAGAAGGAAGAAAAAAAGAAAATATAAAGCTTAAAACAATTCACAAGAAATATCTTAAGCAAAAACACAGGTTTCAGAAGCATAAAGGTATTATATCCAAAACTACAGTCTGCAAACTCATGTGCCATAGATTTTCACATTTTCCTAACTTCCAGGTATAGTCCTTGGGATGAACAGAAAATAGACATTTGAACATGTTTCAGTAGTCTGGAAGTATAAGTCCTGGCATTCATTTCACTGTCAAAGAAGCTCTCATGTTTTCAGCCAATATCTATTTCACAACAGAATATCCAAACCATTCTGGGAGCAGTGAAAAGAACTCACATTTGGCATTGTGTAATATATAATACATGCTCACTGTGGGCTTGTGAACTTCTCAATGAGACAGATGCATGCTGGTTTATACTGTTTTTTGCACCATATAGAACACACCACTGGGTCACCAGTTGACTGCTTTAGTGTCTTAAGATTGATCTATAGAGGCCTTTTTCTACTCTCTACTCAAAGATTCCATCTACACATTCAAAAGGATAAATAAATAAATGGATGGAAAAAATCTGCCTTACAGAGATATGCTAGTCTTTGAAGGACAATTGAAGGAAATATTCCAACATTCTTCCTTAGCGAGTGCTTCTACACTTTTTCCCTCAGTGTTCTGGAATGTTTACAATATTTCTGTTAATTAAAACGCCCACAACATTGCACTCTTTAAAATCTCTTCTGAATGGCAGCACTACGAGTAACTCTGTGTACACTGCAAAGCGTGGATGTACCTTACTCATGGCTCTGGTTTCAACTGGTGACAAGGCGTCTAACTACTAGAAGTATAGCTATATTTTGATACTTAAATATTAATTGTCTCTTTCTAACCAATGGATAAGAAACAGACCCCATTCAGAAACATTAACTTGTCTTTTGATTGATAGTGGAATTCCCAGATGTTCTATCACTTAGCTGTATAATACAGTTAATACAACTTATTAGTATGCAAGGTCTTTTTTAAGCTCAGGTAACAGATTATGGTCAGCTTTGTTTCATTAACTGTTTTTTAATTTTTTTTTAAGTACTAAGGGATAAGGCAAAAATATGCTATGGAGAAATTACCAGATTGTTACTCCTACATAATGTTATGACAATTATATGGGGGAAAATTGTCCTGGGATGCATATTTATCTTTTACTCTTCCAGTTAAATGCACTTGTTATGCTATTACCTGTTCAGAAATCCTTTATTATGTTGTTTCACAGGATCATGAGACCTCAATAGTTTATTCATGTACCATAAGAAACATTTCAAGGATGTTTATCAACTGTAACTAAAAAGGATAAAATAAATTTTTTTCATGTCTACGTGATCAATAAGAGAAAAGTCCAGGTCAGTGGTAACAAGCAGGTATCCGTAAGTACCCATGCTATAATGAGAGTTCTCCCTTACTGCAACGTTGCTGGCAAGCTAAACCTCAAGGCAGGATGAGGGAAAAAAAAAAGGAAAAAAAAGCAATTCTGGTTATTCTAGTATTTTTTCCATGTCAGACTGTGGAAACCACAGCTCAGCTTGGAGAAAGGACTAATAAATATTTGTTGTCCTTCCCCACAGAGAGCAAAAGACAAAACAAGAGAGAGAAAAAAGAAAAACATAAATCATCCCTCATATTTTGTGGGCCAGTCCTAACACAAATTAAAATGGTGAAGAAAAAGAAAGACTTCTAAACTCTTCTTTCAGGGATTAAGCAGTGTTCTTCACAGGTCGTCTGTTCCTCTTTCTTCCAAATTCCCCTCTACACTTGCTAGAAAGATGACAGCAAAGGAACAATTAATGCTGGTTTAGAGCTCTTGTGTGATAACTTTTACTGCCCTTATTCTGATCTGCCCGAAGTCACTGTATACAACAAACCTTATGACTTTCTAAAAGTCAGAACAAGACACAGAAACTGCCAAATCCTGGGACACTCCATTCTGGAGTCTTTTTACAGCACTTTTAAAGAAATTGAATCTTTTTATTTCCTTAGATTTGAAATAGATTTCTTAGGTGGTGGAATATTAGTGTCGCATGAAGTCTGGAAAGAGCAATACCAAACTTATAATTTCTTAGAAGCATCTTGGAAATAGATTTGGATAGAAATGCTTGGATAGAAAATGCATCTTTAAATAGTTAGCAGTTCAGAGATATCTGAGGATTTAGTCTTCACTCTTATTTTTTTTCTTTTTCTCCTTTTTTTACCATGCTATATGGTTACAGCAAAATTATTGTCTTTTTCTTCTAGCTTTAGTAATACCGTAGGGACTAAATATGATGAAAAATTTTGGAGGCTGATCCATCTGATATTAGAATATTTATTTTAGGTTGTGTTTATCATGGGGCAAATATGATCCCTGGTGCACCTTGGAGGCTTTTTCCTTGTTTCTCAGACAAAAGAATTTGTTAGATAATATGTCAATTCTCATGCTAGGGTTTTATTTCAGTGGAAGCAAAAAAAAAAAAAAAGAGCGAGGAGAGAGAATGTTTATTGTTCACTTTTGAACTTCATGTTATCTGTTAATGACCATGATCTGCCTAGACAAATGTATTTGCTTTTATCTTTTTTCTACTTCTAATTGAGGCTAAGGAAATTATTCGTAAAACAGTGACTTTTTAAGATTATTGCCTTTAAACCTTTTTAAATTACAGAAGATATTTATAGAAAGACTATTTTAGTGGGGTTTTATTAATAAGTCTATTACTAATAATAATTTCTTATTGTCTAAGTAATAAATTTTCTACCCTGTTAAATATGAGTTAATTCAGTGACCAAAGAATACTAAACAGATTCACTAGTCCTCTTAAAATAGAAACAATGGATTCCCAATCACTGAAACCTGTAAATATGTGAAGACAAAGAAAAGGCCACAGGTAAAAATAACCCCCAAAGAGCATTTTTTGTACTAATAGCTATATAATTAATTGTCATAGGAAATGTTATAGTAACAGAAGTTATAAATTTTCTAGCATACTGTCTTAATGGTAATAAACTTTTTCTTCTGCTTTGATTAGACACGTGCTTCTGCCACCACCTCAACAATTTTTTTGCTAACAAGCTGAAGTTTTTCTCTTCTGTTTAGAGAAAGATCAGAGATGTAAACATTGAGGATATAACAGAGCTTTGAATTCTATTTCTTCTGAAAAAATGTATCTGCATAAGGAAATCTTGTCAGTATATTTTTTGTTATAGTCAGTGAATGAATGATCATTTTTTTTCTGATTTTCAGTCAATAGATTTTAGAGTATCTGCCTTAGAAAGTCTACTTCTACTCCATAATTTTAGTAGGTCTTTGAACTGGACCTCTCCTAATTAATTTTAAAACAATTTGAGCTGATAGCATTTGTACATATATCACGTGTCATTAATCACTGCTTCATTGTAGCTGATTTATTGAAAGGAATATGACCATCAGTCCACTCGATTAGAAGTTTGCCAAATAAAATGCAAAATTATATGGTGTCCTGGTGAGGGCAGCAAAACATTCAACATACATGCTCTTAATAAGCCAGTTGCTGTTCTATGCAAACTAATTCTGAATTTATAAATGAGAGGAATGTATGCTTTTTATTTAGCAATATAAGATAGGAAGGTGCATTTTTCCTTTTTCTTTCAATCACTGTGTTTGTCTAATACAATGATAATACTTATTATCATAATTTATTTCTTTAAATAGCATCCCAAATTATAATGTATATGCAGATGAAAACAGATTCAGTCTCAAAGGACAGTGGAAAAGTTGGAAGCAACCTGAGTTTTTTCCTTCTTATGTCTTGATATACACTCTTAAAAAATAATTGAACGATGTTTGGCTGTCTCTTAGAAAAACACACTATAATTTCTTGATTGAGAATAACTGTGAAAGTAATTATTTGAAAAATAATTCCGATTACCCGGAAAATATAAAATGACAAAGTATTTTATGACCTGGGAAATATAAAATTATGAAGTCCTGAAAGTAAATCTCAAGACCTAAATAAGTAAGTAAATAAGCAAATAAGTAAGGAGATGTTTATTCATCTTCTTTCCTTTTTAGTGATTCTTCCAGTAACCTCAAATCATACATTTTTAGTTTAGGTAGAAACAACTATCCAAAATGGGAGTCAGCTACCAGTTGACAAATATTTAGTATTATTCAAACTTTAATGAATAGTTACCTTTTTTTTCCTCTCTTGAAATGGAAAGAAAATATATCTGTATACTCAAACTTTGTAAATATCTATTCATTTTGCTCCTATATGCTAAATTTGACTTCCTTTTTTTCTAATTTCTCTCAAAATCTGTGATACATATGCTGAAAAAAATGGTTTACATGATATGCTTTTGTTAAAAGGAAAAATAATGTTATGTTTCATGCTGAGCAATAAACAAAGAACATTTTTAGAGAAAATACGGGATGCAGTTATTGTTAAACGTATTTGTTGGGCTTATATTTGGAATTATTTCCAACATTCAGCCTCAAACTAACCTAAAATATGAATTGCACTATATTTTTAAAAAATTATTGTTAAACATATTTTTTAGGTTTATATTTGGAATTATTTCAAATATTCAGCCTCAAACTGACTTAGAGTATGAATTGCACTTTATGCTTCAAATCTGTCTGTAGCTCTGTGTGATGTAAATGTTTTGATTTTTTATGATGCATGTTCTGCCTAGGAGGAGAAGAAAACATTTCAGATTTTTAAAAGTTTTTCTTTAAAAAAAATTGTAAGTTTTAGTTTCACAAATATAAAATAGCCAGTAATTTAAAATCATACATGGTTGTTCAGTTCTTAAAATGTCTCTGTGTAAAGGATTACTTGAATATCTATTGCAAGATTACTAATTTTTCCTCTTTTTTTTAACTTTTTGTTCTTGTTGTTTATCTAGCATTATAAAAATTATTATTATATAACATTCCTGAGGCTATTATTTGTAAGGGTGAAGAGGAGTAACTAAAGTATATTTTTAAAACATGTACAGCTGTAAAGGAGTAAATCTTGATACACTTTGCATTCTTTCAAAGTTATTTTTGAAGTACTGCACAACATTACTACTTAAAGAAGGATATTCATATTATTTGAAAAATTAAGATGTTAATATTATACCTATATAAGTAATAAGTAACCTGATGTGAAAAAGATAAATTTTGACTCATATGGGCCAACCTGCTGTCTTTCAAAATAAGTGGCAAGTAAACTGCTGCAGATTAGCTGCTTGCCATGACAATAAAAATTAAAATTGTATTTTTTTTCTGATTGGTTTTCTAATCACATAACGGTTTACCTGAAATTTCTAGCTGTGGGGTTTTCAGAAAAAAAAAAAAAAAAAAGAAGAGAGAGAGAAATTACTTATTAAATCTAACCAACTTTTAGTATTTAAAATGTTATATTTTTTAAATAAGTGGAAAAAAAATAAGAGATTTCATGAATACAGTTGTAGAATCCCCACATAAGAGTAGAGTTCTCTCAGGGAGTATCATTCATCCTCCTGTTCAGACTATTACCACTGATAGTTGTACTTGCTCTCTCATAAAATGAAGAGCAAATGGATAGATGGACTTCAGGATCGCCTGTGCGTTAGAACTTCTCTGTGGAAAAGCAGACAAAGACTTCGGAGAGGATTTTTTGACGTGGTGCTGCTCTGTGTTCTTCAATGAAGGGTTTCAGAGAGGTGAGGGCACTAAAGGGATCAAGGTGTGTTAAGAGAGGACAGAGACTTTGTTGTAGAGGGCTTATTTGCTTTTTGATTTTTTGCAGTTATAGTCTTCAGGCCAAGGAGAATACTGTGAGGAAGCAGAGAGAGAAAAAGAGAAATTGAAAGAAAGAGAAATTCTGCTAATGAAATCAGAGTTTCTATTTGTGAGAAGTAATAAATCTCATTTCACCTTCCAGTCCTTTATTTTCTTTTTTTTTCCTTATTGAGGTCAGTGGTCAAGACTTCAAGCTAGCTTTGTGGCTTTGAGGAAGACTGAATGAAAAGGATAAGGTAAAACAAAATCTGTCATTGTGGAACCTGAGGGAAAAGGAATTTGATTATTTCTATCCAAAGTAAAGGAGGGAGTGAAAAGTCATGAAAAGGCCTCTAAAATACTGAAAAGAAACAAAACTCCTTCCTTCCTTCCTTCCATCATCCATCTCTTACCATTAATCATTCTGAAGGGACTATAGGCAGGCCAAGCTGGGATATGTTGATACATATATATTCACAGATAGGTGCAAGAAATATATTTATAGCCATTTACATGCAGAGTTATCCTATTTCTTCTTCCAGAATGCAAACCTTTTTTTCAAGATTTGTGGAACTGCCTCAGGCTGGGACTTGTGGATGAAGTACACAGTGATAGACGTCAGAGGTCCTAACCCTACAATTCATATTGGGACTTTCTCTCTATGTCCCTCTTGCCAAGGTTAAGCTGAGCATGCTCAGCTGGAGAGAACTGGAGCTAAAAACTAGAGTATAGCAATTACTGTTCTGTGGCCTGTGATGGTAACTAACCTTGCTGATGACAATGGCACGTGCTCCTCTTGAGATCTACCTGACAGAATAGTTGTCATCCCAAGAAAATGAAAACATATGGGTGCTCTAGATAGGTAAGTCATTTTATTAAAATAATTTGCACATTTCTTTACTTCACATTCACCAGGTAATATGATGTCTATATTTAGGTTTTCATTAGCATCCTTGGGGAAGTAAATATTCCTCCAACTCAGATGATTATTCTCTGCTTGGTTTTGGCCTTCCTTCTGACTCTACTTTTTAATAAAAAATCCCCAGTCTAATTTAAATCAAATTGCGTACTTTACACTTCAGTACTTTGCTAATAAGAAGAAATGTCTGTCTCTCCCCCAGCCCTCCTATATTTGCATCGATGAGTGGTGCTTTACAGACCTTTTTGCTATCATTTGCACTGAAAGATAAGGGGTTTAATTTCAAATCTAAATTTGTGTTAAATCAGTTCCTTGCATATTCTTCACTTTTAAAATTTTATTTTTCTGTACAATTATGCATTGCTATGCATATAACATAAAAGGTATCCACACACTAGCATGTAAAAAAATATACAGAAGAAAATGTAACTAAACACTCAGAGGTGAGTACTATACAGAATACCTTTGCATTTAACAATACAGATATCCTGTCTGAAAATCACATACAAAGAGTCCAAATTATTCTGGGTGAATATTTTTACAGGGTCATAAGGGAGAAGAGTGCTAGATCTTATTCCTACAGGAAACAGATATATGCATGGATGTTATGTTACCTAGCAACATAGGGCCCTATCTGTTATTTACTCCATTTCTCTGATCTTACTATAGTCGATGGGGGAAATATGACACACTTTAGGTGTACTGAGTCCTTAATCTCTGGTTCAGCAGGTCAAGAAAGAAACGGAAAATGAGTAGCTGTATATTTGGTTCTGGATAAATATTATGAAAGGCTTACCTCCCTGCACATGGCAAGAACCAGTCCCTATTATTAGCTAGTATTTCACATGAGTCAAAAATGTGTTAAAGTCTTTACAGACTACATGAGGAAGAAGAAAACAAAAGTCAAAACAAAAATAATTTTAAAATTTACAACTCCAACTGTTGTAATTAAAGCCAGTAATTTACAAAAGGTTCTACTGAAGTGACAGCATGGGATAATAGTGTCCTTTTTTCAGTCTTGCAATACAACGAGTATCGTAGAGAATACTCTTGTAAGGAAAGCTATTTATGTCAGGAGGCTTGTCAGAGAGTCGTAACAGTTACAATTAGGAAAAAATATGCCTACATTTTTTCTTTCATAGATACAGGTATGTTTCCATAGCTCTGACATAGCACAGGTTTCTAAGCAAAGATCAATCACTAACCTGCAAGAAGAGAGTACAAAAAGGTTGTGATCCAAAACTTATTCAAATGAAGCCTTTTCTGTGAGTTGACTAGGCTACGCTTGGTATAGAGCGTCAGGAAATTCTAATTTCTGCATTCCCATGTGCCTGTATCTGTGTGTGTCTTCTGGATGTGGTTTGTTTTTTTTTTTCATGATGAAAAAGAGGGTCAATCCCAGTATTATTTTGGGTCACCCAAGGATACTGATGTGGTTTTGTGGGTTTTCAGAGAATCTTGGAAGCTCTCTAATCTTTTGCAAACTGGAAAGCTCTCCACAGGCAAAGACTTCAGACTAACTGTAGAATCTGTCATTAGTGGAAAAATCCCAATGACTTTGTGTGTATGGTGTGAGTTTAGGGCCTGATCTTCCATCCACACAAATCTTCTGTTTAGGACCATTTTTTGTCACTACTGCTGAGCGTAATAGTCTAGAGGGTGATCTGGCTGTTCCTCAGATATCAGTCGGAGAACATATTGACACATTTCTTTTTTGAATCCTGATTCAGGCATGTTTAATCAGCAGAAGGATTAAGATATAATGGCTATACTGGGGTGTTTAGGGTCTTTAATCCTTTCCAAGGCACTATAGTAATATATATATATACACACTATACTGGTGTCCTTTATGGCATTGTGTACAAGAAGTGCAGCAAACCTGATCTGAAGCTGGAAATACCATATATGTTTCAAATGCCTGAGAAAACGTGGGGCTCACTGAACTTGAGGACTACCTGAGGAATAAGTCATTTCTCAACACTGAGAAAGGTCAACAATTAGCACCAAAATGTTTGCAAAAACTTTAATTGGAGAGCAGAGCAGCTTTGTCACATTGGTAGATGATGCTGAACACCAAGAGAAAATGGGTTATTCTTGAAACCAGCAAAAACGCTGAACCAGACCAATAGCCAAAACTAGCTCCCTACCTCATGAAAACAAAGTATATATTCATTTAAATAATTTCAATTCAGGTTAAAAAGCAAAAATTTTGAATATTTCTTTTCCCAAAGTAGACAGAATGCTTTTCTGTATTTGTAATCTTTTGTAGTCATTTAATTCTTGTGTGTGTTTCTATCTACAATTCAAAGCAAAATAATTTTGGAATGAAAATTTAAACTTTTCATTGAGAAGTCTCACACTAGGATTGTAAGGTTTAGAAATTTGATCTTCAGACACCTTTTTATTTCCTCTAAATTAAATACTGCATGAATCAAGGTAATTAGCTAATTATTTCTGTTGTTAAGTTGGTGTTTTCTAAAGGAAAATTCTTAGGAATTTTATTTCCCAAATGGAACCAGTCATGAGACACTGAGCTTCTGGCTCTGGCACACTCTTTGCAGGGAACTTCTGGCAATGATGTCAGACTTCTATCACTCCTGCTGTCTTGTGAGTGTAAACCTTAAGTACTCAATAAGAAAAACAATGAAACTACTGAAAATGGCTAATACCTGCACCGTAGGCCTTCACTGCGTTGCCTTTTAACAGTAATGTCTTCCCTATTCCTTTTCTTTCTTTCTTGTTATCACATTTTACCTCCCTCATCAGTGCAAAAAACAAGGAAGATAATTCTGCCAGGTACCGAATGCCTTTGATTCGTATTAAATTGAGAAGAATGAGATCACACAGCAGATCTCCTGAACAGCTGCTGAAGTGACACGGAGGTCCTGTGTACTTTGGAGAGTCAAGCATTGATGTAGCTGCAGTTTCCCAGCTCATTTTCTGACAAGCAAGTTTTCAAATCAGGAGAAACAGTGGCAATAAGATCTTGCTTTGCTGTACCTCTGCAGCTCCACCAATGCCTGCAATCAGGGCAATTTTTGAGTGCAAAACATAAGGCCAGGTGAACCAAATGCTGTGGTTCTTCTTTCCTGCAGCGAAGTTATGCCGACCCAAAGAATGAGTCCCCTGGCATTTTTTGTATTAATTTTAAAAAAAAAGGAAAAAAAAAAAAAGAAAAAAAAAAAAAAGAAAAAAAAAAAAAAGAAAAAAAAAAAAAAGAAAAAAAAATAACATCTCCACAGTATGTAAGATATGATACATTATTTTCTAGTAGTACAAAGTTTTTCTTGGCACCTTTGACCCCTTTTTTTTTAAATTTAGAACAGTGTTTTATGTAGTATGTTTCCTTTTTCTAAGTATTCTGGATTACTGCTGCAAAAATGTGTCCTGTAATACTGTTTTACTAATTGGTAGCCCAGGAGGAACTGAAAGAAGCATCTTAGCAAAAGCAATCAAAATCCCCATAATCCAGGAAATAGAAGGGGAAAGAACCCAAAACAAATACACTTAAGAATCCACAGTGGCAATTACAGAAGATGGCACTAAAAGGCAAAAATTATGAGTATCTCTATCACTGTAGTAGGCCTAAATTGTCATCAGCTGTCCTATTATATTTTAATTTTTTTCAGTTAAACACTTTGCTAAATCCTTAGTACATTAGGAGGATAGGACCTTTCAGAAGGTCATTTTTTTTCTCAATTATTTCACAAGGAGACTATTATGTAGAGTGGACAGTTAATTAAAAATAATTGAAAAATGCATTTAATTCTCAGGAATTATGAAATTAAAAGGAAAATAAGCTCTGGTTATTCTGCAAATTGAGAAGCATAACATTACCCTGAGTTACAGTAATGTGGTCAATTCTTACAATATGATGAATTATGGTTCAATGTTTCAGATAAAGATCAACTGATAAACTTTTTTAGTTGCAAAATTTTACTGAGCAACATTTACCACAGTCCTGCAAATGAAATCAATATTCTCTGTGCAGTTAGTTGGTAAAAGTTGGGAGTAGATGAATCCATGTTCAGCCCCAGCTAGTGAGGATAATATTTTGTGGATATTGGCTTCTTACTACTACTGTTACCAATATTGATCTTGGCTAACCACTGCAGTACACTGAAATCAATTCAGCTACATTCCTTAGAGTCACCTAAAACTAGAGCACTCCATTGTTGAATCAAGTCCATTGACTTGAAATAGCTTTATTTGCACTGGAATGTTAACAAGACACAGAGATAGCACTTGAATGGTAACAAAACACAGAGACAAATAGGGGCATTCCCCCTTATTATGACTCAGAAGTGTACACAAAAAGAATCTAGTGGGGTTGGTGCTGGAAATAACAGGATCTGAAAGAAAGTAAATCCTTCCCTCTATGTAGTTTCCTTTACACCCTAAAGGCAGAGAGTGTGGGAGTTTGTGGGTCTACATATGAGCTGATTCAACTGCAGAAGTATCATCATTAACCTGAACCAGCCCTGGCTGATGTTGTGTTTGGTGTGACTTGGTGAAAGTGATGTGCTATTTTACTTGAGGTGCCTCATACCCAAACAGAGAGTATTTTGTAGATAAAGATCTAAAACATCAAGTGTGTGAGCACCTACTGAGTATGTGTCGCCACGAAGTTAGAAGTCATCAAGCATGACCACCATATGTCCTATCTCTGTTCATTGGCACAGTTAAAATGTTGCTGCTCTTTGTGGGATTTATCAGTAGTAAGAGTAATGACTGTTAAGGACTCATTGGAAAACATTGGCTTGGACTGGTTTAGCTCTTAGACAGTCATGCATTTGATTGTCTGTACTGTCTTCCATATTTTGCCAGTGAATCAAACTGTCAGATAAGAAAGTGAAATAGCCCTAAGTCCCTACTTATGTGCCAGGAAGTAACCTCATATATTTACTTCTAGTAAAGCAAAAGAGATCTGCCTCCACTAAAATTTGATGGTGATAGAGTTGATACATCTCCTTATAGAAAAAACATCATTTTGGACAATTAAGATTTAATCTAAGATAGAGTTTAGGGACTATTATTTATGCTATTTTATTTTATTACTCTATATGTATTTGTATAATATTTTTCATTATTATGAATTTGCATATATATAGTGCTTGAATATACATATGTATATGTAAATATATCCATAAATAAAAATGTATACAGAGATGTATTTAGTTATATATATGCATATACAAAAGAGAATCTGGTGAGTTGCTATGTGGCCTACTAACAAATATATTTGATTGTTTTGTTTCTCAAATAGCAGAGTTTCTTTTGTTCTGCTGTCCCAAGATCCTTCTTTCATTCACTAATCCACCTTCATCTGTGTCTTAAATCCAACAGGAATGTAGAGAATATTTTACTAGAAATAATGCAGGCTACAGATTTAAACAACCAGAAAAAAAAGAAAACATAGCCCTCTTGGATAAAACCAGCCTTCCTGGATAAATGCCTTTTTGCTGTTGTGTTTTTTTTGTTTTGTTTTGTTTTGTTTTGTTTTGTTTTAATTGTCCCACTTGAGTGGCTGTTAAATATTTTTAGAGCACATCCTGTACTTGGCAAAACAAAATTAGTTAATACTTTTGCAACAGGATCTTTTATCTTTCAGAGCTCAAAACCACACCTACCTACTTCTACAGTGTACGTAAAAGATTCCAAAGCACCTCTGATTTCTTAGGATGACTTTCACTGCAGCTTAAAGCAAGGTCTCTTTCTAAACAGAATATTTTTAAACCTATGTGCTGGTTCAAATCTTCGTTTTAACACCAGTTCTTTCAGGCTTAATACATTCTTCCACTCTTCTCTTCTAGCTCAGCGAGTTTCTCTTTCTAGGGTCTTTGGGTTAGGTCATGACTATCAAGGCACATCCATTCCCTGAGTCTTAAACTGATGAGCTGTCTTCCTGATCTGGACCGGTTTCTCTTACTCTGAGACCAGTGTGTCTTACTCTGTCCTGGGATGCTCACTGCCAGTAAAGGGAATGGGATCTTCTGACACCAAAGTTGTCCTCAGAGTAAAGATCAAGTCTATAAGATGTCACTGGGCTGCAAAAATATTAAACAAAACTCCAAGTAATTTTAATTTCTAACTTGATACCATTAAGATGTGGTTTTCTGCCTGTTTCTTGCAAGTGGTAAACCATAATTAACTTGTTTATTGATAACTGCCAAATTATTTTGATTACATCTGATGGGATAATGATGTTTAGCTTTGTTATTTGCATATTTATTTTAACCAGAGACATCAAAGTTGCTTCACATCTGTTGTCAAACTGAGAGGAAAACAGACTTCTATGCAGATAAACAGACAGGATTCTTATCCTGCTAACATGTATGTTTTGTTGTTACTTAGATCTGTATTATTCCCAGCCAATATTGTTACTAGGAAGTCATTTGAAAATACTTTTCTTTTACACATTTTTGTCTTTGAAAAGAATTACATTAATTTTCCTAAAGAGTGAATACAATGGATTTATATCTGTGCAACAAAAAATTAAAAAATAGCATCTAGTTCTTTCTAATATTATCCCCCTAATCAATCTAATTCTTGACCTAAAGTCACTGCCTAAACTGTATGTCAGTGTCTTTACATATGGGTGAGCAACGCAATGCTTCATGTATTTAAAATCTTGTTAAATTAATATTACTGTCCCAAACCATATTACTTTTTATATTGCTGTTGTTTTGGTTTTCCTTCCCTCCTTCTCTCCTTTCTTCCTTCCTCCTCTGTCTTCTCTCCTCTCTGGCCTCCTCTCTCTTTCACACACCTACTCACTTTCTCTCCTTAACAGACAGAAGGTCATAGGAAGAGGAAAAGCAACAAAGCTCTCATCCAGTCGAAGTCTGCACCCTGTGATTTGCTTTTTAGTTTATTTTTCATATTCCTTTTTGGTTAATTTTTTTATATTATCAATACTGTTTTAGCAATCAGTTATGCCAAATGCTTAAGAAGAAAGTTAAGGACTTATTTTGTGGTATTTTACATCTTGGATTCAACTTGTTTATCTTTGGATCATAGGAGAAAATACATATCTAAATGATACTAGAATTATCTTAACATCTGAAACAGAAAAAGAAAACAGTGTAGGCCAACAGCAGGTTCTTAAATACAGCAAAAAATATATTCAATAGGCAAATATAAATTTAGCAATTTATGAAACAAATACATAAAGGTCAAATCTTATTGTGCATTTCTGTAAGAAATGTGCTGTTTTAGCAGTTATTCTGACTTTAGTTTTCAAACTCCTCCCTGAACTGAAGATGGTATCACCAAGCCAAAAATGTCTGCAGACCTTTCTTCACATTGTTCAGAAATTTAAAAAAAAGAAAAAAAAATCCAAAACCACCAAGGCTTCTTAGAGCTCTGGTTTAGTTTGACTCTGCAAAGTACTGAACATCTCTATTTTCCCAAGAATTCTCTGGGAATTGTGAATACTTTATGTCTTTTGGGATCAGCTTTCAAATTAATTATGATACAAAACCAACCCTACTGGACCCAAAAGAAAATCTCACACCAAACCCAGAAACAAACACCAAAAATCCAAACAAGGACATTTTAAAACTTGGAAACAGTTACAAGAAATCACAATGCTGTTTGGGGGTCGTTTTTACCACCTACAGAACCTGCATTTTTAAAAGGATGATTGGAATATAAAATCTGTGGTTTTGTGTGTTTATAGGTGCACAATGGATAGATAAAATTACCAGGTTTAAGCTTTTATCAGTAGCACATCTATACTGTTTTTTTCTTATCAAGAGTGCTTTTTCAGAGATTTCCTAAGGCTACCTAAGTACTTTGCAAATAAATATTATTGCCCTGAACTACATGCAAAGATCAAAATCACTTTTTAAATGTCAATGAAATAAACATTGCACATCTTCTCCTGATTTAATGACTAGGTCTATGAGCATGTATGAGCAAATGATACAAATTCTTAGCTCTTTTTCAAGTTGTCTCTGACTTCTAGGTAAGCTTGTATGTTTGTTCTTTGGTTTCATTCTAACATATGCAAATGTCAAATCTTGGAGTAAGGGCACATGACAATAAAAAAAAAAATATTCATTTTAATGGTCTATTTTCTAGAAAATTCACATTGGTGTTGGAGTTAACTATAGCTATGATGATGTGGATAAGCTTGAGTAGTGGGCCCCTGGGAATTTCATGAGGCAAGGTGCTGCACCTGGGTCAGGGTAACCCCTGGTATCAACACAGGCTGTGGGATGAACAGATCCAGCACAGCCCTGGTGAGAAGGACTTGGGGATGCTGGAGGATGAGAGGCTGGACATGACCCAGCCATGCGCAATTGCAGCCCAGAGAGCCAAACATGTCCTGGGCTGCATCCAAAGCAGTGTGGGCAGCAAGGCCAGGGAAGGGATTCTCTCTCTCTGCTCTGGTCTGGTGAGATCCCACCTGGAGTGCTGCATCCAGCTCTGGGGTCCCCAACATAAGAAAAAGCACCTCTCTTATGAGAAAATGTTGAAAAAGTTGAGGTTATTCAGCCTGGAGAAAAGAAGGCTCTGGGGTGACCTTCTTGTGGCCTTTTGGTACACAGAGAGGGCTGGAAAGAAAGCTGGAGAGGGACTTTTTACAAGGACATGTAGTGATAAGATATTACAGTGAGAAATGACTCTCAGCTGAAAGAGGGTAGATTCAGATTGGATGTTAGTAAGAAGTTATTTGCTATGAGGATGTTAAACCATTGAAACAGGTTGCCCTGTGAATGTCTGGAAGTGAACAGAGAAGCTGTGAATGTCTGGAAGTGTTCAAGGAGATGTTGGATGGGGCCGTTGAGCAACCTGGTCTAAAGGAAGATGTCCCTCTCCATGGCAGGGGTGTTGGCACTAGGTGACCTTTAAGGTCCCTTCCAACCCAAATCCTTCTGTGATTCTATGATCTAACATGGTTTTGTAATAAATCCTAATTTTCAGGTTTTTTACACCTTTATCAAACTGAAACTGTTAGTCTATTATTTCTTACCACTAAGCTGGACTGGTTATTTGGAAAATAAAAGTACATTATAAAAAAAGAAGTCAAGAATTTCTAGTCTGCTGAAGAAAATTTTGAAACTTGTCCAGGAGGCCTTCCTGAGCAATGTTTTGCCTTTTAGCTTCTTTGTGAAACATTGAGAGCTTCTAAGCCATAACAAAAGCCCATTATATCTACTGAGCTAGGTGGTAATAGCTAAATTATAGTTTTGTATTACATGCAGACTGGACAGAGAGACCATAATAAACATTGTACTATATTGGATAAATTGTCCATCTAACGGTGTATCCTTTTCCTCACAGTGACCAATATTAATCAAGGTGGTTTTTTGCAGCACCAGGGAGGTGTAGCTTGACAGCTTAAAGGAACAGTTGAAAGATTGGCCTATTTTTTGTCCCTTGTCCTT
The DNA here is from genome assembly GCA_013397815.1 of Aleadryas rufinucha. Taxonomy (NCBI): domain Eukaryota; kingdom Metazoa; phylum Chordata; class Aves; order Passeriformes; genus Aleadryas; species Aleadryas rufinucha. The sequence goes on from VZTH01010916.1 coordinate 297,086, forward strand.
TGTGTGATTTTTCGTTGCTGCTGCTTAAACAAATTACACATGGGATGTTTCCACACAAATTTGCTAAAAGGTTGGCATTTTAGTGGTTTATCTATTTATTAATCATTTTTTAATTAAGAAAAAGGACACATTCATCTCTTAAAAAGTAGCTGGAATCTCCTAGCAACAGCAATGCCATTAAGATGTAATTTCTTACTTTTTTTTAATCATTGCTCTTTTAAATATCCTTAACTCTTTAGAGTGTCTGAATTTAAATACTACTTTGTGATAGGACTGAGATCTTAAAAAAGATTGATTTCTTTGGTATCAACAAGATTATGCTAACTTATAAAATACATGATATTTCAAATGTTTGTAATAAATAGTGAATGGAAGAAAATACTCCTAAAGATTCACAGAAAATCATAAATTCAATGAGTTTCGTAATAATTAGGAAAATTGCTTCCCAAGCATAATTTTAATAAGTCAAGATTCAGAACAATAAAGCTACTGATACACATAATATAATCAATAAAATCCAACTTTTATAACAGTCATCAACATAGCACTCTTTCGTTTCACCCTTCATTTCTCTCTGTGATGTTGGTAGGGCTGTAAAAGAGAAAATAAGTGAAGAGCCCTCTGCAATACCGAAAGGTAAGAAATAACAATGTAATGTTCCTTTTGTATATTTATCCTTTCAAAGGAAATTTTTAAGATACAACATAATGACTTCTGTTTATTCTACTTCAAAACATAATTTCCTATTTTTATATTGAATAACTTACTACATCTAGATGATAATTTTCTGTTCAACTCTTCTTGAAATACAGTAATGAGTGAAAATATTTCAACTTTCTTTTTGTTCAAAAATGACTGAAAAGACCCCAGACTTTACCAAAAAATTTAGAGTGTCTATATTTTTTGATAAAATATTATTTTTATAAACATCCTCTTGATGTTAGTTAATCTCTTGAATGAGATTAGCCACATCTAGCTATAGTCATCAAAAGGAAGCTAGTTTTAGTGTAAATTGATGTAAACAATTAAGGGTCTTTGAGATAAAGCATCACAAATAATGCTTTCCCAACACAATTTATTCTACTTGCTTTGAACATATTTTAGTACAACCTGAATGGTTAATTTCTCTCCACTGACTGTAAAGATGCCTTGGTGGATACTGCAGACAGAATGCTAAAAGCTAAGGATATCATCAGACTGCTGAAATGTTCCATCTTAGATTTACTTCTGTTTGACTTTTAAAAGCTAAGTTTGAAAACAGCAAAATATTTTATTTAAATTATTTAAATATGTAATTGCTACAAGCATATTTTGCAATCTCTCCCCACTTTGCTTCTGAAAAAAGGGGGTAGGAACTTTAGTAATTAAGAAAAAAAAGGTTTAATCTAAACTTCAATTTCTTTTCATAGCCTGGTAACGACTTAAAAAGAGATAAATCAATTGTTCAGAGAAATGTACATCTACCCTTCAATCTCTTTAGATTTTCAGAAATCCAACAAAAGAAGGAGCTGCTACTCTGACTCCTCAGACAAAAAGCCTTATATTCTCATCTCTTTTCCACTTTGTTTTGGTTTTCTTTACCTTTAGTCGACCTTCCATGGTTAGAATGAAAGTACACAAGTTATTGAGTCAGTCTTCAATAACCTGAACTTTCATGATGAGTGTCACGGGGCAGGAAAATGAAGAAGCACGTCAGGGAGAAGGAAAGTGAGCCTTTCAGCACCAACCCCATGTGACCTCCTGCAGGTATTTCCCAATTGTGGTGCTGGAGTCCTTTAGCATGCTGTTCCACATCCATAGAGAGGGCAACACTACTATATTTTAGTGATGCTACTCACAGCCAGATGCTATAAAAATAAAAAAAAGTGCAGTGGTTCTGTTGCTGGAGGGGTATGTTTGGACTGGGGGATGTCTGTGCTGCCTTCACAGAAGGGTTAGGCCTCTTAATTTCCCTTGGAATTAATATACCTTTGTAAAGGTTCCTCACATGTCTGGTGGCATGAACCACTCGTGTCCAGCAGAGCAGGTTAATGATGCCTGCTGACTTGACCAAGCCTCACTGATGTGGTTCTGCAGTGCAAATGCTGCACTCTGTGCACCAAACAAAATATCTGTTTGAGAGCCAAGCACATGAATCCCAGGTGACAGGTATCCTACAGGACCATATAATACTGACCTAGTCTAGAGTTTATGATTTTTTTTCCCAGTTATAAATACTGAAACTCTAGAATGGAAATAAATATTCCTGTGATTGAAGGTAAAACAGTAAAATTGAACATTATTTGAGTAATGTGATAAATTATCCTGATTTTCCTTAGCCTCTCCAACAGAAAACATGCCAGAAAACCCTTGTATATCTGAGTAAGCAAGGAACTTCCATTCAAAGGAGAGAGTACAAGCCTACTTAATAAACAGTGGCCCAATTCTTACTGCAAGTATTGCGAGCAAACATGAAATAAGCTATTTTAAACTAACTTCTGCAGAAGTTATGACAAATTTAAGAATTTTAAGTATCTATGTAGCTAATGGAGAAAGTATTTATGTTGCTTAAATAAAAGTCTTGCTGACAAAGCAGTGACTTATTGTACCCATGAAATTAAAAAAGATTGAAGAGGGCATATTTGGTATTTGTTTGCCTGGAATCTGAACATAAGCATAACTATTTGTGAGATACTACATTTTGTGACATCAGTAATGGCATAACCAGCAGCAAAATGTGAGCACTTGGGCACAGGTACATAAACTGTGTATTTAAACGTAATCTGTAACTTCAAGAGACAAAAGGAGACTTCTGTGATGTAACTATGCAAACAAGGTACAATAAAATTCATGCATGAGGCACAAACTGAAGAATATGAACAGTAGTTATAAAACAGGCAGGAAACATGACTGGGAAAATGAACAAGTTCTGTTCCTGGAAAAAAGACAATCTGTATTGGAAACAGATGAGATTCACTCTTTCTTTTGGGGAGGTTGTGAGGATCATAAAAACACTATGGACACATGAAAAAAGAAAGAAAGATAGATGACTCTTGACTTTGGCCCCATTTTACCCCTTCAAAGAGATCTCAAAACTGATCCTCAAACCTGAGTGCAGCCATCCCTGCTGACTACATGGCATCAGCTCTCTGGTATTGAATACACACAGCTACTGTAGGAGACAGTTATTAAGAACCGCTTGAATATGCAATATTTATAACTAATAATGTATGAGAACTTACCATTGGAAAATATATGTTGTTAATGAAGGCCAGTTTAGTAAAACACTAGGTAGTGTTTTTGTCAAAGGCCATTTTGATATTGGCCTTATTTCTCTTTTAAATACTTCCATCACCATCACAGCTAACCCCCCGATATATATGTACATCAATATCCATATACACACACATATACTCAGTTGCAAGAGTCTCCTGTTGTCTTAGGTTACAATGTAAGATGTAACCAAAAGCATGTATTCTATCACCATCTGTTAAAACCAAGTGGAGAATTGTTCTTTATCTCTTCCATGACACATCCCTGATAACTCCCTCCAGAGGGATATCTTCTGTTAATGGGCCATCCAGCCTTACTGCATGACTCATAAAATTACATTATCCCATTGTGAGACGCTCCACCCAGGGGGAGGAACCAAGCATTCCTACCTGGATATAATCTGAGGTTTGGGATACCACAGCCAGGCCTTACCTACTGGATTCTCAGAGGACAAGAGCTACATAACTACCACTGGACCTTCAGAGGAAGACCAGACCCTTCTATAGGATCACTGCTTCAACAGAACCATATCTATCACCTCAAGAGGACTGCAGCCACCATTAAATCAGACTGCTACCACCACCATGACCAACAGGCTGTCAGGTTGTATCCTGACTCTGTCACTTTGAGCCAGTGTTCCTGTATTATTGCCTTGTTCTATATACTAGTAAAGAACTGCTATTCCTGTTTCTCATATCTTTGCCTGAAAGCCCCTTAATTTAAAGGTTATAATTTAGAGGGAAGGAGGTTACAGCTTCCATTCCAAAGGAGGCTCCTGCCTTCCTTAGCAGACACCTGTCTTTCAAACCAAGACACATGTGAAATTGCATTTTAGATTCTGTATATTTTACACAATAGCTTAAAGGCATTAAAGTCCAGATCCTTCCAAGCTAGGGTTTTCTGAGGGCTAAATCCTGCACCTTGGTATGCATTCATGCCCTTTAGGTATATGGTTTATTCCTTGGCCACCTCAGCAGCAATGCTGACTTGATCCTCTCATTAGCTCAGGAAGGACAGAACTGTTTGTGGACTGCAATATGAACTGAATTAATAAAAATGATCATGGTTAAATAAGAAGACACAAGAAGTTAAAATTATTGTCTGGAGGTTAGTGAAGGCAGTAAGGGATATCTCAGATCAGCTTTGCCCATGGTGAAAAAATAACCAACTACACCCTGAGATACCCCTGCAATACTCTAGCTTTACATCAGAATAGTACATTTGAAATCATTTGGGATGCTGTGATGTAAAATCGAGCAGTACAATGATTAATCGGGTCACCAGCCTCTTCTCCCTTATGTCTCTAAAATGTTATTTAATTAAAACTAAAATGCCATATGGGATTGGTCCCAGGGTATGATTTCTAGGCATTGCATAAATAGGAAGAAAGTATTATTCATAACGTTTCATCTACTCAGTCTTTCTCCAGTCTGCTGATGCACAGCAATTCTCCTTTTTATATGCAGACACCACTGCATGCTGACTTAATAGATAGTTTCAGAAAAGTTTTCAGAAACTTTCTATCAGAAAATTCCAACTCAAATTAATCAAAGGAAAGGAAAAATAATTTTAACAAAATGTGATTATGGAAGGCCATGGAAGATAAAAAAATTCTAATTTCTGATATTCCATTCTGATTTTCTAGTTCAAAACATGGTTTTTATATTAGACAATACACAAGAGAGAAAAAAACAAATAAGACTCCACCAGAACAAAACTTCTCATATTTTAATCAACTTGAATGCTTTGTTTCAGATTTCTGTTTTGAACCACACTGAAAAATATTAATTTGGTTTGCATCTTTACTGGGTTGGTTGCTTTTTTTTTATTTTGTTTTATAGCAGAATAAAGGAACTAATGTTTCCTGGAAACAAAACCACTTCAGATTTCTCTGATTAAACAGGATTTTAATTTTTTTTCCCAAGATGTTGTTTAGATGAGAGGGAGTTTGTGTTTCACATGCTTCAGCATTTGGCTCTGAAATCCCTGTTTTTGAAGTCTGAAGTCTAAGTCAGGTAAAGTCTGAGGAATGAAAACATTCTCTTTCCCGAGTTAAAATAATTGCATTACAGGGCATTAAGATGTGAACTAATAAGAAAACCAAGGCTTGGTATTACTGTCACACCACATAACTACATTAGGCCTCCAGAAAGAAAATGACTGGCATATGAAACCTTTGATGCATAAAATCAAGTCTGAGAGAGAAAGAGAAGGAGGCAGGAAGCCTTTTGTTTAGTTTTGGTTTGTTTTGTTTTTTGAACAGGTTTTTTCTATAAATCAGTAGTTCTGCCTCTCTGAAATACTGGGGTAGAAGGCAGGGCTGATCCTTCTGAGACTTGGGTCTATTTCTAGTGCTATCAACGGCTTGACATGTGACCTTCCCAAGGTCAGTGCTTCTGTTTTCCAATCTGTTGAGCAAATAAAATTATATTGTATTCTGCTATAAAAGCCTCTGAGATGAGTTGACAAAAAGAGAAAGAACTAGGTATTACTCTTACATAAGACTTGACTTTTTTCAGTTGTACCTCTGAGTAATGATGATAATCACTTCAGTCACCATGTCTGTTCATCACAGATTTCAAAGCACCTTTGGGCTTCCACTTAAAATACCTTCCACTTCCTCAAACTAGGAAACGGAGGCATGGGAAAGAGAAATGATTTGCCCAGAGTCATGTCAGCAAATATTGGAGGCAGGTCTTTGCCTCAGTTCTGCATTCTGAGAAGCATTTTCCTCTTCACTATTAAACAATGGAAATAAGTTAGAGAGAGCAGAGACATAAGCTCTTATCTACTTTTGTCCATTTATATGTTCCTTATGTTGCTCTGAGACTGTGCTATGAAAATGGATAAGAAAATAATTAATTATTGAAAACACATTATAGATCTATTATTCAAGCTGATGTGATTCAGTGGGATTACTTGTGTAAGCAATAGATTGAAAGTCTGGACTTTTTTTTCCTGCAGGATTTTTTTTTGTTGTTGAGAAAGATACTTTTTAATGCCTCGTGTATATCTAAATGACACTGATTTTTTCTCTCATGTCTCATAATTAAATTTTTTATAAAATGATTAAAGTAATTTTTAACTAACTTTAAATTGTATGAATGAGTGTTACTAAACTACTTCAGTCATCTGAATATGCTGCAGAGGGACCAGATTTTTCAACCTTTTGCTTGTGTTCAGTCAGACATGGGACATGCTTAAGGAAAGAATGAAATAAGCAACCAATCAACACCACAAAATGGTCATATTAACAAAAGTGCAGTACTATGTCATGTATTGATCACACTACATAGTAGTCATGTCTTGCAGGATGTTGAGAATTGTTGTAACAGGGTACTTAAAATGATAATGCTGATATCTTAAGAAAAAAAATTTGCTGAGGTTAGACTATGGTGCAAATGTTATCACTTCTTATTAAAGGCTGCAATGTTATACTAGTACATTTCCTGTTACAGCTGACTAAAAGAACAAATATTTCTTACAACTCCAGTTAATTTCATTGTAATGTTTTTCCCCAGCCTAAATGTATGTCTTTTATCACAAAGAAAAAATAGAATTCTGTGTACTTCAGTGCTGCAGTGCTGAATGCTGGAATGCCAAACTTACGAATCGAAAGCCCGGAGTGAAATCCCAGTCCCCACGTCAGGCAACCAACCATCTCACGTATTGCTCTGGGAAAGGCAGAAACTAGGCCTTCATGTCAGGACGGAGAGCATGGAAGATGCAGCTGGGAGGACATTTCAAGTGAAATGCTGCAGTGAAATCTCAGTTCACGTGCTGGGGTCAGGGCTGCAGAAAAACCATCTCTCTCCATCTGGGCTCCTCAACTTGAAATTCTCCACTGAAAACAGACAACCCACTTCTGTTGTGTCAAAGTTTTAAAGTAAATGTGTGTGTGAGTGTCTCTGTGTGTGTATGTGTGAGAGTGAATTTTGAGATGAGAGGAATAAAAGGAGGTGGGTGACTCAGCTCAGCTCCCTATCTCCTTCTAACCAACAGCACAGTGGGCAGAATATACTTTCCCAGAGAAGACACAGGGTCAAATCAGTACTAAGTTGGAAGAGGATTAAGTCTGCCCCTGTAGTAACCCTTACGTTTGAACAAAAGGCCACTCCAGAAGACTATAGGCTGCAGGAAAATAAAGAGAAAAAGAAAAATGAAAGAAACAGAGAAAGAAAGATAAGACATAAATGTCTGTCTGAATTTACTCCGTTACCAAACACCTATTCTGGATACTCTCACCACTAAGTAGAGTAGCTGTGGGGCTTGGTCCTCTCCTAAGAACTGCTCAGGTGCTTTAGTGACTTTATGCAAGCAATCATAGTAGAAACTGGGTCAGAAACTCAGATCAATATATATAGTTTAAATAAGAAATTCTGGTCAGGACCTTGGCCTGGCCTACTCACTAAATACACCTCTTTCTTTTGCATCATCAGGATTTCAAAGTGAAATGACTACATGGGTTTTATGGCAGACTGCACACAAGATGGATGCAAAATCTGTCTCTCTGACTCCTATTCCCTTTTCTGACACCTAATGTTTGAACCTTTTAAGATTAACCCTGTGACCTATTCAGACACTGTTTCCAATACAAAATTACCTCAAGGTCTGATGACAAGCTATATTGGAGAAGAATGTCAATGGGTTTTGCTACCAGCTCCATAATCGAAACAGCTGATATGTGAAGTCCATTAGGTCAAGCTCAGTCTCACATGAAAGCACACTGCAAGCAACTCCTCCCAGGGCTGTGCACACCCTGGTGAGTGCTGTAACTCATGCTCCCCTCTTGCCTTTCTATGGTTCAAGGGATCTCGAAATTATTTTTCTTGTAATGTAGAATAGCTGCAGCAAGAGGGTTGGTAGCCTGGTGGTTGAGGGTATGAGCCAAGAAAGAAGAACATGTGGGCTGGCTCTTACACTGCAAAAGATACAGAATTTTTTATTTTCTCATCATGAGCCAGTCTCCTACTCACTAGATACAAGTAGGCAAACCACTTCTCTAACTTTCTTTTCTTTCTTTTTTTTTTTTTTTTTTATTCATCATCATCCACCACTGCATCATTTTGCAAAGCTCCGTCTGGTGAACATATCACAGGGAGACTTGGAACACGCTCACATGCCATTACCCTTAGCAAAATGAAAAATGAAGAAGAAAATTATCTAGTTTTGGAAACCTTGTTAGGTCTAATTGCAGTTTAGATAGAAATCCAGTAGCTATGTGTGAAGATTGGCCTGTGAAATACACTGAGACAGAAAATTCTGTGAGGAGATCCTGATATTAGCTTTAACCCTTCTACCCTTAGTTAGAACTTGTTTATCTGAACTGGTTTAAAGTTGTTGTATCCACTGAGAAGCATAGTTTCTGCGGGAGTTGCAACATATGGAGGCATCTATGTTAACTACCAGCCTGTGTTAAATTCCATAGTCAAAGCCTGAACAAAGACATGATTTCAGATTGAATAATGGTCCTATAACTCTTCTATTTGCTGGTCTATCATGATTTGTAGCGCACATACACAGAGGTTTATATGCATATGTATATATGTGTGTGTGTGCGTGTGTGTGTCCACACAGAGCATCATGTCTACAGTATAGGATGTCTTTATACTTCCACAGAAATAATGAAGCCAATTTTACAGTAGATAGCACAAACACTGAAATCAGGATATCTACAATAATAATTGCTTTCTTCTCCAGAACCTTTGCAGATGGTCTGAGTTCTGCTTTACAAGTTCTGCTCTGCAAGTTCTACAGTGTTAGATGAAGTAACTAGCTTTTTAACATATTCCAATGTAGCACAAATATACCCTTACCCAATGTTACTTACATAGCCATAGCAACGGGGAGATGGGAGATTACTAATTGGGAAAATGAAGAAGTATCCCACTACCTTTTCCTATTTCAAGTAATTTTCCATATTATGATTAAACCCATTTCTATTAAAAATCACTTCATTTGGCTTGTATGTGGTTAAATATGGACTTTACACCCAGAGGAAAGGTATAAGATCTTTGTTTTAGGCTTCTAGAATTTGTAGATGGAAACACAAGGTAAAAGATAACAGATAAGTCAAGGACAATATACTTGTATGCTCTTTCCCTTATCTGATCTTCTGGATAATTTAGAGGGGATTATGTGAGTTCTGTTTATACAACCTGTGTATGAATTGTAAACTGGGATGATATGCTGAATTTTAAAGACCCGGGTTAATTGGCACTTCAGTGCTGCATGACCTCTCACTTTACCACACTCTCTAAATAACAGAGTAAGACATCTCAGCTCCCAATCAACCTGACCCAGGAAGAGGTATTACCTTAAAACTCTTAAAGGCAGGCCTCTTATCCTAAGATACATGTTTCCAGTAATTAATTCAGTAAGATGAAAAAACCTAGAAACTAAGGATTATGGCACTGAGTAATGATAAATTAATTTTCTGGATCTTTCTGTGTAGCTTGACTCATAGAATAAAAAATTTCAGATACTAAATCTAAAATGGATGGTGCCTTTTTTCTTCCTCTCTGAGTTGTGTCCTAGATGTTATCTTTTGCATAGCAGATGCTCTCTCAATACACATATTTTAAATATAAGACATCAATCTCCAAAATATACAGTTAAAAACACAATGGCTTCCTCAGATAAATACTCCTTTGGAAATTACATAGCATCCATAAACACTCTGGCATATTCTTCTGGCATATTTTTTACTTTTTGGGTTTTTACCACTTTGAAATTCTAGGTCCCCAGACGGCTTCCACCAGTCCCCACCTCTCAGCAGATCCTTTGTAAGAAGCAGGCAATTTGTCCTTCATGCTTTGACAACAGGTCATTGTCTCCTTCTACTTATTCAATTCATACTTATTTATTTAATATCTTGTTAATGTTTGGGTCCTCTGGTTGCATTTTGATTGTTTTTACGGTGCCTGAGCATTTTAATAACATGAAGGTAAAGATGCTTGGAAGCTGTATTTTAAGGCAGGAGGAGAACAAGTCCTCCTGCCCCACATCCCAGGGAGTCTTCACCAGGCTCCAGATTTTCAGTCCTTCTTCTGTAAAGACTTCGTTCACAGTGATCTTGTCACTGCTGCTGACACCCAGCAAACGTGCCCTTGACCCCCACACTGACCCTTGTCCCTTCCTCTGACTATCCCACCTCCCTCTGTGGATTGTCCTAGGGCTTTCTTGCCTCCAGTTCCTCTTGAACTTTGAGGCTGCAATTTTTGATCCACAGAAGGTTTCCAGGCAGCCTTGCATCCCCACTCTTCCACCCTGACATCACTGAGAGACAAAGTCAAAGGAACCATCAGGAGAAATGAATTAATGTGCCCAAAAGTGGCGCCAAGTTTCCTTTCCTCTTTTTCCTTTCCTAGTGAAACCACCGATATATTTCTTGTGGTACTTTCTGTCTCAGTGGCTTTTTATCTCTTCCAGCCCATTTGTAATTTATTTGATAAGCTTTTTCAGAGTCAGGATTTCTCTCTTTCTGTCTGTTTTGTTTCCTACTCCTGTCCCATTTCCTACCCCATTTCCCCCTCCCTCCCTAGTCCCTGCCCACCAGAACAAACCAAAAGACTAAATATTCTTCCTGGGGACTTGAAATGGCCACGGTAACTGTTGTAACTTGTCTGTGGTCTAATTACATTAATTTGATAAGATCATCATCGGCAGGATGTCTAATTTATTTGCAAGCGGTAGCCAGGGAGAAGCTTTGACCAAATTAACATGCCGCGAGGACCAGGGGGTGCAGGCTCCATATGGCTCTCTGGATTTTCCTATAAATAACCCTCCTCCAGCCCACTCCCGCGGTTACATCCCCCCCTACCAGTGTGCCGCAAAGTTCACCAGCGGCGCCGGACTCGAGAGGCGCAGCCCCGGGCTGCAGGAGGCACCGGAAAGCTGGGCTGCCTCTCCCGCCTTCGCGCCTCCTCCCCCTCCTCCTTCTCCTGTCCTTCTCCTTCTCCCCCTCCCCCTCCTNAGAAGGAGGATGTCGAGGGAGGCAGGCGTTTTATTTCCACAGAGTATATAAGGAGCATCCTTAGAGAAATATCTATTCGTGGACATACACGCATCTCTAGATTTTTACACAGAGATAAGAATAACCGTTCGTTTCTACCCTCCCCTGCCCTCCTTAAGGGAGACACTACGCTCCGTGGGAACAGGTAGCGTGAACTGCTAACAGTGCAGCAATCCCCTCCCCCTACCTAGTCTCTTCTCTGTGATCATCTAAATTATGAAAAATAGAGTGCGTTAATCCACGGTTCGACATTGCATAGAGAACACCAGCAAGAGACAAAATCCAGCATGAAACACCCTAGACTGCAGGGGAGGAAGAAACACATTTAAAGCAACGATAAAAATGGCGTGCAGAATAATTACCTCAAATTGCTATTCGCTTGACACCCTGACACTATTTCTGTTCAAGCCATTGGGAAATACAATAAGGCAAACGAGCCTTCCTCTCCTTCTTGTGTGAGTGTGAGTGTGTGTGAATGGGGGCAATAAGGAACTGGTCGGGAGGAGGGGAATGCTAAACTTTCCATCTTAAAAGAAAAGAAATAAATTAAATAATCCATTTAGAAGAACGCATCTAAATAGATCGACAGCTTTTAATGCCAGCGTTTTTAACGCTTGCCCTGTACGTGGATTGATTTTTTTTTTCTTCTCCAGCATTCCCTCAGCAGATGGATTTTTGCCACTGCAGCTCAGCAGAGGGTGTCAGATCTTTCAGTGTGCACCAGGTTGAAACGAGCAGAGCCTCTTAGCAACTCTCCCTCTGCGTGCATGTGAGTGTGTGCGAGCGTGCGGCTCGGCAGCAGCGGAAGAAAAAGGAAAGAAGAGCGAGCGAGGGAGCGAGCGAGGGAG
>VZTH01010916.1:313200-356917 GCA_013397815.1 Aleadryas rufinucha
AAAAAAAAAAAAAGTGCTGCATGGCTCGCATGGATACAACGCACCCCAGGGACGCTCCAGCCCCCGACTGGAAGCAGCGTCTAGTTCACACCATCATCCCTCTTACCTGATAAGTCCCTTCGTATCAAACCTTCTATATACTAAATACAGTATAATAATAAAAAGTGCCATTTCGCCAGTTTTTTTTTGTGTGATCAATAGGCAGTAGAGATCGTACTTTTACCGTGGAAAAAAATTGTAAAGATTTTATTTAAGACATAGTTGCATGAATATTCTCATTGGATTTTTTTTTTTAATTTTTTGTTTTTATTTTTTGGTGGGAATTGCTTTGCTGGGAGAGATTTGCTTTGTTGATAGTGGGTTGTGTTTGATTTTTCGGGGGAGATGGGGAGGGTAGGCTTTGGTTTTGTTTTCTCTGTTCTTTTTCAATATACATATTCAGTATTGCCTTTCCATCTGAATGTAAAAATTAGTACCCTTGATTTCTATTATGGTAACAGTGTAAACATACAAAAAAAAAAAAAATCCAAGGCAGTTAAGCATGACCAATTAATGTCACTCTAGCGCTTAGGCTGCAAAGTTTAATGGTAGACAATTCTGTGCTGTTGTAAATCTTACCATAACTTGAGGAAAACAGAACTGAGGAAGCAAGTGAAACTTACTAATTCTATTCGAGGATTTTATAATGGCATATTTTTTCAGTATTAAAGTGAAAATGTTTTCAATTCCGGGTCCTTACCATTTTTCCAGCATCCAATTATTGCAAACGGGTTACTTGGGTTTAGGGGACAGAGCCTCCTTTCAGTTCTCTATGTGTGTTTCTCTCCCTCCCTCCCTCCTTCCCTCCCTCTCTTTCCCTCCCTTCCTCTTTCTCATTCATTCACAGGCAGAGGCACAAACACCCTTCCTTCCCCCCTTTCCCAATGTAAATAACACACAGAAGTTTCCTGCCTGCCTCCTCCCCTCTCTCTCCATCCCNAAATGTTCTCCCCCCCCCCCCCCCCCCTCCCCCCCCCCCCTTTTTTTTTTTTTTTTTTTTTTTTAACGAGGCAGTGAATCCCTTTATTAATACTGTGAATCTCTCGCTGCTGCCGCTGCTGTCACCGCCTCTGCTGCACACACTGCAGATATATTAGGGATGTTAGTGGGAATTTGCTTTAAGTGCCTCTGCCCAGCTTGGTCTCATTAAGCTGGAGCCGAATTTCCGCGGCCAGCATTCCCACCCGGGAGCAGCTTGCCCAGTGGGGCAGCTGCGGGCGGCCGGGCTCCAGCAGCTGCCGCCAGTGGGAAAAAGAATTAGCGCACAGGGATCTTCCTATTCCTGCACTGGGTACCTCCACCCTTTGATATTAAAAGCTGAAAAAACCACGGCGCAGTGCTGCAGTTGGATTTCAGGCAGCTCGCGTTTGATCCCGTTCCTGTACGGGAAAGTGCCCCTAAACTCAGTCAAACTTGTAAAGGCGAAAGTCTCTGCAAATCACTTGTAACTCACAGCTCAAGTCCCAGTGGAGATATGGAGAATTTCAGTCACGTTGCTCCTGGCTTTCTCCAGGCAGAGAATCCTTTTAAAGAGTAAAACACCGTAAGGAACTTGCTAAACTTCAAATACTGATTTGGTTTGCTTTATAGGAAATGCCCACCTTTGGGATCTGCGAGGAGAAAACAGACATACATACACACTGCAATAGGTACGCTCTTGAAAATGAGGAAGAAGCCTGATCCCAGGTATTCATGAACTACTAAACACAGGGAATCCGTCATTCCTCTGGAATCCTTTATCACTGTGGAAAAATCTGCAGTCTCCTAGAAAATACCTTGAAGTTTGGTCGTGCAGCTCTGAAAATGGCATGGCCTGCTTAACTATACAAACCATTCCTATTTCAAGGTCCCTTCTTTATTCCACCTTGCTGCTTTGTTGGACTGATTGTTCTGCCAGGACGCTCTGTGTAAGACAAAGTGATGGCAGTAGAGGCACTAGTTTGCCTTGTGCAATCTACTGTTGTGCAGTTTGAGAAGAAAAAGCAAATGCACTTACATGTGAGCCAGTATTTCTGTCCTTAGGAGGCCATCAAATTTAGCTTAGAAATAGTCCAAAATAACCTGTTTAAGTATAAGGTAATGCACCCTTAGAAGACTGCCTAAGTCTAGCTGCCTTCTTCATGATATTGTAGTGACAAAATAGAGTAACTGAGAAAATTAAGAATACATCCCATGGTAAAAAGAATCATAATTATGTTAGAAGCACTGTAACGGAAGTTAAGATAAAACACACAATAAATCAAAATGTGAAATCACTGACTGAAATCAGACATGCATGCATTTCAGAGAATATAATATGTTAAATATGTAATTTTAATTTGTCATCATTGAAAGGTAGCATAAAGTTGCAAATTTGCTCATTTAGCTTCCTAAAAGTGCTAGTTCATTGGCATACTTAAATAGAAATGTCAATTCAATTGAAATGTTGAAAACATGTATTTATCACCCTGTTTCTAGGTTGTGGGGAAATAACAAAATGGAACTTTCTGTGTCATTTTCTGATTTTAACATTCATAGTATTCTTTCTTGCAGACACTTGCCCTTAAGACACATAGATCACCCAGCTCTCTGAGATGATGTAATAATTACCAGGCCTTGAATTACAATGCTTATCTTATTTACATGTTCAGCACTTCCATGATTATTTTTATCAAAACAAAACACTCAACAAAAAAGAGACTTAAGAGAAAGAAAAGGGATTATTAAGGATGTTTTGAAGAGGAGTGAAGTGCAAATATATTAAACATACTCAGTTGTGCTGCATTAACAACAATAACCAAAAAGTAAATGTTTTATTTGCTGATAAATAGTGTCCTGACAATATTTCTAACATTGGAAGCCTATAAAATAACCATGCTGTGTCAAAATGTGGTTTTTTTCCTGCTAACTTAAGAATCTCATAACTTCAAGCATAGTATATATATCACATTAAGTTACTTTTTGCTTAATCATCACAGCAAAGACATTTCTGTTCTTTCAGAAAAGGAAGAAAAGGAGCAGATATATTATTTAGTTAGTTAAAAAGAAGGTTGTTTGTGGTTTGTTTTTATTTCTGCAAACACTTCAACTAAGAATAGCCTAGAATTTAAAATGTTGCCATAGAAATATATGCCTTTATACATGGTAGCCTCCTGCATGCCATTGCAGAAGACTGAATGGAACTCTAGAAGCAACCTGATAAAATTTTAAATTCATACCCATAGGTGATGTGTATCATTCTGAGCAAAAGTGTGATGTTGGAACTGCACAGAAATGTGTTATTATGTTGCTTTACTAAATGTATTGGCTGTGTCAGGTTGTTCTATAACTTCAGTGCAGTTGCATTGAAAACAAAGTTTCAGATCTGCTTGCGAACTAAGTGATGTAATCTTTGAAGAGGTTTATTGCTTGGTTTGGGTTGGAGTTTCTTTTCTTAGTTGTTTTTTATTTAGTTTTAGGGGTTTTTTAGCAAGAGTGGGGGCTGATGTTGTCTGATGTAGAAGAAAAGGCTTTGTGTACTAGTCTTTACTCAGGTAGAAAAGCCATGAACTACAAAAGGTGAATATTTCACACTTTTTTAATGTTGCTGGCAAAACTCATTAGGGTGAAAATTAGGGCAGAAAGAGGCTGAAAAATGCTCGTCCCTCCCAACAGAATAATTTCTACTGCCCATTATCCCTGAAACGATTTGTAGGTCTAACAGATATGAAAATTTCCCAAAGGCAAGTAGCTCTTAGTAAAGTGACAAACTCTTTCCCTTTGTATTTTTGTCGGTGGTTTTTTAAATTGCAAAAGACAGCAGGAATTTGTTTGAGATTAAATGAAAGACCTTGAAATTGCTCTTTTTCTTTTCTGTGTAACCTTCTCCAAGACAAGGCTACATTTGGGGGCTTTCTTGGAAAACGGTGCACAAGATATATTCAAATCTTTAACAGCTTCTTTTTTTCTTATATTTGGAGTTTGAACCTACATGGCCGTTGCTTTATTCTACATCCAGCTTTGTAATTTTTTGTACTATTTGAATCTGTCAGACAGATTTTGGCTACATTTTTATTCACAGATAATCAAAAATGGGCACTCTTAGGTGTTAAAAGTTCTAATTAGGTAGATCCTTCTGTATTTAGTAAAGTTCCCATAGACATACACAAGAAAGGTGGGAAGTAGGACAGTTTCCGTGGCTGAATATTATTCAATGTGTTTGTGCAGTTCAGATTTGTGGGACTTTTTTGTGATTTATGGAATAGAAATTTCCAGGCATTGGGCAGGACTTCTGAGTATTTGACTACTGCACAAATGTTTTTTTTGCTATTTGGGAAAAAGTCAGAGGAGGAAGAATTAATAGGTTGTGTTGGTAAGCTATGGTTGTCCTAAATACATGCAGATATTTTTGTAATCTGTTTAAAATTAATAGTCTGTTTAAACTGTATTAGAAATATGGACATGACTAGTCAAAATCACAAGAATAATTTTATTTTACTCAGTTTTCCCCAGAGGAATATTAGCACTGGAAGAAATGTGGACTAAAAAATGTTGCAAACATTGTTTGATATTAAACTACATTAATTATGATTATATTTAGCAATGGTACCTTAATGGGTTAACTTGTAACAGAAGATGCTATTTAACATAACATCTGTGAGTTTCAGAAACCTTCACATTTTTATCTTTTTGGGTTAAGAAATATAAATGAGATCCATCAGTATTACTTCTCCAAGATTAATTACCAGGTCAATGCACATATTGTCATGCTGAATGGTTCCATTTACTAGTTAAAGTTTCTGAATCAATTTCTGTGTATACTTCCTATACACATTCTTCAGTCATGTGAGAGAGGAACAAAGTCAGCAGAAAGTCCCCTGGAAGGAAATAGTAGTGTCTTGCATCATACGCTTGAAGACTAAGATTGAACATTCATAGCAAAGAATGGACAGAGAAAGCCCATGTAGAACACACGGAGTTGACTCTAGGTGAATGACTGCTTAAACTACCATTATTTTACTGGTATGAGTGGCACCAAGTGCTCTTGGCAGAAAGCACTGGCTCCACAGAAACATTAGTACCATCAGAATTCCTCAGTACTTCTCCCTTTCTATTAGATAGTCAGATTGATTCCCCTCAGCTAGCTTCCAGCCAAGCTACTCTAACAAATTCTCTTAGCTATTAATGACTTTTGATAATGTCATAACCGTTCAGACAGACCCCTCAAGCTTTGGTCTCAAAGCAGGTCTAACCATGGGTTGTCATGTTTGGTTTGTGTTACTTTATTTAGTTTCTGAATCAACTACATCTCTTGCAAGCGGGAATTTTAGCAAACAGGACTCACTAAAATGTGACTTGAGGAAAACAAAAGAATGTGAAGATAATGGTTCTTTTTAATTTAAATGAAGATTCAAATAGTTAAGATGGGCTGGTATAATGTAGAACATCTATGAAGAAATTAAGAAGCTGTACAATCTGGTGGAAAAACTAAGGGAATGTTTAATCATGTTCTGGATTACTATCTGACCTGGAATTAGATGTTATCTTTCTCACCAAGTTTGATGGGCTTGCATGAGCTGCCCTAACAGTCAGTGATGCCTTAAGAGGTGTCCTGGAGTATCTGAGGCATGTGCATGAGACTGATAGACACAAAATGAGAACTAGGGCACATTTGAATATTTCTGGAGTGGCACCTGGACTCTAGGATACATTAGGACATTTGAAATAGGAGTAGACGCCCATGTGGGAACAATTGAATTGAATTTTTGATCTACTCTGAGAGCCTGGTGAGTTGGTTCACTTGGTGCCCATAAGTAATTTGAAATATCTTGATTCATATAAGCAATTTGAAATATCTTGGTGTCTGACGTGCTCACAGAAAAGACTCGAGGCTTGTAGGACATATGATCAACTGGGACCCAGGCAAGGTGCTTTAAGACACCACAAATGGCACTGCATATCTATGGACAGGCAGAGGAGTTGAATCCTAAGTGTAGCTCAGTTACATACACCTGTGCTGCAGATAATTAAATGCATTTGAGAATTAAACGAAACCCTTGAAACTACATTAAGTAAATTATATCAGAGCTGGTTTGCTGAGACAATTTTTAAAGGATTACTGTTATTTTTTAGAGGTTATTGATAGAGGCCACATACATACCACACACTCTTTCCATCTGTTTTTCTAACTAGGATTTTATTTTAATCTTTTCAGATTTCTAGGTCTTTGACTTTGGGATTGCATCCTAATGGTTGCTTTTGGATGGGACTCCTATTTTAGCCAGTGCCTTTAGAAATTGCTATAGTACATAATAACTATAACAGTAACCTCATAAAGTAGTATAGGGCTCAGAAAACAAAAATGTAACAACAACAACAACAAAAAAAATCCTGACAGTTATTGCTGATACCATAATACTAAATAACGGGTTCTTGGGTCAAGCTTGAAATATAAATGAGGAATAAAATACTCCAGGGTTGTCGTCATTATTGAAGTCATTAAACTCATCACAATGAAAGATAAATGCTACAAATGGATGAGAAAATGCAGTGGAAAGTGTTTCAGAAAAAAAAAAAAAGTCTGGTTTATGAAAATAAAGTGCAAAACTGTTAAGTGGTTTGTCATAGGAGATTTGAAAAGGGAAAAATATAATTTAATTATGGACACACAGTAACAACTTATTCACATGAGAGATCTTCAAGGGAAGACAGATGGTAGGAAAGATTTAAGTGCAGGATGTAGAATATATACATAGACTCTAGAGACTATTACTCAATTGCCCAGGATAAATATGGCACAACAAAGTTGGCAGTATTGTGTACTGGGCACTTTGCAAGCAATATGGACTTCTAGACAGAAGTCAGAATTTAAACTTGGGCACAAATGGGGAGAATGCAAGTATAAAAACAATATGGGATTTTTTCCCACTGTTGCAGTTTGGGAAGCAAATGTTTCAAAAGGAGTTAGTTTGTTTATAAAGGTTATTTTTTGAGGTGTCTTTATTGTGGAATTGTCTCTATTTTAGTTAGCTCATTAAGGATATCTTGACAAACAGGGTGGTGAAATCATGGTAGTTGAAAAAAAAGTGTGTGTATGAATTTATTATTCTTTCCTGGAAGCATTCCTCAAAAAGCTAGGTCAATGGATACCTCTAAATCACTAAAATAGAAAAATTTTCTAAATTTTGGGGTGCATTTTCACTGTTACTATAACCTTAGATCCCTACCAGAAATTGTGTTCTTCCCTATGACACTGTGTAGCAGAGTACAATAACATTAGTAGCAGCAAACATAATGAAGATAGCTTTTACATTTAAGGGCTTTCTGGTTTGGGGTTTTGTTTGTTTGTTTTCTTTGTTTGGTTCGTTTGTTTGTTTTCTCTCTCTCTGCCTTTTTTATTTTTAAATATTTTTTTGTCTTTTCTTGTGCTTTAATTTAGACATACATATTTTTTAATGTAAAAACATGATACAGAAACAAAACGTGACAGTGTAAGAATGAACAAGAGGAATGCACTAAATACAGTGTTAGCCCCTGCAGATTTGCTGAAACTATTCAGAAAGAAGAACTGCTGGTCTGAGCAACAAAGTGAAAGATGTTACTGGCATTGGCTAAGAGCGCCCATGGGAAAAAGAAGCACTTAAGTGTTTGAAAGGTCTTTCTATGACTATGCTGCTATTAATGAAAGATGATCTTAACTAACTAAAATTTTAGGATAAGGCAACACTCCTCTCCAACTAAATAAATTAGAATGTATATTTAGAATAATGATTAGACTGTTGATTTGACAATAAGGCAATATTGAAATTAAGCTGAGAAGGAAGTGGTTCTTATTACTGATCCACGAATTGCTGTCTGCCCAAACTCACTAGCTCAGCTGCAGACATGTATATTAAGCCCATTTGTCCTTTGAACAAATTCGTAGCATTCATAAGTTCCAATCTGAATAATAAATTCAAGGATTCTTAGCTGCATTCTTACTGTAGCTGAGCATATCCATTATGTTACATGGATGAATTAGGAATGGAACAAAAATGAAGAAAAAAATTTATTAATGAGGTTTAGAAATAGGTTGCGTATTTTAAAGGATCAGTTCTGGTTAGAAGTGTTACATCATTAGCACAGTTCTGGTCAGACAATGTAATACAGTTGATTTACATGGATCTCATTTCTATAGATGGTTTTGTGAAAGCAATAAATTTCTAATTATGAAGAAAAAACTTAGGATAAAGACATTTAGTAAAGAATGCTAAATTTAAGATAGTTGCTATAAAAGGGTTGATACTACTAGTATGGAAATTATCAAAATATACGTTTCATTAGAACATATATTTTTGTAGACAAAATCCCATTCACTGTAAGATTCTGTGGTTTTCAGTGAATTAATACTGTTTTTCCAAATGTCAGGGTTTACTAAAATAAGAAAAAAATGCTCTTGTAGAGAGAAAAAAGCCAATTGCAAATCTCTCTTCTGTCTGAATTTATGACCAATCAATGCGGGATCAAATTTTTGAGCAATAGTGGAAGAAGAAGAAAACTTAGAAAACATAATTGTGTGACGTAAATCCCTTTACATTGGACTGAGTGCCCTATATGAGTGCCCAATAACTCTTTGACTGGAACAGGATCCTTTATTATACTAAACTAACAACTGTCCTATCACAACTTAGCTGTTTTCCATACTTCTCAACTAACTCTGTCCAAGACAAAATTGCTGCAGAAGGGACAAGCCCTTGGCAATGTGAACATGAGCCAATTTGTACTTGGAGGTTGAGCCTATGATTTAATTCTGTTTCTTGCTCATTTAGAGGTGTGAATATCCACAGCGTCCTGGTGCTATTTCCTGTGGTCTCTTTTTTTGAGCCAGAGATTCATAGATGGGCTTAAAAATTCTAGGCTTTGTTGTTGTTTATGTTGATATTTTCCTTTCTGCTTTCTTCAGTCTATTATGCAATTCCTTCTCAGAAATCCTGTTGGATTTCTAGGACAACCTTCAATGTCCCTGCCTTTCACTCTGACTGACATTGGACAAGCAGACTAGAATATAGCAATGAGAATTTGTATTTAATTAATTTTTTTTTCTTTCTTCTTTTTTTTTTCTTTTTTCTTTTTTCTTTTTTCTTTATTCTTTATTCTTTTTTCTTTTTTCTTTTTTCTTTTTTCTTTTTTCTTTTTTTTTGCCATGTGCACTAATATTCTATGTTAAAACTACTAGAATGGTTTGTCGACTTGATTGAAATTGCTATAGTTATGACCAATGGCATTCATATATAATTCTGTACTCTTTGAACTCAAGGCAGATGTTTTGGACTGGATTTTAAATAGGGTTTCAATATCATTTGAGATGTTCATGCTTAGATGGAATTCAAGGCATCTTGGACACCTGAGATACCTGTCCAGGGTTTATACATTTTCTATTCTGAATTGGTAGCTGGAACTCAGGCAAGATACTTCAGCATACCTTAAATGTTACAGAGGATTATGTTAAAGCCTCTTAAGTGTTCCCCAGCTGAAACGTAACAGCTGTATTGTGAGCACATGAATTTGCACATCTCAGTCTGTAACTGAATTGCAGCTTCTGAGGTTGGGTGAGCTAAATCACAGCAAAGCTATTTGACTTTTATATTGCTAGAGATAAGTGTGATGAATCTCACACTTGTGAATAACATCCTCAGGATGGAACTTTCAATTAAAAATAAGAACACACATATAAAAGAAGGTAGCTGAAGAGTATCTTTTAAATATTTTTTTCACTGTCAAATGACATTTTATTAAAAGACAATCAAAATATTACAGACAATACATATAATTGATTATTTTTAGTGATGTTTGCTGTAATATTAAGACACAGATAGATATATATTTACTTTTAAATTTTTACACCATATTAATATGCAATCTTACATTACTTGAAATCAAAAAATAGGATAATATCCTAATAACAATAATGGCAACAATAAAAATGAGACTTTTTTTGGTTTGGGGGTTTTTCCCTGCTTGCCAAGAGTGTTTTTC
Organism: Aleadryas rufinucha; assembly: GCA_013397815.1. NCBI lineage: Eukaryota > Metazoa > Chordata > Aves > Passeriformes > Aleadryas > Aleadryas rufinucha. Next base: position 323,212 of record VZTH01010916.1, read on the forward strand.
TATTGGTTTCAGGAGGATGTCCTCAATTTCATATCACAAAAATAGATCGGAAAAAACCAAAGAATATAAGCCAATTTACTCTCAATACATCCTAGTATAGCAATTATGAAATACAATAAAAATATATGTAATATTGCCATTAGATAAACATTGTACATGCTTATCTAATAAACATGTACATTTTTTTTTTGTTTTGCTAACGTCAGTCCAAAAAACATCAGTAAATACAGGAGAAAGATGAAAATAACTAAATCCAGCTCCTTCTTAGAAAAGTACCCCTAATAATTAGTTCAGTTGTGACTGAAAGTTAGAAGCCATAGACTTTGCTGTAGTATCTGAGTTTGTAGAATGAGTCTAGTTCTAGTTAGAATCCATAAAGCACACAGATCAATATAACCACAATTGACACTAATTGACAAGCCAAATTGACAGTATTAGGGCAGAGGCCAAGAAACCAGATACTAACTCTTTTTTTTCTCCCTCTTTTTTTTCCTCCCTTCCCTCACTATGACGCATGGGTTCTGACAAAAGATCTAACTTTCTGAAAACACAGATTATATTAATCAGATTAATAGATATGCCTATTAGGATGTTTTACTTCATTCAGTTGTGAAGATGAGTTTCAGTGTATTCATTCTGCTGAAATTCTCACACCTGCACTCTAGAGTTCTCCTGCTGAGCAAGTCACCTTTGTCTTTCTGTACAGTCAGTGGAGAGAAATGGGAGCTGTTCAGGTTCATGTGATATCTTGGGATGCCAAGAACAGTTCAACTGTAGGCATAGACACCAAATTTAGCTGATTAAATATTGTCATATGGGTGTCAATTTTTGTGTCTAAACTCTTATTTCAGTCATCAAAGGAACAGCCAGTGTAGAGAATAGAGAATTGACAACAGAGAATAGAGAATAGAAAGTGTCTCAGATCTGTTTAAACAGAATTTAATGTAAAACTCAGCTTTTAAATGTAATATTATTTTGGATTTTCTGGGGTATCCAACATATCCTCTAGCTGCCACTTGAGAAGCTTATAGTTGTTTTACAGGTCCTAGTTCACATCTGTGAACTCCACGAGTGTCCTGGTTGTCTGAGATATCCTAAGACATTTCAAACCAGCCATTTATGCTTTGGCCAAGTTTAAGTTTGTCATTGACTGTATGTGGGGCTTAGATCCTTAGTTCACATTTGGACACCTATGTTTGGAAGTCTGAATCTCTAAATAAGTCTTATCCATATTTAGAAAGAGATAAAGCATGTTTTAAAAGTTTTATTTCTTTCTATTCACTCTAACAGGAATCTAGGGCACCTAGTCTAAATATATGACTACAACCATAAACAGCTGCATTTCCTCAAATTAATTCCACACTTTGAGTCTTTCACTTGGGCCATCTATTCCTTTGCTGTAAAATAGCGTAGCATGAGTGACCTACCTGAATGGAGAGGCAAGGATTCAGGTGTCTGACATCGCCCTCTTACCCCTTGCCCCAGCAGTGTGGAATTCTGGAAAATACTAGCCTCATAATACATCTGAGTTCTCAGACCCCCAGGAGACCTTCCCTCACTTCAAGAAGTCTGACTCCATCAAGAAGTGGCCCTATTGAGCAAAGGCATCCTTGCTCTGGATTCATCTTGGGGGAGGAGGAGGCTGGGTGGGAAGGGGGAAGAATATAGAAGTTTTAGCTCTTAATATCTCAGTGATATTAAAAACACAAATTAAAATATGAAAATACCTGGAAGTAGTTTCCTGTCTCGGGAATAGCTCATATATGCAGAAGTGTCATGTTAAGTCCAAAGAAATCATAATGCTGATAATGAAAGTATTCTTTTCCTCCTTTATTGCATCATTATAGTATTTATTGCACAAAATTGCATATTATTACCCAAAGTCCATGGTGAAGAAAAGTTTGAAAATTCCTTCTGAAACTAATATTGAAGTTTTGAGAAGGATTAGTAGAGATCTCGGTAGACTTAAGCACAAATTGTTACAAGGAGTCAAAACTGATAAAAAAGTTCTCTCGCATGATTCAGAAACAAATTGTAAAACACATTTTTAAGCCAAAGTCACGAGAAATATCTTTGGGTTTATAGTAATTAACTATATGCCCTATTACCTTCTGTCAGATTTAAAAGATTGCAAGAAGCAGAGTTAAAATGAGAATGAATTGGCTTAAGTTACTTAGCTTTAGAAACACTAGTGATTGTTTTAAATAAAGTCAGTGTTGTTATTTGCCTTCTATCTCTCATGAACAAGGCTGTACAACATAACCACTATGCATAATTTATAGATGATGATTTGGAAAAAAAAATCAACTCCCCAAAAGTCAGCATTGAAATAGAATTTTCATTTGAAGAAATGTCTGAGAAGGGTGAAGCAGAATGAGGAATTTCATGCTGGATTTTTCACTACATTAGGCAGTCTGTGTGTGGCAAACAAAAACAGCTCAAGTTTTTATTCCTAATTGACTCTGATTCCTGGTAAATTATGCATTTGAACATAGTTCTGTAATCAAGTTTTAATTATTTTTCATGTTAATATAATACTTCAAACCAGACATTTTACATGACTATTATGTTCCTCATCACATTGTCTTTCTCACTGGATTCAGTGTGTTATTAAAATTTTCATTGAATTGCCCTATAGAATGGTAGAACAGTTTCAATTTATTTTTTCTCTTATTTCTCCATCTCTGTCAAAGTAAAGTTTCAAGCTTGAGTTCTATCATATAATTTGTGTAACAAGCTATTTGTATACAACTGGTTAGATCCTGATACAGCTTTCTGAAACAAATGTTACATTTTTACCTGCTTCACAGTATTTTGAAATAGTCACGAAAAATCAATTGCAACACATAGATGAGTCTTCAAAAATATGGAGGAAGACTTCTGCCTTGTTAGTTCAACAGACATTGGGATAATAGTAATAATAATAATAATAATAATAATAATAATAATAATAATAACAATAATAATAACACATTAGTGCAAAACCCAAGAGTTGCTTTACAAAATGGGAATCTTTATTTTATACTCAAAGTATGAGCTGAGTATGAATTTTCAGACCACATACATAAGAAAGACTGATTCAAAAGCAGTCTCACTTCTACACATCTATATAATAGAAAATCATCTCAAATAAATACAGAACTTCAATTCAAAAGAATCATAACTTTGGTAATAGAATGGAGAGAGGTAAATAAATGGCATTGCTTTAAAGTGTAAAAAATTTTTAATTTCTACTTCTAAATTGCCAGACACTTGGAGCAGGATTTAACTTCTTCCATAATCTTTCTTCCTACTGACCTTTACATAAGAATGTTGTTTAACATGCCTTTAGTGTACCACACACCCACCCACATATAAAATATGGTAATCTGATATTAATTTGATGTATAGTTCTGTAAATTGGCATTCAAATCAAGGAGTGTGAGACTCACTAATAGTAGAATTGACTTATGCCTATCTATGGTATTTTACATTAATGGAAAAACCAGGATAAATGAGGCCTAATCAAAGTTAATACTCTAATTGCTTGGCCATGTTAATACCATAGTCTGGATTTCATTGCGTTTTCAAAAATTCCATGTATTCAGTGCAAGTAATGCAGTAATGATGGGCAAATCTTTAACCAATAGATTTTGCTCTTAGTTAATTCCCAGTGTTGAATTATATTAATATAATATCTAGAGCATATGTTTTAAAGTAGAGCTGATACATAGTTGTGAATATTCTGGCTAGTGGAGAGAAGGGGTGTGTTCATCAGAAACTAAAAGTTTCTTCCGATTTTGGGAACTGAATAACTACATACAGTGAAGAAATGTTTTATATGTTGATGTCAGAATTGTGGAATAAAGCAAGTAAAGTAGGACCCCAATGTATGTGCCTAGTACCATTTAAGATATTTTAGGATAACTAAGAAATATATATAGTGATGGCAGATGTGCACAGGTCTGAAGAGCACTTCATATCACTCTGGAGAGAAAGATGGAGACCAGATACCATGTTCTAGGCCCTCTAAAATGTCACTGACACCTATGTAAACGCCCTTGAAAGAGAAGGACACACTGACACTATTCTCAGTTTGTTCAAAATGCCTGTGTCAAGTCCCTGACCCTCAAGATCAGGACTGGGGGAAAATGGTATCTCCCATGGTAGAAGAAAGTCCAGTCTGAAACCACCTGAGGCATATGAATATACACAGGTCTGTGGAATCTGATGATGTGCATCTCATGATCCTGAGGGAACTGTCTGAGGCAGTTGCCAAGCGATATTTCTCCCATTTTTTAAAAAGTGTACTAAAGAGGACCCTGATAACTACTGATCAGTGGATCTCATTTCTGTGCCTGCCAAAATCATTAAATACAACCTCCTGGAAGCTATGTAGAAACACAAGGAAGACAAGGAGTTGATTAGAGAAAGGGAAGATTGCTCTCGACCAACCCATTAGCCTTCTATGACGGAATGACTACATCAGTAGGCAAGGAAAGTGCTACTGTTGTCATTCTGCCTGGACTTCCGTAAAGCCTTTGATACCAACCTCCATAACATCCTTGTCACTAATTGCAGAGGTGTGGGCTTGACAGATGGACTGTTAGATGGATAAGGAATTGGCTGGATGGCCATGTCCAAAGAGTTACAGTCAATGGCTCAATGTCCAAGAGAAAACCAAGCAGTGTCCTTCGAGGGTCCGTACTGGGACCAGTACAAGTTGCTGTCTTTAGCAGTAACATGGACAGTGGGATTGAACGCACCCTCAACAAATTTGCAGATCACATCAGGCTGACTGGTGCAGTTCATAGGCTTGAAGGAAGGCATGACATCCACAGAAACCTTGAAGAATAGGCTCATGCAAACCTCATGAGACATCCCTGATCATGGCAAGACAGTTGAAGTAGTGATCTTTAAAGTTCCCTTTCAACACAAAACATTCCATTCTATGACCCTAGGCTCTAAGATTCCTACCCAGGACTTAATATTTTAATAGTAATTAGTTTATTCATAATAAATGAGTGGTTATTATAAAATACTAGAAATAAAAATATTGAAAAGTAAAAATATTATGTAAGCATGCTGTTTTTAACATGCTTTATTAAATCACAGAAACAGACTTCAGAAGACAAGACAGCTAGATGCCTATACAAAAAATTAGTATATTTCTACATAATAAGAAAAATCTTTTTTTCTTTTTAAATCATTAAAATGTTTAGCTTTTGCAAATAAAAATTGCATTTCATCTAGTGAATTCTTTCTTGATTACATGTTTGAGAATGAAAGTAAGGTAATAAAGTTTTGGAAGAGCTCATACAAAATCAGCAAGATTTGTGGCACAAGAAAACAGGAGGTATTAATACAGATGGAAGAGAATGGTTCTTATCAATTCACCATCAATTTAGACAGAGTAAATCTTCTACAGCGTGTGGCAAACTTATTGCAGGTGACTGAGAATTTACAGAAATTGTGTCTGTCTACCTACCTATCTTTTCCTGTTGGACACCAGTAGGTGCAGAGGGCTAGTGTATGCTTTTATCACTGTTCACTGGACATTACTCAATGCAATTGGCTGGTGTATTCTAGCATCCCATAGAAGTTCTTGAAAGGGATGTTGGCAGCTGTTCTCGGACACTAAAGGAGTGGAATGATTGTATATAAAAAAAATATTCACATTGATACTTGTAGATATTCGTACCAGTTCTGCCAAAATACCAATATAGTGTTGAATAAATGAAAGAAGTTAGAGCAAATAGAGTATTTAAGGTTTTAACCTTTACTGGACACATTTATTATGCTTTGTAATTTGCATAAGTGAAACAGTAAAACACTTAAAAAAAATTAAATGTGATAACGCTTTTATTATTTAGAGGTTGGATAAGTTCATCAATATAGATATTTAACATTTCATGTACTTTTCAAAATATTCACAAAATAATGATAGTTTTTCTGTCTCAAATAGACAGCCAGATTTTTCATTTTAATTCAAAATGTCTGTCCCAGAAATCATTTCTCCAGGCTAAACCATGGCATATGTCTCACTGCTAAGCAAAATTTTTAACACAGAAAAGCGTTAATTTTTATTTTACAGACCTGAGAACATAAGGGAAAATTACATTTTCAGATGAATTTCTGAATTCAGCTAACCGAAGAGCTTCATTTTATAATACGGATTATAAATTGTGCTGGCAATTAATCTGTAATGTGACTAATCCTTTTTATTATCTTAATAAAAAATAAAATATGTTTGACGTTCTCAATGGAAAAGCATTTCAGGAGTTTTTAGCACAGGGACTCAGCATGCTCATGCGCATTCTCCTACACTTATCTACAAGTTAATACCTTGATCTTGCAATAAATGTCATGCAGGCAGAACATGGCTTTTAATCCCTCAGTACAACTAAAAAACTTATATCTATGAGGGCTTATTTTAAAGGCAAGTGCTTTATTTGAGTGCCTTTACAACTGAGGAAATAAGAAGAAACCCACAGCCATGAACTCTTGAATGATACAGGCAATCATTGCTTTTTGTTAGGCAGAAAAATCTGTCAGGAAAAACAAGTGTGTTTTCTTGGTATTTTAAGGACTAGCTAAGTTGAAAAGTGGGTCAAAAGTAGCCCTGTCATTCTGGCACTTTCTTCATAACCATACATCTGAAAGCTTAGTGAAATGAATAAAGGCGTTCGTTGGGCTAATAATAACTATTGAGTTGGCTGATATTTTTATAAGTTGCTTATATTCATGTGCTGGAACACTACATTTTTAACAGGTAGCCAGCTGAACTGAAGTTAACCAGATAAAGATGTAGGCCAAAATGTTAAATAAATTATTGTTTTAAAAAAATAAATAGATCTGTGTGGTTGTGATTGTGAGTGGAAATGAGCAGACACTGGCCTTGCCAACTACTAGACGTACCTCTTTCAAAGGTTCCATGGCAAAGCTTGGAAAACTTTCAGCTGAGTACAGATGGTATTTCTACAAACATGCCAATAGCCAGGAAAAGCAATGCAGATATGTTCTTATACTAATCAAATCTCTTTTTATCTGAAAAATACGGCACATTATATTATTTTTTAAATATTTTTTTTGTATCTACAATTGAATTCTTTAGTAAGTAAATAAACAAATTTGTTTGTTTCTTTAGTTAAAGACTATCTCTGCTGGGATGATATTTAAATAATGATTCACATACTATTTTATTGCCACACAAGAAGAATACAAGAAACTTTTTTCAAGGACTGAATATTCTTTTGCTTAAACTGAAACTTTTTGTAATAGTAAACAACTACTCTCTGCTACTTCAGCATGAATAGTTTTATTTTGACACAATTGATGTGAAGAGTTTACATGCTTGCAGTAAATATGTCATCTGTAGCTTAAAATCTTTCAGATACCATCATTTGTTCTTCTACTGCATATACCACTGGTAAATGCGATTATCTTACTTTGTTCACAGGATAAACTTGAAATATTTTGAATAAATGTTGGTAGCTGCTGATAATACAATGTTTCTCCAGCTAGCTGGAGCTCATACATTTTTTTTCCATGCAGCCAAGTTCCAAAAGTAGAAATAGATTAACTAAGGATTTCTTTTTGCTATTAAAAATATTATTTTCCTCTATTGAAAAACATCAGTTTCCCTTTTTACATGCACCATACTCACTTTCAGAGTGATTTTATAATTTGATGAATCCTTACTATGCTTAGTTGATTTTTTTGCCAGGACTTGGTTTCATATTCTCCCATAAATTTTTTAATCCATATTTTAGATATGCCATCAAAATGAAACTTCTAGCTTTTAGCAGATGCATTTTCCAGGACAGTGATAATGCTCTGTTATTTCCAGCTTTTAATGTACTTATAACACTTATCCATAAACCTAATTTCTAAAATAGAAAAATAGATCAACTTTGATTCAAGTGTGAGAGATGGTCATAAGTGACTTTTAGACGGAAAGGATTGTGACATTTCATGGATGTTTTTCTTCAAACCTGGGGTGGTCCATTTACTCAGGTGGAGAAATATATATGCAGTAAAAGGCAAGATAGGCCCAGTGAGGAGTAAAACCACAGTTTGTCAAATAAAATAGGTTTTATTTGTATGATATTTAATTTTTTTACAGCTTCTCTACTTCTCTTCAGTCTCCCTCTGAACTTCTATAGGTTTTCACTGCATCTTAGTGTATTGATTTTTATTTATACAGTGGAGCTGATAGACTAGCACAACTTCATTTTGTTGAGTACATGCATGTAAAACTGTGAAGTTATGATAAAATAGAAAAAATAAGGTGAAATAGTGCCTTCAAGTGAATGACTTCAGTGTTCCTAAGAAAAGTCAAATTTTGAGGAAAACACTGATAAAATTAGCAATTATATAGGGTTCAGAAATGAAGGGTTTTTAAAAACCTTGATATTTCAGATATGTAAATAAGTGACCAGTAATTGATTCTCTTTAATTGGGAATCTACACAAAAATAATTCTTTTCAGTGAAAGTGTCAATCAATTAATTTTAAGTAATTATGTAAGTCTCACCTACGGCTTCACTTCTTTCCTAATTTCACCGTTAGCATCCTCTGTTCCTCGTATTCTCTTAGCTTTTTCCTTATTATTTTTTTAATCTTAGGTCCTACAAATCTGTTTTAGTTTCTAGCCCTAATCATCTTAACAATATTAAAACAGATATATTTTGTTCTGTATGGCATAACATGTTTGGCCAAGAGAAAGGAAAAATGTGTTCTAGTCAAAGCATGACTGCCTCCATGATATGGAAAAGAATAGCCTCTCTTTCCTGATTAAGAGACAGAAGCATTAAGTAGCCCACCTCTGGGTAGGTCTGAAACATGTTGAGATAGTCTACTGGGCTCCCACTTAGGTCTTGCAACCTGTCTGTCAGCTCTACAGGTGTCTCCAGCATGCCAGAGAACTTCAAGTGGTGTGGGATGCCTGCTGGTGGGTGGCTGTTGCATACCTAGGTATGTGTTGACAGGGAAATAACAGGTACCTATTCAATCTATAGTCATCTACATAATAACACCTAAATTTGTGTAATTTGAAAGGTGAATCCCATCCTGAGAGACCTAACTCATGATATTTAAGGCAAAAGGTCATCTTCTTGACCTGGATTCTTGATACGAGGATACATATCCATGGGTTTTCAGTGCTTACAGAAAGATGAGGGATCCTCCATTAAATGTCCTTGTCTAGAATCCCTTCCTCCTTAGAAAATAAGCATATTTCCAATATATCTGTATCTGAATTTGAGTTATAATTAAAGAAGCAAATACTACATACTTTGTCTAGTATTGGAGATAGGGAATTATCCATAAAAAATATTTATGGGTCTCTTTAGTCACACACATGTTGTTTGATGCTGAAAATAAAAATAAGTATATACAAAGAGTGAAGGTATTTAAAACGCTTGATTTTGGGTGACTGCATTATCCATAGGAAATAAATACTGTCAAGCAAAGTATGTCCCTAATTCCAGTCACACCAAAGACTTTAGGACTATGTGATGAAAATTCACTGCTGGGGAGACAAAGAAAGAAAAAGTAGGATTTATCTAAAAATACATACATTGTGTTTGTTGAAATAGACAAAAATAGGGTTTATGTGTTCAGCATAAGTAGATTAGCAGCAGTGTTAAAATATATTGCAAGTACATCATAAACTCAGTGAGAGGTATGCATATAGATGTACATACGTGCTCTTATTTTTGTAGTTAAAATAAGAACAAAGAGTAGAGAGAAGTCATAAAATGCCTGAGGCTCTCACATTGTTATGAGTTTGGGGAGAACAAAGTGGTCTGCTGAGGACACCTGTCTTTCTCTTTCTGTGCAGAACCGTAAGTCTTGTACTTAAACTTGGAAGAGAGCAGATCCTAACAAATCTCAAAAGAACTTGATTCTGTAGTAGGAGAAAAGAAGCATGTGTCCAAGTCATCACATCACAATTTACCACTGCAGAAATTATTTTCCTCTTAATTGGCTTCCACTGCAATGGCTTCACCTGTGACAATGGTCAACCTACTGCAGAGCCAGGACTGGAGAGCACCTTTGCCAACTTCAAAGGACTGAAGAACAAACTTAATGATAGAGATCCCTATTGTCTGATGCCCTGTTTCTAGAGAAAGACCATATTCTTAAACAATGTTTTCTATCCTATCTAATTTCTCAGGTTCCATAATGATGCCAAATGATTTTTTTTTAAAAATTATTTTTTCTTTTCATTTTTTCCTAATGCATTAACACAATACACAAATAAATGTCATTCAGATCATGGAAGGATGTGTGGATGCGTCATTAAGAAACATCTGAAGTGTTGACATCATGAACACTGATTTTTCAAAGACATTTGTGAAGGTTTTGTTAAATACTTCCTTTAATGTCAGGAAACAAGAGAAATTGTTCACCATTTTGAAATGTAAGGGTTAAAAGTCCCACCTGGAACTTCCAAGAATAAAAAAAAAAGGATTCATAGTTGAGCTCAAATTTTGTTTCTTTATCTGACTTTACTATGTGCAATATCTTTTCCTCAATATGTTAGGTGACACCGTACAAGAAGGAGAAAGTACATTTTTGTGACTTCAGGTAGAAATATTTTCTGATATTTTCTGATAGGTTGCATTCTCATAATTTATTCTGTGTAGTTAGACAGACATGCTAGATATGTGAGAGTGGGCTTTTGCTGTTGACAGTGAGTATACCCCTCTCTATTGACAAAGTAACAAATGCTAAATTTCACTGTCAGTCTTGTCAAGACCATGGATAAAATTTACTGCAGGTACACAATAGAGGCAAAAGTGTAATATGAGTCTGTGCCACTATGCAGTGTGTGGGGGTGTATGCAAAGAAATTTTCGGGTATAAGACATATCAGAATTTGGAACATCTGAATTTAGTAAGTGTTCTGATACAATATACTTAAATTGCTAGCTCAAAAGCCATTGACATTAATAATAGTCTTTCCAATGTTTACAGTAGGTATACTATCAGGTGTACTATACATATGTACAGATTATATGTGTGTTGTGTGCAGAACTTAACTGACTCCCAAACCAAACCTGTCTTTACATAAATGTCGAACTGCTATAGAATACAGTTCCCTCAGCCTGAGGACTCCCATTACTTCAATGAAAAATGAATGAGATCCTTAAATGGCAGAGATAGAAAGTTATAATATCAGAGAACAAAATAATGACTAGAAAGACTGTGAATGTATTTTGTATGTGTAAAGTATACTACCTACCATGGGAAGTAGATGTCCAGAGTAATTAATATTGTTGATCAATAAATTACCTTTTGAATCACTTGGGCACATGAAGACTATGCTTTTTTGTCTGGTTTCTGTGTATTTTATCTGAAATTTATACTGGTTTCATCAAAGTGATGTTAAATCCATGCATATTTTTCACCACATAACTGAATTTTAAAGATGCTCATTATTTATACATGATTATTAATATAAGACATTTTAATTTTATTGTGCTTACTAATGAATGAATCATTTGGTTGAAAAGATTTTATTTTTTCATTTGTATTGTGATAAGTGTCCTAGGCAAGTACTTTATTTATTCATTTGAATTTCATTAGCATATGCATTCTAAAATATTTGCCATATATAACTATGCAGGTTTTTTGCAAAACTTTAGCCCATGAATAAATATGGACAAATCAGTGTACAAATAAATATTTTTTTGGCGATAATTGCCAGGAAAACAAAAAACAAAGCAAAGAAAGAAGCACCACCACCTGCACAGTAATTATTGGATTCTTAGAACATTTTTGAACTTATTTTTGAAAGTTTCAAAGGATAAATAAAATAGAATTAACAGTATATATATTCTAATATTTTTGTACTATTGCATTCCATTCCTTACTGTAACCACCTATACCATTCTTAACAATAAACTATTCTTGGATGATACCATGTGTTACATGTAAGTTGCCACTAAATGTAAATTGCATATCACTCTTAAGGGAAGGAAAAGCAAGTATAAAAGCACTGCCATTTCTAAAATTTAGAAGGACAGAGAAATCAATTTTCAGATGTAGAGAAACCATGTGAAAAATAATAATATAGAAAATTGAGCATAATTTGGTCTTTGTTTAGAGATTTGTTTGAATCCGATGGCTATACAATTTAAATATCTATTGCATATATATTGCAGCAGTATTCAATTTTTCTCTTTTATAAATTGTAACAATTTTAAAAATTGTTTCTCTACATAATTTTTTTTTCACTCTATGGGTTTTCAGCTGTTGTTTCATTTCTCTCTTCATCATAAGAACCATGAAAAACAGAATATAATTTTTTATACCTAGTTGCCTGACAGTAGGCACCATCAAACGATATTTAGGTATTCAAGGAAATGGCCTGATTTTCTGAGGTGGTAGTACTAATGGACACTTTAATTTCTTGAACAGTAATGATAGGGGGGTTTTATGCATTATTTTATTGTTGTGATAAAGAAATATTTCTACATTAAATTTATTTCTATGATTTTAAGATCAAACTTGGCATTCTGAAAACAGTAGAGGCTTTTCCTGATCAATCTGGAAGTAGAGAGCAATTTTAGGAAGGCAAAATATCTGTTTGAAAGCTAGGGTTATCTGCCTTCTTTCTTCTTTTTCAAACTCTTCTTTTCTTCTTACACCATTTACAAGTTATTAAATTTTTCATTGTGCAGCTTGTGCATCTCCTGCCTGATCACTTGCCTTTACTCGTATCGGGTCAGCAGTTTAGAAAGCAAGGACAGCTAAACAGCTTGTTGTGTACCAGTTCTGTTCACAGCAGAACAGAGCTACTCAAACCCCATTTTTGCAGGTAACTTAGCAGAAGTGTTGACAGATCGTTAGGCAGCTCTTGAGGCCAAAAAGTACCAACAGCACTGTTATTCTTTTCATGAAGTAGAAGTATGACGGATCACAGTTGTTCAAAATGACCCCAGAGTACTTTTGTTTCAATGCAGCAAGCCATGATTGCTCGACATACTCACAGCACCTTGATGTAGACAGTGCTTAAGAGAAACTAAAGATTTCTGTTAAGTTTTTGTTGGTTTTTCTAAAATATACTTTGCATAGTGATATTTACATAGTTGTTAAAATCATTCCGAAAAAATACAGCTAGCCTGTCAGACAGACAGACTGCACTCTCAATACCCATACAGGCACAGGAATACCTACCTTGGTCAAGTTTCCTAATATTTTCTGCTCCAAGATGTAGACATCATATGTTACATAACACCCTTTTTTGTTTCCTGCATCTGTGACAGCATTTCAAAGGAATTTTGATATAATGCTCATCATAAATGGCACAGAGCCCCTCAGGTCAGCTTCTGCTGCTTCTGCAGAGCTCCATACAGGAGTAACATCATTTTTAATGAACCTACACTCACCAGATTATATAAATCTGATAAAGTAATAAAATCAGCAATGTATGTGACACAACACCATTCTGCTTACTCAGTCTTACCAATGTACAAAACGGGCAGACATCATGAGAAGCATATAGATTTTAAAACCCGCAACTTCACAAAGATCTAACCTGACTTATTTCACATCAACAGAACTTCACCCTTTCATTTATGCATTCCATCTCTAATGAGGTGATTCAATTAGACCAGAGAGTTTAGTGTAGCATCAAAAAATCATAGCCCAAAGAACATTATAGTTCCACAGCGTTATATGGTTTATTGTTATACAATACAGTCATAGTGCATGGCTGAATAAAAGAGAACACTTTATTAGTTTATTAAGGAAGTTAAAATATCAATAACATTTTTAAGCATAAAATTTTTACTTTGTAAACCAGCCACAAATAGTAAACATTTTAATGGGTATAAATCATGCTAAATCCATTGTGGGCCTTTCTCTCCCAACTGACTATGGAGAGAATTTACTACATACCTGCTGAATACATCTGCGGATAAAATGAAGTATTCACTGTAATACTTCAATTAGAAAAGAAATCAACAAAGAACTTTAGGAATTCATCACTATCTACTATAAAGATAACTCTCCATCATAAAGTATTTATCTGCTAATACATAAATGAAAACCTAATAATCTGAAATTACACTCAACAGTGATCTAAGATAACCATGTGACACTCCACTGAAATGGATTTGAAGTGGTCACACTGTTTATTTTGGGGTCACAACTGTCAGGACAGTAACTTTCAGCTGACGAGTGTAGTGACATTTTCTTAAGCTTTTCCAGCTAAATTGCTAAGGCAATTATATCTTTCCCCATCAGATGCTTCCTGCTGTATTTATTATGAAGACTGCCAGCCAAATCATGGAAAACAGAAAAGAACTTTCTGATTGTATCTTTTTCTCAAGATACATGCAGTTTTTTCAAATTATATTGTCCCAGGAAATTTTTACTCATAAACTCAAAGACTCTATGATCTAATTTTGTATTTTTTCAGAAGTTCCCTAGGAGATGACTTAAAAAGATGCTGCTTTTTAGAGAAGCCCAGATGAATGGAAGTTAACTTTTCTTCCCTATGCTAAGTAAGGATAGCAGAGGAACAAAAACTCACGCATGGCTGACACTGAAGTGTAGTACAGATCTATTTTATACATAATACATTGATGACACTTTTCAGAAGCTGTTCATTCTGTTACTCCTGTAGTTCTGCTGAGGTTCGTGGATCTTTGTATCTCCCTGCATAACTTACAGTCATGTTGGCAAGTATTACCCAGGTGCAGTCTTACCTTATGCAGCCAGATGTTACTATATTGTGTAATTCTTCATAGTTTTTAGAAATTGGATTTTCTTTCCTTTCTCTAGCCCTAAATGGACTTTTATATCCTACCATACAATTGTGACAAAAAGATCTCTGCAAATTTGGATGAGTGAATCAGTTTCTCCTTCCCCTTTTCACATTAAATTACCTGTAACTGCATTTTTGGATCTAAAGAGGCTACTATCTATGTACATACGCATATAGGTAGACATACAGATAGATGAACAGACACTCTGTCTGCATGTGTAGGTCTCTACAGACAAAATAAAAATGGAGGAAAAAATAGAGTAGTTTAATATTTAGCAATGGAGGAAGAGATTATAGGGAGTTTGAAATCTTCAAAACTTTTAGATTTTAGGAGAAAATCTGTGCTTTGGTGGTTTAATTTTCAGTACTTACAGTGAAAATACTGTTCTTGAAAATATGCATCCTCATACTCTTTTTTGTTCAGTTATTTTCTGTCTGGCTTCTGCAGAATTTGGGGTTCAGAGCTGACCTCTCAGCAAAGCTCTGTGGCACCCTGGGTTGTCATGTAAAGAATAATCCTCACAATAAGAAATAACCAGAACTTACTTAGTTGTTTCATAATAAATAAGATATTTAGAAAAATAATACTTAGCCATGAAGAGTAAAGCTTTTTAGAAACAAGGAAATATATAATCCTTTGTATATAGTATACAAACACTAGTGAAAGGTAGCATGTATGTGGTCACCATATTTCTACAGCTACATTAACATTTGAAACAACTTACACTGGCACAGTAATTGTTTTGGGTTTTGGAGTTGTGCTTTTTTTGTTTCTTTTTTTTTTTTTAATTTTAGAGAATGTATGTGCATGAAAGCTCACACAGCATTTGAGTATAAAAAAACTATGAAAATGGAAATTTTATGAACATAACAGCAAAACTATGGTGAATTCCTCCAAGTGACACAACAGATTTTGAAATTCTACAGGCTTCAGACCTGTGCCTATCAGGTAGAAAACAGATGCGTCACAATCCAAATAGTCAGTTGCTGGAAATACAGTGTTTCTACTGATTACATTGATGTTGGTATCTAGAAGAAAAGTGTATCTGGTGTTTTTAATGATGTGCAAAACAGGTGCAAAGTACTTTTTATATGTGTAAGGCTGTCCAAATGGTGCTCATTAGATGCAGCAACAGATAATACCCTTTCTGACACTTTTCTTCCTCACATATCAGTGTCCCAAGACTGGAAATAACGCACTGTTATAAAGGAGTTGGACTCAGAAGTTTCTGAGAATATGCATTATTTCCCACTTGCGTGGTATGGATGACAATTACTCCAAATGTGTGAGGAGATTCAGGGAAGATTCAGGACTGATTTTTCTCTTTCCAGCCTTTTCTTTGTGGATACTGACTGAGTTGACTGGTTGTGGAGGGAAAGAATATGTTCTGCTAGGGGACAACATGTGATTGACTTAATTGGTTGTAATTTAACATCTGAAAGTTAGACATCTAAAATCTGAGCCAGGCATTTTAGAATCCCTTTATAGTTAATGGAGAAAAATAGGCTCCTCCAGGGATATTCATCTGTTCTATCTTATGATGAGATTAATGACTCTCTAGAGGTGCCTGTTCCTTTCCATTAGCTATAAAGGGAACAATCACAGTCACAGTACTCCCTAGGACATGGAGGGGATATTTTACTTTAACTGGGCATTCTCCTCAGAGAGCAAAACTTGCTATAATTTTTTTCTCAAGGCTCGGTATACTCAAGATTGTGTTCCAATTTGTTGAGACAACACCCACTGAATCTGTTTGTGCAAGTAAAACTGAGAACAAAGTTTCACTGTTTCTAAGAATCTTTATAGCCTGAGGACAATGCTTGCATTCCAACACACAGACACACAGACATGCACACACACACACAGACATAGATGTTTTGTGCTGAGTTAAAGCTCAGCCTTTACCAATATAAATGAGGGACATCCAAGAGATAGAATTAGGATGCCATATCTGTCTAAGGCATAATGGCCTGGCTGCTTCTTGCACTCTGAGATTTCACACAGTTCATATGAGCAGGGTTTTCATAGGGGCCACTGGGAGCATGAATATCTTCACATGATTTGGCCTTAGAAAAGGTAAACATACACTGTCCATACTTTTAATTATTCTGTTCTCTGGGTTTGTTCCAGTAGCAATGTGTCTGTGCTATTGCAACACTCTGTCTGTGCACTGAACATGTCTTAATTCTCAGAGGGCTCCTGCAGAACCATGCCATGGCTCAGGCAGGGTGATGCACTGATGAACCCACCTGGTTTCAGGGTCCCTCAGGCCAAAACACAGATCAGGCAAACCCGTAGCTTCCTGTATCCAGCCATAATCATGTCTCTCATCTACTACTGACTTAAAATCAGCTACTGCTCCTAAATGTGAAACTGAATTCCTGAATTTACCTTGCTGTAGCCTAAGAACAGAATACATAGTCATTTCTTAGACATTATATTTCCCCCAGCAGCATCAGTTTATGCTTTGATAACTCTGCAGGTCATCTTCCTTCTTGACAGGACTGAGCAGCTCAAACCTGTCCAAAAGCACTCAGTGTCTGGTGTGACCTCCATCATCTTCTAAGTAGAGACAATTTCTCCTTTCAACAAAGTAGCCTAATGCTTAGAATTAAGAAGTCAGGAAGAAAAAGCCAAAACCAAACCAAACAAACCCATATATTTCCTTCAACATCTGAGGGATTCAAGGTCTTACAACTTACCTGCAGATAGTGTTTTCTGGACACAATTCTGTGTCTGAGATGCAAAAGGGCTGTGATGCACACACCAAGGACCAGAAATGGCTTATAATGCAGTCTGCAACCTCCTTCCTGATGCCCTTCTTTCTGAGGACATTCAAGTCTCCCCAAGGAGAGGACTGTGCTGGGTGGATTGTTTCAGCAGCTCACAGCCAGCTCCCTGGGGCTCTTTATGCTCAGGACTCCCCTCTTGTCACGCAGCAGGAGAAATCCAAGGCTAAAGTGGGGACATGTTTTGTCACTTGCCTGGCAACTTCCATATTTGTGATGGGAATGATTGTGGCTCCCTAGGCCTCAAAGGCTTTTCTAGCTGGAATACTAGAAATATCTAGGAAATATCTTGTGTAGTCAATGTCAAATTCTCCTCACAGACACTGATTAAAAATCTCAAAACCTTTATGCAAGATATAGTTAAGACTTCAGGGGTAGAATTGAAATGTAGATGTTTATACAGGTACCTTGTACTTACCTTATTTATTTTTTTAATAGTTTTCATGTAGCTTTTTACAGCTTTCACATAAGCATTCCTCCAATTGAAACATGAACAAGTAGGATATGTGGGATATTGTGAAAAGAAATGAGTATTTAATAATTTTAATACTGTCCCTCCATGAAAGGATAATAACCAAAGTATATTCCAAAACCCTGATGATTAGTGCATGTTTCTTAGTGGGGTAATTAGGGTAGATCCTCTGCCTAAGAAAAAAAAAAAAATTTAGTGTGTATTTTGATTGTGGATCACTATCTAATAAATTTTGTTAAAATTTATGTCACCAAGGTCCTGCTTATCTGCATCTACAGGAAGGCTGAACCTACAAAGACAGGCTAAGAAAGTTGGGGTTCATTTTAGAGAAGAGAAGGTTGAGTGGAGACTTCATGACAACCTTCCAGTATCTGAAGGGGCCTACAGGGATGATGGAGAGGGACTTTGTGAGGAACTCTAGGGATAGGACAAGAAGTAGTAGGGAAAAATTGAAGGAGGGGAAATTTAGGTTAGATATTGGGAAGAAATTCTTAACTGTGAGGGTGGTGAGACACTGGAACAGGTTGCCCAGTGAGGCTGTAGCTGCCCCAGCCCTGGCAGTGTTCAAAGCCAGGGTGAATAAGGCCTTGAGCAACCTGGTCCAGTGGGAGGTGTCCCTGTCCATGGCAAGGGGGGCTGTGACTAGATGATCTTTAAGGCACATTCCAGCTCCTTAACATTCTGTGATTCCATGATTTAACAGGATCCATTAAGGTGAAACAAAATAGGCATCCTAGTCTAATATACAACACAGAAATGATAAACATTCTCTACAAGATCAGTGGTGAAACTAACTAAATTAAGAAGTTCTTATTCTTACCAGTGATGCAACTTTATTTGAGAAAGCATACTGCTAGATATGCTTGAACTATAAACTTGGAGTCTTATTATATGGATTGAACATTGCTGGACAATCCTTCAAATATTTTGCTTTACTAAGGTTTTGAGATACAATTTTAATTGAATCAGTTGTCTTTGTATTACAGAAAGCCAAAATTGTATTGGTGAGAGGGCAAAAAGTGACTTGCAGTGAAGAGATACACTGATCCAGACAATCCCTTTATCGTGCTGCTGCTACTGGCAGCAGCATGTTGAGAACGTGCTTTTATTTTGAATTTATTTGAATTAGTGAGAGTCCAGATTGCTCCGATTCATTTAGAAGAAGCTTAGTTCCATTATACTGGCTTATCGCTCATGCAGCAGGGTCTGTAGATGTCTAATCTAGCAATTATCACACTATCTTCCTTCGCCTCTATTAAGAAAACCAGAGCCAGTTTTCAAAAGAGGATGAAGCAAGAAACATTGTTTTTAATGTGCCTGATCTGAATTTTCCACTCTGCAGGGCAAAGGGGAGGGATGGGGAAGGGGGATGGGAGAGAGAGAAGGAAAGGCAGGAAAAAGGGGAAAAAATAAAAGGAAAAAAAGATCTTGTTTCATTTTTTCATGGAGCAATTGCTCAAGAGTTTTTGAACCTACTTTGCAATAATAGAAGCTTCTTTTATCACATATAATGGCTTTTTAGGAGTAATTCAGTATTTCTACTACTGCGGCAGTGAATAGTCACAAAACATTTTGCTCTTTCTGGCACCTGCGTGAAGCTGTGACTTATGAATATGCTAATGAGGCTGCAACCAGAACTGGCTGGGGTTCAACACTCGCACACAATTAGCGCTCAGGCGACCAGCACTGCTAGGAGGCTGACTGCAGAAAGTAATATTTAGATTGATCAATTCAACATAATGCACTTTGTTTACAACAGAGGGTTTAAAAATAACAGCTGAAAGTTATCCTGTGAGAACACAGGGAAACTTTTAATTTTAAGCCCTTTTTTTTAAATTCTGGAAGGTAATTATCCAGTTTAAATCCTTGGCATCACAAAAGATGGTCCTTGTAGCACATTACATATTTTAATGGAGGAAAAAAGAAGCATGTACTATTAACGAATACTCCACTTATTAATGTTTCGACTGCATCTCCTGCACAACATCCATGTGTCTGTTAGCCTTGAATGCTGAAAAGCAGCTCCTTGCAGTGCCTACAGAAATGCCTTCTACATAACATCTGGAATTTATGCTTTTAATATTAGGAGAAGCAGTACTGTCTACAGGCTGGGTATATGAACTAGACATCAAGCATGCAGGCAACTATTCCCACTTACAGTGCATTTCTAGAGTTAAAACATAAAAAACATGTCCTTAGACTTAGAAATATGAATATCAATATCCAAAGTTTAAATTGCCATGATTCACTGTGACAATATATGGTTAGAGAGTAAAACCATATATTTTCAGAAGTGAGCACCCCTAGATTCTACTTATGCTATTAAATGAGAAGTGAAACTAGTCTGTATTTACTATTTTTAGTAATTGATATTGCAGAAATTTGAAATTGATGTAGTTTCCACAAATGGACAGACCTTAAGATTCAGAGTATTTAGAAAACAATTAATATATATTTTTAAATTTGTGGGATAGCTTCAGATGAAAGACCATACCCATCTTTGAGTGAGTTCACAAATAATTATTTGTTTTATTTGATTCTGATATTGCTAGGTTAAAAATGAATGTGTCTTTACCTGGACAATG
This sequence comes from Aleadryas rufinucha, assembly GCA_013397815.1. Lineage (NCBI taxonomy): Eukaryota > Metazoa > Chordata > Aves > Passeriformes > Aleadryas > Aleadryas rufinucha. Next base: position 343,818 of record VZTH01010916.1, read on the forward strand.
AGAATTGATATCGAAATATCCTCTAGGCTCTATTTCCTTCTGGCAGGCAACTCATAATTAGAAAATATATAGACATAAACAATTTCTTCCAATTACTATATTTTTGAGTTCTGCAAATCCTTCACTCCTAAGCAAGCATTTTTTTAGAAATGAATGATATGGCACGCTCAAAGGGCACCCATATGAGCTTTCAGTTTCACAGAAAATGTATCAGAAAGAAGAATTGTTTTACAGAGCAGTGTATTACCAGACACAGTGAGAGGTCATGTTAGTGCTTCTACTTCGGTATTTTTCTACAAATTACACACAACAGCAATTTTCAGTCTTACATTTCTTAATGTAAGTGGCTCAAATCTCTTATGATATATATTCTTCCTGATCTTCTCTCTTTAGTTCTACTTATCATATTCCACGGCAGATGTTTTATTTCAGCATGTACCAACCACCCCCCCCAAAAAAGGCACTTCTAGATATCCTTTGAGACAGATATTACTTGTAGACTTGCACAAGGTGGGTACAAACAACTGAAATATTCATACCAGAGAAACAGAGTTTTGCGCCTTTGTTCTAACAATAACTGTTTATTCACCAGTCTAGTCTCCCCAGTTTTAAACCTGAAAATATGTTGCATGTGTAAAAGAGCAACACATTCCATTTATTTCTGTCAGAAACTGCAAATCAGTCAGCCCTACCAGAAAATATTCTCCAAAACACCTTTTAAGTTGCTGGGTTTCCATTTCAAACGTGTCTACACAATATAACAGTTACTTTGTGACTATTGAAGTAAATTGTAGTTCTTTAGAATAGGAAAACCAATTTTGTTCTGTCTGCCCAGAGAAGGTATTGTTTTAGTAGTTATTATTTTACTGTGATATGTCTGTGTAACCATGACATTTGCGGGTTCAGTTTGCAAGGATGTTACCTAGGTAGTTGAATTATAAGAAAGACGTGTAGCTTTAATAGCTTCCACTAATACATAATAATTTGTGAAATATAAATTTTGAATTGCATAGGGAAAATGAGGAGTTACGAGGAACAATATCACACTCTTTTTCAAATCTTAAATAATTTTTCCCCAAAGAAAAAAAACCTTAAACAATAACAAGAAAACAACAGGACACTTCTCCATGTTTTCTGTCAGGATGATTACTGCTAAGCTAAGAATACTCCTGCTTCTTTATCTCTTTGCATGCAAGAGCAGTATATGTTTTCGGAACTGTCTTTAGGAGAAGCACTGTTGTGTTCTTGCTTTGCTTTTTTTTAATTTTTCCTTGAATTGAGAAGTTTGGTAACTTGGTTTGTCAGATTGGTGTCTTCCAGATCTCTGATATCATAAGGAGAATGAGTTTTAAAAGAGTTTAACATCTCAATTGTATTAACAGTAGTCATACACTAGCCACATTAATCTGAGCCCCAGATAGCAGAAGTATAACTGCATGTAACTATAACCCCATGAGCAAGAGGTTAATTCAAATATCTACAAATATAAAGGTGCATATGATAGATATGCCTTAAATATACAATCTCAGGACTGACACCTGAACCGAAGAAGAAAGATGCCTTCATGGTAGTTTCATGTACTTCTAATTTATATTTTTTCCCTCATGCTCTAATATTTGTTACTGCAATGGTGTGGAGAGCTCAAAGGTAACTTACACACACAATTGTAAGAACAAAGGAGATGAATCAAAGACAGCAGCAAGATGCCTTTCAGCCTCAAATACGTTTCTTAGAACAGCTATAACCTTGAGCTCAGCCAAAGATCTAAGCCTTCACCCAGTTTAGCTCTCTCAGATGTGTTTCATTTCACTGTTCTTGGCTTTTGTTTTCTTTATTCATAAATCCAAGCAGTATTTTTTTCCCCCTATTATACCACAGATGGAAATAAGTGTCATTAAAGGGGTTTTCAAACAAAAAAAGGAAGGATCCAGTTCTCACGGTAGATACATGTGTGTTTCTATGTGTGAAATATATATAGTAAGGCTCAGTCAAGACAAGATTTTAAAGACTGTCACAAAAAAAACAAAGAGTGTGGTGGAGAAAGAGAGTGATTTTTTTCAAGTTGTCTCACAAACAAAGATAAAAACTTTTCCTCCATTCAGAGATGAGAAAAAGAACCCCTAAAACAAAGAAGCAATGGTACACGGGTCTTCTATAGCCACATTAAGGGGGGATCTAATTATATCACGGCTTCTCAGAAAAAAACCCCAAAATCTTATGTAACTCCTCGGTCAAGTTCACAACTGACTGACATAGGCCATTGAAACATCTCTACTTACTTTTCAAATTCTAGCTTGTAAAGAATTTTAAAATCACTTTGTCATTTTTATTCCAGCATTATCAGTCCCAAAAATAATTAAAAAATAAAGCTCAAAAATTAGATAGGAATCTGCACCTCAGTAAATTTAAGTGTACTCTTAAGGTATTAAATTTATTTTATGAGAAATTATTCATTTCAAGCTGCTTGGAAAATTGACATTATTTCTTTGAAGTAGAAAAATGATCATGTACTGTGTAAGATAAGAAAAAATTCCTCAGTGATCTAGTGCTAAGGTTCTTCTCTGCCTCTATTAAAAACAAAAAATGTTACATTACATAAAACTGGTTAGTAAGAGTATATTCTACCTCACCATTAAGTTGATAGAATACCTGAGCTGTAGAACTTCCAGTGGTTGAGTATACTTGCACTTTTTTGTTTTACTGTTGTTTTATTATTTGAGCACTGTGCAGTAAGACATGAAGCGAGAGAGACCCACTTTTTATCCCTGAAAATCTGTCAAAAAGAGTCTTAGAGGTTGTGTAAAATTAAGGAAGTAGCTCATCCTCCAACAGTCTGAACAGGTTGTTATGAGAGGAGGAATTTCCGCTTCTGTTTGCCATTTGGCTGTAGGCAGTGGCATTAACTCTGTACTTACAATGTCTTCTTACAATACCTACAATAGTAAGGTTAAAAACTAGAGTTATGTAGCTTAAAATGTACATATATTTGAAAATTCTTTTTCTTCTTCTTTTTTATTTTTTTTTTAATTTGACCTAGTCCTCTTTTGAAGTTTTGAATTCTGTGATTCTACAATAATTTTGATACATAGTAGGAATTTTCCGTGGAAAGACTGAGGGTAAAATACTTCCTTGTGTGCCTGGTTTTAAATACATGTATATGTAGATATGATGCTTGCAATAGACAGCTTCTATTTTCCTTACGTGATAAGGATGTTGTTTAAGATTTCTCATACTTTCTGTCAATGTTTTCAATAGTAATGTAATGTTGGTATTTCAATATTACACTGTAATATTTAATATTACCCATCATTGCATAAAGGACAGTGGCATTTTAATCAAGAACAATTTTAATAACAATTTTTTTAAAAAGTTGGATTGCAAATGTACCTTAATCACTTTGGTTTCATGTAGCTCAGCCATTAAAACTACTCAGCAATAACAACTGTTGAAGAATTGGTTAACATCAGAAGTCTACATTTAAGAACTGGTGGGCACTGGAGACTACAGGGAAGATAAAGGGGACATCAATCAAAACCCTTGAGAACAGGCCACCACACTACCCTGTGTTCAGGGGAACAGGTATGACTACTTGGAAATAGAAGGTAAAAAAGTAAAATTCCTGCTCACTCGTACTTGTCTTGCTGATGGCACCCTAATTTAATGAAGCAGATTTGTCACTGGTTAATAGACAATATGGTTGTTCCCAGCTTGCAAAATCCTGTAATACTCTCTCAGAAGTCTCTGAATCCTTCCACAATCAAAGTAGAGCCCAAGGTATGCAATGTATACACTACATTTCATGCTGCAAAAATATGCCAGTCTTCATGTTATTATTCACACTGTGAACTGTAAAACCACATCTATTTCATCATTCATTCATGGGCTTCAGAGGAAACCCAGGACAGAGTAGTATGCACTGAGGAGTGTACCCTGCCTTCCTAGACCAGCATGTGTGATCCACTCCTCCTTTTCTAGTCTTTTAAATTCTGAGTTCAGCACTACTGATGTAGCCAGTATGAATGCTGATTCAGTCTTGCCTAAATCACAGATCTCCCCTGTAATGAACTGCTGTGAAAGTTTCTTGGCTCTATAAAGATTATCACTGCTAAAATCATCCCATTTCCTTTTGCTGTCATAGCTTTTCTACATGCTGCCAATCTGTGAGTTCACTAATTAAAAGTGATAATTCTTACATGGCAGTTTCCTTCTCTCAAGATCCAAAAGGGAAAAAATATATCTCCAAGTGTTGTGTGAGTACAGCCTCAGTAAATGAGAAATGTAATGGGCTAGGTGAGGCAGTTATAGGAAGAAGATAAACAGAAGCAGAGGAGGATCAGGATGGGGCAAGACCTGAAAAAAAAAAAATCAGTGTATAATTGGACATTAGTTTTCTCACAACAGTTTCAGTGACACTCAATTTTTAACAGCTGATCTAATTTCAGATTCAATTGTGGCGCTACACACTTGAATTTCTACTTATTTAGCCCAAATTATAGGTAATTATACAGACCACCATATGAAAGAAAAAATAAAGTAAGACAGTATTCAGTAAAAATCAATCATGTTTCATATGGTAATACCAGAATTTAGTGGATACTTATTACCAGATTTCATGAGGGTAAATGTTCTCTGGAGGACCTGAGCTTTGAACCAACAGTTATGCCTTTCTTTTTTTTTTTGCCAGCAGACTAGGTTGATATAAGTTGAAAACATATAGGTATCTCAGCTGAAGAATGTTTTTTTCGAAGTAGCCATTTTTCTGCCTTTGACTACCCTTAAGACACATGATGTTCTGTTTAAAAGGAAAAACATTCCGTTTTCTTGATGACTTGCTATTTTTAAGACAAGTACTGATGCTTACTATCAAACAAAGACCTGGATTGCTCCAAGAATTTCTCTGTTTGCTGTCATGTTGATAGCCTATAGCTTTCAAAGTGGGTAAATCTGTGATACTGAACTGGCCTGAAGTGTGTAATGAATTATTTTTATGTGTTTCCCAACATAAACTTTATATTTCTCAATGCACTTGGCTATGGTTTAAGCTTTTGCTATGATACCTGCTTAAAAGGAGGATCTTCTGGCTTTATGTTTTACAATTGCTTTGGTTTTGTATGCAGGTGAGGGTTTTTCTTTCTCTCTTTTTTTCTTTCATTTAATTAACATATAGCTGCAATAAGTGCATGAAGCCATTGGTATGCAACAGGAACATTCACGAACTCATGATCACTGAACTTCTAACATGAGTAAACCTGATATTTGTATGGGTAAAAATCTATAATTGAAAATAGAATAATTATGCAAATGAGAAATAATGTTTGCATAACCTATGTGCTATAATGACACCATTTCAAAGCAAAATGAAAATAACTTTTCCTGAGTTTGTAAATGTGTAGGAGGTGTTGATGAAAGTTACATAAAAATAGCACACTGTAGTATAGTCAATTGCTATCATTGATGGGAAAATGGAATTTGAAGAAGGCCACTGATACTAGTCCTGTGCAGAGCAAGAATGAATTATTCAAAGAGCAGAGCATACGAACAGCCTTGCCAGATCCAGCAGTGGGTCAGTCAGGTCAGCTCCACCAGAAGTTTCACATGTGCAGTAGTGTTAGCACATGAAAGAGCAGAAGAACACGTATAAGCAGGTAGTATTGCATTTCAGAATAGTATTTTACCACCAAATATGCTGTGAGTGCTTTGCAGTTTGGATTGTATCTGTATTTGAATCTCTGAAAGCAAATTTCTTCCATGATTTATTTTATGACAATTTGTAGAACTATTTAAACTTTTTACAAAAGTCTCAAAGTAACACATTTCAGAACTGAGCTATACATTGCACTGCCTGCAGAGATGTTCCCTGCTGTTTCTTCTGAACAAGCAGCCTGCTAGTTTTATTTGAAGCCTGCTAGTTCTTCTATTAGGAGCTGTAAACAATTGCTCACTCACAGCTTTTATATGCTGTGCATGCTAAAAATCATTGTCCCAATTCCCCACCTTTGTTAACCTCTTTACAGACTGAGGTGGCCCAGCCCATCTATTTGTTCCTTTTGCTAAAATTTTAGTGATCCCAAAGAGGTTGCAGGCTGTAAGAATCAGCTGCAGGTTTTTTTGAGGCACCTCAGCAACTCCTGTCCAGTCTGGGTAGTTATTAGCTACCCCACATTATTAAGACACTCAGAGCATAGCTACTTGGGAAAGATTTACAGACACATACATTATACCTCATATAATAATAATATTAAGCTGTAGAAAGCAGTGTCCTGGAAAATTTGACAACTTTGTGTGCACATGCAGCATTTACATGAATAGCTTTTAAATCCTGGGATCCTGATGTGTGAAAAGCATCTGTTATGAGCAGTTTTTAATACACCTGTATGGGATGCAGGTAATGCATCAGATGACTGGGAGGTGAAAAGCTTCTTAAAAGAGAGACACTTGGAGAGTGAGCTGTCTGAGCCTAATGGCTAATAACTTAACACAGGTCACTGATTTCTGGGAAGCAGATTGTAGCAGTTGCCAGGGATATTCTGTGACAGTCAGAATTTTGTTGAGTGCTGCAGAGCCTCTATGCCAAGAGATGGTTTTTTTCTTCCTTACCTTCCCCAGTACTGTCTGTTGAACTGCCTAGCATCAATTCTCAGATGTGTGACATACAGTAAAAACAAGATTCCAGCCCACAGCTATGCGATAAAAATGAGAGTGAGATTGAAGAGCTTGATTTTGACTTAATTTACTGCCTATTTAATACAAAGCAATGCACAGTATTTGCATCACCAGAGGACATACCAACACAGTGTGCTAGTAAAATAGCATACGTGGACAGTTAGAGAGAAATCCATCCCAAATTTGAAAGATAGCAGTAATTATGTTTCAAACAAGCAGATTCAGAAGTCTTTGAAAGGAAATCAGTTTCAAATACCTTGTCAGCTTCTACTGTAATCACTTTCATGGTACCTCTGACCCCTAGACTTTCAGGTTCACAGATCATGTTCAGCAAACATGTTGATTACTCTCTAGAAATCAGTGAGATTTCTACTTATGCTAAGTAAGTGTGGCTTCATGTGAGTAAAGTAGCAAAACAGAATCTCTCAAGTAGGCAAATATATTTTCTACTGTCAAGATTTTACAAGAACGGCTTTGCTGGATTAAGTCATGCCACTCGAATACAGCACTAGGGACAAAGCTGTTCAGCTTCAAAATATGCCCTGCCTTGGTGGTAGTGTCCAAAACTTGCTGCATCATTGTGCTGAAAAAAAGTAGTGGGTGTACAATGAATTTTGCACACAACTTGGGGAGAGAGGAAGGAGGACTCAAGGGCAGGAAAGGAAAAACCTGTTTTATTCCATACACACAAAAATAGACATACACACACATACATAGATCCACGCACAGATGTATGTGTATACATATATGTGGGTGTGTATACATGTAGTAATGTGCTTGTGAACAAGTTGATCTACATAAATGTACATGCAGTACTCTTAAGTATGAAAAGTACATACGTGAAAAACCACACACGTAAACATGTCTATGTGGATATGTTTATCCATATAGATATCCATCTCTGCAGTCTCTGTCTGCATACATGATCATCTAAACAGAAAGAAGAAAAGAGATATCTGCAAACACAGGTTTAAGCTGGTTATTTGGCTATTTCAAGACCATCATGTTATAAACAGGCATTCTGTTCCAAGAAGCAGGCCACATTAATATTTATTCTCCTTCTAGCTAGCAAGAAAAAGTTATATTCAGAGAACAAGCTACGTGTTTCTTTTAAACCAAGTTACTCAAGATGTTGTTCCATAATCAAGACATTATCTGTTATATTTTTCTAGCACTATCTCTACGATTTGCTATTCTTCAATCCTCCCTTCTTTTTTTTCCTGTTCAGTTTGTCCCATTGTCCCCAGACACCTAGTTTTAGGGTCTTAAAATTTACCTTTAGCAATTTTGTAAAAGAACCATGCTCATGAATAGTGTTTTTAAACTAATAATTATAATTACCATAAATAGTCATTGCTCTGCTTGTTGCTCAGTGTAATATGATAATGTGAGTCACTAATTATGAATAATTATTTTGCCTTTCATTCAGATGTACAAGCTTTGGCTGGGCTATCTAGTTTCAGGGCAATTTTAGCACTACTTTAATGATTTGTATTTAATTTAACATTACTGAGTAAAACCGAAGGAACCTTTGGGATCAGCTTGAAAAAAATGTAGTGAATTCAGTTTAAACAAATATTGATTGACACATTTTATCTTAATTTTCTTAGGATTCCCCCTCCTCCAAATTTTGCACAATTTATGGGAGTCAGACGGAACAGATGAATTAACGGATAGTTCTGGATGCTGAGGCAACAAAATGTAAAGCGCTATAGAGACCAGAATTTTAAATATGTTTTGAAAAGAAGACTTTAAGTAAGGGTCAATCTTCCATAGGTTTGCAACAGCAGTTATTTTCACTTAATGAGGAAGGATTTCCAAAACAATTAAATTAATTTAAATATTAATTTGTAGAGAAACAGGTAGGTAAAGAATAACTAATTTCAAACAAAGGTTTTAAAACTAAGACTAATAAATTTTCCAAATGCCTTATTTTGCGATCTTCTGTCTTTGAAGACTGACTGTAGCATATTGCACAACCTGTATTGTTAAAGGTCTTTTCCCTGAATGGAGTTAACTTTTTTAACCACTACTCCTTTGCTACGTGTCAAGTCTATCACTTTTCCTCTGACTGTTTGTGGATGATGATAAGCCATGAAACTTTGGATCCAAACATAGCTGGTGTTCCGTCTGTGCTTACAGAAACCAATTTCATAATCACTATTTTGCATTTAATAACATACTTGAACTCAACATAATTATGTTCCTCTCTTGATTCTTCTTCATTATTTGTGTCCTCGAAATATTTTTGTTTACATGGCTCACTTGAGCTTTTCCACATGCAAATATTCCCATTTAAACCAATGATACACGCATCATTAAATATATTTCAATTATTAGTGAGTATAAACTTTGGGGTTTTTTTCTCTAAAAACATATGCACTGTATAGCTTGTTATTTACATAATTCCTTGCTGGTTTGAGTTATTTTTGAGGGAGACATTTCCATCCTTCTTTTGAAGAAAACTGTCTTATAAATGCATCAACAGACTTGAAAGATGCCTCAGTAGTGATTTTCAGTTTTTCTTAACATATTTTTAAGAGAAAGGTCTTGATTTTCTTCTGGAGAACGCATAGTCTTTGAGTAGTACTACTTTTCCAAAAAGTCTTCTCTGATTTTCCATACATGATTATGATAACGTTAGACTTTATCTTTTCTTTTCCTTTCCTTTTCTGTCCTTGCCTTGCCTTTCCTCATTAGCAGGATAGCGTAGATGTTAATATTTTCAACAGTATTTTTCAATCTCACTTCTCTGTTTTCCTTCAAAACATCACAGTTACTGTTTGCGTGAAGACGTCCATTAAACACAACAGTATGTCCCTTGATTGAAGTGGAACTAACAGTCTTTCTATTGCAGTTTTTTGTATATTTTACTCACTTTTTCTCTTCATTTTTATTTTCATTCTCTACTGACTCTTCTCATTCCATTTTTCTGCTAACTACTGGGCTGCTTCCAAGCAGGTTTGCTTTCCTAAGTCATATGTAAGAACTGTCTTACTTTTCTTGTTTACTGAGTGGATTCCCAGGGAGACTGTAAGGAGAAGAAGGAGGTCATGAGTTTTCATCTCTCTTCTGCTCTTCATTGTCACTAATGCTGAGTTGGAAACTATTCCAAACTTTCCAAACTGCATCAGTGATGGCTAGAGAGCTACACTCTTCAAATTCTTTCAGGTTTTAAATCAACAATCGTCATGGAGACTTGACAAGCTGGTAGGGCTTTTTGAGGGGAGGGAGAGGGAATTTTAAAAGAATGAAGGGATTAAACCTGTGTTAATATATATAAAAAATAAAAAAAAAATTGTATCTCAGGAAGATTTAATTTTCCTATGTTTCTTGCTGTTACACAGTTATCTAACTGCACTTTCCCCCTCTGATATGTTTGAGAACAGATCAAACTTTAATTTGCTACCTATAGTGTATTCTTACCTGGAGTGGGATTCACCTCATCCAGATTCAGATGAAATCTGAAGTTGAAATCACTCTACTCTGCAAAATATAAGTGCTTAAGTTCAGAAGAAAAGTCACTTGCTATTGGTTTCTGATCACTATGATGAAATTCGGCTTCGGGTTTTTACTGCTGTCTTCCTTCCTCCCTTTCTTTTCCATCTTGGGATGATGAAGTTTGACTTAAAGATGGGGGAAAATAATTTAAAATTGCCAAGCCTTTTTGATTAAATCCACAAGATCTATGCTAATTGTCAATGGCTGAATTGTACTATATGCCTCTGTATAACATATGTGTACATGTAACACCTGGGTTGGGAAATCAGTGGGTTGAGGGTACTGAAATTTCATCAAAGCATATCAACCACATTATTAGCATCACTTCAACTAGATCCAGAGCTGGGATTCCTGGTGTCTTAGCAGAAGACACAAAGCTCAATCTGCTGTTTCTGCCTTGTACCAGTCCAAAGCACTTGGCTGCTACTTCTCTTGGTTAAGTTTGTCTGAGGTGCATGAAAACTACCCTAGCCCAATGCAAAGAATGTGTGGCCATGAGATATCAGAGCACCATCTCTTCTGGCAGGATCTCTTGTTTGCTCTGTGGTAGGCAGACCCTGAACAACATTTGGCTCCTGAAGCTTCATTTTTTGCCCCAACAGCCAGTTTCTGCCTTCTCCAGGGAAAGACAGTGAGACAAAAGGGAATAGTCTCTAAGTTCGAACTGCACAGAGGACACACATGGTCAGCTAAGACAGAACATTGGAGCAGATCTACCATGACAAACTCCAGTAACTCCAGTTGCTGCAGACCTCCATTCTGCATTTAGAGCTGCTCACTGCTGTCAAGACTGGAGCTTTTTCTCATTATGTTGACAGTCAAAACTTTGTGCATTCAAGAACTTGAAACATAATTACATAAATACCCACTTTCAGATTTTAGATGTATATTTCAGCACCTATAAATGTGAATTACATAGGACTTGGGAAACTATATTTTCTTTTGGCTCTGATTCATAACGGAATTGATTTAGAGGGGAAGAAAAGAATCATTCAGTCTCAGACAGTTCTACCATAGTAGAAATAAAATATAGATGACTGTACAGAACTTCCTTATTCAAATGGTTGAAAGAGCTTAATTTTCCTGGCAAAAATCCTGTTCTCAATTACATAAATGGAACCCAAATCAATTTTAATAAGTTGAAATTTAAAGACCTGATCCATCTCTGAAATAAATGATGGTTATATCACTAGCTCAAAAACTTCATTTTAGCAACAAAAGCAAGTGTTGGGAAGAAGCTTTACCAAGTACTTGTTTGTTTAAAGTTTTACTTTGCTGTGCTCTCTTATGGTGCCTGATCAGAGATTCTGCAACTTTATGGATTTTCTTATACAGAAGTACTAAGACTATGAAAGATGTTACATAATTTTTACTTCATTCACAAGAAAAGTTTACATATTTTTTTCACATGTTCATGGAGCACATTGAGGCTGGCCTACACCTTTAAGCATGAAGATCTTAACTTCCTATTTTTTTTTTTAAGGTAGAACTATACTCTTAGAACAGAAAATCCAAGTGTCCATTAATATTTGTATTTCCTTTGATATTTACCAGGAATCTCAGAGGCAATAAATTGAATTACTATTTTGTTAAAAAATTCTGTTCCTTTCTAGAACATTCCACTGTACATCCAAAGTTATTGGAACTTGCTTTTAGAGAAAAGATTAATATATCTTGGTGGTTTGTATGTGTCTGTATGTGTGTGTGTATATGCAGGAAACTACAGGAATGATACCCTGATTTCACTCACTGTGACACACTTGTATCTAAGGAATCTTTATTTCCTGAGAGTGAAAGACAGGCATATGAATATAAATGTCTTTGGATTCCTAGCAGTTATAAAAAACAAGAGCAGCTTGTGTTGAGACAATTCATAGTAAGATTTTATGTTCACAAAACACAGTTTAAAGCGCATATTCCACAAGAAGGGCTTTGCCACAATGACAAATATGTGTGCATGCTTTGTGAACCTGGAAAGGAATTTAGAATTAAAGCACCTTAAATCAGGTGTCCAAACACACCATGCCTTGCCAGTTCAACAGTTCTGTCATGTTTATCCATCTTCTAGTTTCTTGAAGGAACCTTGCTAGGTGAAAAATGCTAAGTTTACAGCACCTACAAGGGAACAAACACTTCCACACACCCTGTAAACAAATTATTGGGTTCATTAATGACATAAAGTAGATTCTACATGTAGTTATTTATTTGAAGTCCAGTACAGTCCCTGGTCCTCCTGAAACAAATTTCTTCTGGTGAGGTGGTGCAAAAGGACCCCAGTCTTCCTATAAATAGGCAACACAGAAATTACAATTACATTAGAACTCCAATATTTTGAAATATGTCCAAGGCCACATATTTAGATATCTAATATAGAATGTAAGATTTTAATTTCAAGCACTAGTAATTAATTTCTTATGTCAGAGTGACCTTCAGAACAATGGAGCACCACAGGTACTCTGTTTTGTATGAAATGTATAAAGGTAAAAATAATATATAAAAAGTATTGTAGTTTCAGACTTCTATTTCTCTCAATATATTTGTCAATCTTCCATTCTTTAATTAATCATTAAGATGCAAATAAGCATTTAAGAGTTGTCTGACAAGCTATACAACTGTCATTAATACATTTCTGTCTTTGTTATTAATATATTCCTGGAGAATCTTTTACTTCTTAATTTGTCCCCAGATTAAGCTGAGCTGCTCCCATACATCTGCTGCTGGGATGAGCACTGTCTTAGAGAGCTGAAGAGAAGACTTTATTTTCTTGAGTATCTTAGTGATAGTTACCATCTATCTACAATATCTACAAAAGGAAGGCAGCTTTTGCAAGTTTCCAAGTGGACACACACACACAATTTTCTTGACTGTGGAAATGAACTCACAAAAAAGCACAGTAGCCTTAGAATGTGTGCATTTTCTGTCGCTGTAGTAGCGAG